>JBAGKO010000008.1:5820402-5860280 GCA_037177275.1 Acacia concinna
AGGCAAGATTGGGAACATGAAGAACAGAATCAAGATTCAAGGAATTAGTAACATCAACTGTGCCAAGACCAGCAATAGTGGCAGAAGAATTCGTAGCAGTCCGGATTTTACTGTTACCAGCAAGTGGTTTATAGGAAGTAAACAAACCAGAATCAGATGTCATATGATCAGAAGCTCCAGTGTCAACTATCCAAGTGGCAGAGGATGACGCAGAGGATAATAAAGCAAGAGAATCCGTACCTTGCTTTACAACAGATGCTACGGATGCATGTTGCGGTTGCAGATTTTTGACCATATCCAACAATTGACTGAACTGAGTTCGATCAACAGTAAGAGGAACAGAATCTTGAGATGGCTCAGTGTCAACAGATGTATGGTGAACACGAGAGGTATGCTTTCGGGACTTAAAATCAGAAGGTTTACCGTGTAATTTCCAACACTTGTCACGAGTATGACCACTCTTTTTGCAATGATCACACCAAGGACGATTGCTAGTGGAAGGAGAATCAGAGGAAAAAATTTTACTGACGAGCCCAGAAGCTTCTGGTGGATCTGACTTAGCTTTAAGAAGCATGGTGCGCCGACGGGACTCTTCACGACGCATTTCCAGGTAAACTTCTCGTACAGGAGGAATCGTGGAATGACTTAAGACACGGGCTCGAGCATCATCAAATTCAGGATTTAAACCAGCAAGAAACAGCATGACTCTGTCAACGTTCAGAGATTTGAGATACCGTGTGGACTCGGCAGGAGTGGAAAAATCGTGTTCAAGCAACATGTCTTCATCTTGCCATAACCCAGCAAGCTCAAACCAGTACTCAGCCACCGTGCGAGGCCCTTGAGATGATTTCCACATCCAACGACGCAAGTCAAACAAGACCGACAAATTTTTGCTGTCAACATAAGATTCCCGAACAGCCTCCCAAATAGCATGCGCCGTCGGTAAAAACAGAAAACCACGCTTGCCGGTGTCATAGCATTAATCAGCCAGGAACTAATGAGGGAGTTATCCGTTTCCCAATGAGTGAAGGCCGGGGACTATTCATCAAAAGGACGTTTGTTGGCGCCGGTGAGGAAACCCATCTTGCCGTGACCTCCTATAGCCAATTTCATGGCCTGTGCCCAGTCATGATAATTCTCGAGATTGAGTTTCTTGATAACTAAGGAAGAATCCATACCAGGAATCAACCCGAAGGGACTCCCAACAGTGGTCGAAGAAGATCGCAAGCCACCATCACGAGAGAACTCCATGGAAGAGGCCTCTGGTGGTCGATGCTCACTGTGTGTGCCGTCGGAATTCTCGCCGTGCTCTGATACCATGTGGCTATATGGATTAGAGAATCCGAAGCGATTATTCTCATTGATGTATCAGTGTATATATAGGTTACAGAGGTGAAGGAATCTGGTATAACAGTTCCTATATTAATGCTACAGTCTAGGAGACTTTAAACTTGAATTAATAACTAACCTAATATTTCTCAACTATAATGCAATAAATCTAATAATTACCACAACATCACATTTTCAATTTCTTTTATTGAAAATTCTGTTTGGAGTTCACAAGCTAGGTTGCATTGTTGTGGGTACAAGTATTTTAATAATATGTATATGGGATATGACAACTTCAAGAAAATAGCACGTGCACAGAAAGATATCTTTTGTATAACATTCGAAATATGGTAGTATATGAATGCGTGATTAATAGAGAAAGTCTGGTAAATAAGAAGCATTTTACTACTAATTGAAGTGCTGAGCAAATTTTGGACATAATGCCAGCAAACTAAAGGCAAGGTTTGATAGAGAAACATGACGGGCATTTTCTCCTTTCATTCGCCCGCGATAGAAATTTTGCAGCAATTGCTGCCACTGTTATTTGAAAAAATTTGTGATTTGTGCCTTCCCTGTCTATAAGCTTTACTTCAAAGGGCCCGGGGGTAACAATATCATGCCATATAAAGACACATGCTTTTTTAGACTACTTATCACTATACGCATCAAATTAGATGATGTCATACACCAAGATCTAATTAGTATGATAACTGTCCTAACTATCTGCTTTGGCCCTTTTCAACAGTATTGGACTAGTTGGGCTTGGTGTATTATAAAATGGCTTTGGCCAGTATTCTTGGTTTGCTATACATAGACCAAGGAAACTAATGTGATAATTTAACCACCAGTATAGAGGCAACAATGAAGGAACACGTTGCTCCAAAGCTTAAAGGATTCCATAATATCGGGCAGATGGTTGAGACCTATGATGTTGTAGACCCTAATGCTGTTACCCAAGTCCTGATGTCATATGGAGGGGGATTAAATGATGGGTATATTATTGCCAAGCATTACTGAGAGAACTGAGGCTTTTCATTTTAGGCCATTGGTTGTCCTAATGTCTTGGACTCATGAGAGCTGACAGTTCGAAAGCTTGTTCTCGGATTGCCATGCATTAATCACCTTTCCTAATATAGGCAATCCAAACCTTTTAGACATGTTGATGTGATATGAAATGTTATACGTTGTCTGTCTTATGGTATTGCTTTACTTATGTCATTTGTGAAAACCATATTTTCTTTTCTATTTCATTCATTCAGGGTTTGAGCAGGATTGTGGGAAGATGGTTTGGGAGGAGGGCAGGATGGAGTGAAATAATTTGTGTATCTTGCCTATTGATTGGATGGGAAACCATCCTAATTCATCCCACCCTCCATTTTTAGTTCACTCCCAATTGGGTGGGGTTGGGTTCTTCGTAACTTTTTCCATTTCATTTCCTTTTTTAATTCACCGCACTTGCCTGTTTTTTAAAAGGGCAAATGTCACAAACATTTTATTGGATATTTAACCCTTCAAACGCAATCCATGCCGTTAATGACATTGTAATGTCCAATCAAGAGGGAAATGCATACCACCCATTGTTTCATTAAATAAATTTTCAATCGAGTGGGTTCCCTTTCCCACCTCATTCTTACACCATCCTGTTAAAGATCCCCCAACCCCACTCTCTCTGATACTTCAATCAAGTCAGTTGGTGGGATTTAATTTTTTTTCTTGCTGTTCATTTCATATCCAAATAGAAAATGTAGTTGCAAATAACATGCACTTGACCAGCAGTTAACTGCATATTGTTGTACTGATATCTTGCTAATGCTGGGGTTTTGTCACTTGGTTTTGTTTTGCTTTTTTTATTTTTTTGGGTAAGATATCTAACGCATCTTTGATGTTGCTATTTATGTTTTACCGTTTAATCTAGTGGACAAATACAATATGATATTATAACCATTGTAGTGTTGTCTATGACAGTCACAAGGTTCTCCAGTCACACCTCTATATTCAAATGCTAGTTCTCCCTCTGATCCAACAACACCATGGGTATTATCAGAAGAATTAGATTCTGGGATCAACAAGACATGCGCTGGTGGTGAGAACTTTATGATTACTTTCTGTGTACTGTTGGAAGATATCTATGCAATTGGCTTATTACATTTCTTTGAAGCATACTTTGATTTGTTTATTTCCTAAGATGGATCTTAAGGTTTGATGGATGGATGTTGAAAAGGGAATTTTCATGTTCAATGTATAAATACAAGTGTCATTTATCAATTCATTGTACTTTATATTTGACCCTTCTCATTTTAACTTGTCCCCACTATTCCCATGGGAAGCTAAAGATAAGAGTTCACTTTTGTTTAGCATGCTAAATATAGTCATAGTAGGTTAACTAATATCTGGCGATTGTTGTCACGAGTCCTGTACTCTTTATTTAATTTATTGGGTATGTATTCTCATCTTCCCCCCTTTTCCTGTGTTTTGGCACAAACAGATCTGAATGACAATTCAACAGTCAAAAGTCATGAACTGAGGCTTCATGAGATTAATACACTTGAATGGGACGACCTAGTGGTTGTAGATGATCTTACCACCTCTACTACCGCCACTCCTATTGGAGGTAATTTATTTTGTCTTCCATTTGAACCAATATCTAGACTGGAAATCATCTTTTCATCTTAAAATTTTAAATTTAACACTTTGCAGGAAAGGTTCCATGTTTTCATCAAGAAAAACAAATTTTACTGAATGGAAATTCGAGCGGGGTAAGGAGATCTTATCTTTCCTATGATGGTTTTCTCAATAACCTCACTGTAGTGTTTATGTAACAACACATTTTAGGGGTAATTAGACTTTTGAAATTTCTTGTTAGAACTTTTTCTAGCTTTTAAATTGACAATATATATTTTTAAAACAGAACTTTATAAAATTTCATTGACATCAGATTTGATTGATGTCCAGGCATGTAGCATCCAACATGTGGCTGCTTTATTTTCTTTTCATGTTTATACATGGGATGGTGAAACTTTTGGTCCCTCAAATTTGTGTTAGTTATCCGTTTATTCCTTGAATTTTAATACTCCTATGGTCCTATATATAAGGTTAATTTTTTGGTCCTATTTATAAAACACCTCATTAAAGTTTTAATGTGAATGTATAATTTCACCTTTAATTTATTATTGTGTTGACTTTATTTTCATTCAGTACTATGTATATTAAATGAGGGTAGAGTGGGAAAATTGTTGAATTTTCTGGTAGATTTAATGAGATTTAAGGTTTTCCTTGGTCTCTGTAAAAAATGTTGGAAGTACCTTATATAGAGGACCAGAGGAGTATTTATCAATAAAGTCCCTAAATTTCATATCCATACACCATTTTCCTTATAGCCTGAAGGAAAAATAACATTATAAGGACTAATTTTGTATGGTAATAAAACTTTAGAGACTTGATTGATAAAAAGGCGGACCCAAGTGCCAAGCGGCTCCCGCATAATTGCGGGCTCAGGGGAAGGAGACCCCATATGTACGTAGCCTTACCCTAGCATTATTGCCAAGAGGCTGTTTTCAGAGTTCGAACCTTGGACCTGGGGGCAGAAAGCTAGCGCACCCACCAGTTGCACCAAGGCCCGCCTTCAAGGACTTGATTGATAAACATTAAATTTCAGGGGCTGAATCAATAGTTGAGGCAAAATTGAGGGACCAGAAGTTTCATTATCCCTTTATATATATTCAATATGAGCTCATAGTGGTTATATGATTATTATTTGAAGCCATTATTAATTGAATAAGGGTGTGTTTGACACAAAAAAAAAGAATTGAAGGTAATTATATATACATTGAATCAATATGCATTTACTATTCAACTTGATAACTTTTTAGGCTGCAGTAACTTGGATTTTGATGAAGCACTTTATTTTGAGGAAACTACCTATTTTCTGGGCTTCCCTGACCGCTTATGTTTTAAGGTTGATGATAAACCGAATACGTTGGTTTACAGCCTAAATTCTTGTATATTCCATCAAGTGCACTTGATTATTTTAGGTTTTCTGGGAAAAATCTTTGGATCCTTATTCATGTCATAAGATTACTTCATTATTTCTCTTAAGCAAAAAAGAAAATTGGCTCTATAGTAACTCTTCCATTGCTGTTGCTTTTTTCTCTTGATATATCTGTGGTCTGTCTATATATTTCATTGAGCTATCTTTAATTTTAACTGGGAAACAGTTTCAGTAGTGATTGTTGCCATTAATTGAGCTGTTGGCAAGTTACCCATCGGTAGGGAGACTAAGTAATCTATTTGAAAAACGAAATATGAAATATGAAAAGGATTCATACTTTGTTTTTGTTCATTTTATTATTTGGATCATTGTTAAATCTATATTCTATGTGGGGGTGTTGCAGATGTGGAGATATTTATTACTTACCTTGGTTCTTCTAGCTCTTATATTGCTTATGTTGCATATAGTACAGTGGGGGTAGTGATAACAAGATTTGCCAGTATGCTAACCCCACAAATTGCTCTGCTCGGTTTTTTCACAAACTAGTATGCTTGTGTTGCAACCTTTGATCTGGTCACACTTAGAATTACTACCCTTTTCTTTTCAAGTTTCTTGTTCATATACTTTTGATTTCCAGCTTTCTTTCTTTTCAATTGATGCTTTGTTTTGTAACCTATAGATGTATCTTCTCACCAGGTAGTCAACAAGCAATCTGCAGAAATTCATTCTTTTGATATTCTGAACAATTTAACTGATGGGAACAATAGTGCACGATACAATTTTCCTGAAAGTTTGAATCTCAAGACTGCCAACAGTCAATTAAATTCAAATGTACAGAGTGAGCATTCTATCACCATGGGTGGTGGTGATTTTGTAGACAGTAACATCCATGACACTCTGCAAAGCCAGGACAGCTTTGGACACTGGATAAGCCATATGATGGCTGATTCACCGTGTTCTATTGATGACTCAGGGCTTGAATCCTCAGTTTCATCTGTTCATGATTCATACTCTTCAGGATTGGATAATAATCAATCTTCTCTGCCAGAACAATTATTTAATATCACTGATGTGTCTCCTGTCTGGGCATGCTCCACTGAGAAAACAAAGGTTTGCTTTTGCTAGTCTCAAGTATCTAATAGCTTGTGTCTATTAGATATTAAACATGTATATTTTTTTCCATAGTTGTCTATCATTTTTCCTTTGTCAATATTGAGCTTTTTGTTTAAACAATAAAATATGATTGTTGATCCTTAAAGCTTAAAAAATGGTGCTAAAATCCTATGAGGAATAGGAGTTGCAATCTTTGGCATTATACAGTATACACACACATCTTCATGTAAATAAGTTGTCACGTATTGCTTTAGACCATAAATACTGGTGTTGATAATTTAAATATTTACTATTCTTTTTCTTGCCATATCTATAGATTTTCTTACCTTCATTTATTTGTTCCAGGTCCTAATAACTGGATTTTTTCGTGATGACTATATGCACCTTGTGAAGTCCAATCTGTTTTGTGTCTGTGGGGTTGTACCTGTTCCTGCAGAAATTGTTCAAGTTGGTGTCTACCGATGCTGGGTACCACCACATTCCCCTGGTTTTGTGAATCTCTATATGAGTTTTGATGGCCACAAGCCCATAAGTCAAGTTGTTAATTTTGAGTATCGTATGACTGTTTTGCAAGAACCTGCAGCTTCCATTGAAGATAGGTACAACTGGGAGGAGTTTCGACTTCAGATGAGGCTTGCATATTTGCTCTTTGCTACACACAAGAGTCTTGACATTACTGCTAGCAAAGTATCGCCTAACGCACTGAAGGAGGCTAAGAAATTTGTCTCCAAGACATCATATATTTCCAAAAGTTGGCAATACTTGATTAAGTCCACTGAAGATCGCAAAACTTCATTTCCACAAACAAAAGATACCTTGTTTGAAATTGCATTGAAAACTAAACTAAAGGAATGGCTGTTGGAGAGAATTATTTTAGGCCGTCAGATCACTGAATTTGATGCCCAAGGTCAAGGTGTTATCCACATATGCTCGATTTTAGGATATACATGGGCTGTTTCGTTATTCTCATGGTCTGGTTTTTCATTGAATTTCCGTGATAAGTTTGGATGGACAGCCCTGCACTGGGCAGCTTATTATGGAAGGTACATTATTTGATACTTTTTTAAAAGTTATTTTTTGCAGCCACTGAACCGATTGAAAAGTTATTTTTTGTTGCAGCTTCGCTTAGATGAACTTGAATGAGCTATTCATTGTTTATTTATTTTAAAATGTGCTTGCAGGGAGAAAATGGTTGCTGCGCTATTGTCTGCAGGGGCAAGGCCAAATTTAGTGACGGATCCTACTCCTGAAAATCCTGGTGGAATTACTGCTGCTGATCTGGCTCAGTCGAAAGGTTATAATGGCTTGGCAGCTTACCTTTCAGAAAAGTCTTTGGTTGATCAGTTCAATGACATGAGCGTAGCAGGAAATATCAGTGGCTCGCTGGAAACTATTAGCACAAGTGATCCAGTAAATTCTGAGAAGCTCAATGAGGATCAGCTGTATATGAAGGATACGTTAGCAGCTTACCGGACTGCTGCTGAGGCTGCAGCACGCATACAGGCTGCATTTAGGGACCATTCACTAAAGTTACGATCTCGTGCTGTTGAACTCTTCAGTCCAGAGGCAGAAGCACGCCAAATAGTCGCAGCAATGAGGATCCAGCATGCTTTTCGAAACTTTGAGTCGAAGAAGTCTATGGTAGCTGCTGCTCGCATCCAACATACCTTCCGTACATGGAAGACGCGTAAAGATTTTCTCAATTTGCGTCGCCAGGCAATCAAGATTCAGGTCAGTGTTACCATTCTGCCTCCAATAGTACTGATTGCTGAGTAAATGTGAGCTTGTTTGATTCTATTCTCTATTTTTATGTGATTTTCATATAATCGTTTTATCATGAGATATTGTATGAAAAGTCTGGGGACCAAAACAGGAGATGGTCCTCTCCTGACTCTTGAATCAAATCCATAGCAACAAATGGGAACACTACATTTTCAGACTTTCAAAGATAATACTGTCAGATTTCATGAGCTGAAATGACTTCAGACTTGTTGTAAGCGACATCCGGGAAAAGACTGATCATCTATGTTCCAATGCAGGCTGCTTTCAGGGCCTTCAAGGAGCGGAAAAACTACCGGAAAATCATCTGGTCTGTTGGAGTGGTTGAGAAAGCAATCCTGCGGTGGCGTTTAAAGAGAAAGGGCTTCCGTGGCCTACACGTAAATCCTGTCCAAGAAGTGGTAGGTCAGAAGGAGGAAACAGAGTTTGTTACAGAGGAAGAGTTTTTCCGAACAGGCAGGAAACAAGCCGAAGAACGTGTTGGGAGAGCTGTAGTCCGTGTTCAAGCTATGTTCCGCTCTAAGAAAGCACAGGTAGATTACAGGAGCATGAAAGTAGCCCATGATCAAGCAAAGGTAAGTTCATTATGCTAATAACCTTTACTCATGGGTCTCATTTAGCGCGGTCACACACACATATATACATATATATTAAACTGGGGAATTGCAATGTGCAGCTGGAACGAGAATATGAAGAGCTCCTCAATTCTGAGGTTGACATGGGAGTGAAGACATAGGATGACACTAAGATATAGCCACCCACAAACCCTTCATGGTGGCTTGTGCTGTATATTTTGTAGATAATGTTAAATCCGAGAGTAGTTTTTCAAATTTTGACCCGTTTAAATTGCTTTAATTTCTTTGAAAGGGCCATCTTTGAAGCTTTGTAAGTTATATAGGGCAAATAGTTACAAAAAGTTTAGTAAGGTGACATTATTTGAGAAAATAAGCCATCATGCCCACACTTGAGAGAGAAACAAAGTGAAGAGAAAAAATAGGAGCAAAAATTGTTTCTCATTTTAAAAGTAGTGATATTCTCTGGTAAGAGCATGGAGTTCCTGAACTTTGTGATTGGCCACTAAAAAACAATGCTTATTCCATATTAGTATTATTGGGAGAACAGATGGTGTGCACTGTGCAATGCTCAACGGTATCAGAAAAGTGCAGCGTCTTGAATTCAATTTTTTTGGGAAATTGAATGATAAATCGGGGTAGAGGGTAGTATGAGACGCACTTGTCCAGGAGAGAATCACTCTCATTCAATCTTCTTTTTCTTGTTTTATTTTATAATTAAAGGTGCAGGCGTTAACAACTTGAAGTTACAAACGAAGATGTAATTCACAACTTCCCAATAGGTAGCAACCCAAATGTATGAATTTTTTTCCCAAAAGGGAAAATACTTCAAAATGTTTAAAACATTTGGGAAGTTGGGCATTAAAGAACATTAGAAGAATCTAGTACTGAGAAAAGGAAAATTAGTGTCTCTACTGACCCTTTTCTATTTTCTCTTCATTTAATTTTTTTAACTATTGGATTGAATACCATATTACAAATATTATTGTACTAATACTTTGTAGAGATGGGAATTGAACTAACTCAATGAAGTAGATGCCAGTGGTGGTATTAATAACGATGTTCTTATTGATCATTATGGTAGTAAGCTAAACCGATTTCTTGTGATCCAAGAAAAAATTATTTATTGCTTGTTCTTGATGGATGATGCGCCATTTATATACTAACAATAACGCATGTTAATAATTTCTCATCGTAAAAAAAATTGAAAACAGCACTTCCAAATATTTATTAAGATTTAAAATTCCTTAGTGACATAAATATAAGACCAACTCCATCGAGTAGAACCTCTATCATTTGAGAAAAAAGCTCAATAATCAATTCATACTTAATAAGAAAGACACAAATAATTCTAATTAATAAAGCCAAGGATATTGATTCTGAGGAGAAGCATTGAACTGAAACTGCTCAATATTATCGATTTGTGAAGCATCCAAGTTGGGTTGATGATGAAGTTCATTAAGTTGTGAGATTTGGAGCTTGTGGAAGGCAATAAGAGCTTTAACTTTGGCTAATTCACTTTCTGTATCATCTAAGTTCTGATGCAACTGAGATATAATCTTAACACAACCATACACTGGATCTTCTATCCTCCATCTTGCTTCCATATATAATGTATCCACTGCTTGTGATCTCATATGCACTGGTATTTGCTGCAAATATTATAATTACACATAAATGTTAATCAATATCAAATAACAAAATCTATTTTCTGCTGGTAGGGTAAGGTTCCCGAAGGAGCTTTTGTGCTAGTCAAGGATCAAATCACTGATTAGATGTTTAAGGAACTAGCTAAATATCAAATGTGTTATGCCTTGTGTGTGTTATCTAGTACATGAATTTGAGTTTGAATTAATTATTTAGTAGCGAGTTACCTTAAGCATTTTCCCGACGTTGCTGCTACCATATATTTTATGAACACAAGCAAATCTTTGAGGGTCGTTGGGAGGAAAATAGGGAGAGAAAATGCAATCTGGAGGGCACTTTCTTCTTTGATTCTTACAGGCTGCACACCGACCTGAAATCATGATCTCAAAATCTTGTAAGGAGATATAAGAATAAAGATGATAATCCAAGAGAAAATCTCAGGCACACCCAAAAGATTTTCACAATATCTTTCTAATCTCTGAGTTGATATAGAGAAAATCTTTCAGAGATTTTGATGTCTCATTTGCTTATAAGAGAAGAATGTATTTGTATTGAGGATGAGGAGTGGGGATAGTGTGTTAAAATCCTAACGGCTACATTTTTTTTTCCCTTAAAAAAATATCTGTATCAAAAAGGAAAATTTTTGTGAGGAAGGCAAAGAGTATAATCCTCTATTTAAGTGTGACAATTATTTTCAAAATCTTCCTTTTTAATTTCCTTCTTTTTCCTTGTTAAGAATGTCTACAAAACAATCTTGATTTTCCTACAATTTACACCCCCAACGGAAAAATAATCTATAAATGCTGATATAGAGTCAATTCTGATAGTTTTATAATTTGAGAAGTATCCTTTGCGTCATAAAAGGAAATAGTTACTAGCCGTATATATTTTAGGTGATAATGCAAATATTTTTTTTTTATTTTCCATCTACCAGCAACGTGAGTGTTAGATCTGAAGAACTTTTATATTAGCCCTCCACTTGGAAGTTTTCATACTTTATCTATTATATAAAGGCCAGGATTAATTTTCATAATATTATAAAATTTTATGAATCTTCTGTATGCAGTAGACAAGTGTAAGAATCATAGTATTGTTGTAGCACTAATAAGGAAAATGAATTTTAGAAAAGACAGTGAGCATTTAATTTCCAAAACAAAAAATTGCAATTCCTGTTTTCAACAAAATAAAAAGTCAGACTTCACTATAAATATCAACTGATTCCCCCCCCCCCCCACAAAAAAATAATAAGAGTATCATAAATTTGCGTAGCTGATCTTGATTCCTTAAGAAATTGAAAGGAACACACTAAGGCATCATCATATCAATTTCCTACCATCATATTACAAACTACACACTCATCAAAGATCAGATAAAAAGCCTTGATCTTGACCTAGACCTAAATTTATATTGAGACTTACGATTATACCACATAAGAGCACTTTTTTTTTTTAATGTTAATCCACAGGTAACCGGTGCTACATAATAGAGTTAGCTAATGACGATGTAACATAGTTAGCAATTAGTTGCATTAGTTAGTTACTGTAATAAAGTCAGTTACACTTATACTAACTTGTTTTTCTTTTAGTTACTAACATATGACATTTGTAATTTTATTCTTTGACTTTATACATACTTTATAAAGCATTCGTTGTATAGAGCATTATTCAATTCAATGAATCATTTTCCCAATACCCTCAATTGTTCTTCATCGGTTTCATTCCCTTCTTTAATTAATTTTCGTATTATGGTATCAGAGCTTATGGCGTGAATTCACTGATCTCGTCTTCTTCCTTCAACTTTTGATCTAGGTTCTATCCTTCGATTATCTTTCAATTATGGCTATGGCATCATCTTTAGATTTGTTGCAAAGCAATCCTTCACTTGATCCGTTGAGTTGCTATTATCTTCATCCTAACGAGAATCCGTCTCTCGTTCTTGTCTCGCCTTCTCTATCTGGATCGAATTATAATCATTGGGCGCGCGCAATGAGGATGGCTCTCATCAGCAAGAATAAATTTCAGTTCGTTGATGGTTTGATTTTAACTCCCAATATGGCAGATCCACTTTTTCTAGCTTGGCAACAGTGCAATACCATGGTTTTGACATGGATTCATCACTCTCTTTCTCTATCTATTGCTCAGAGCGTGCTTTGGCTTAATCGTGCGGCTAATGTCTGGCTTGATTTGAAAGAGCGTTTTAGTCACGGTGATGCATTTCATGTGGCAGAACTCTAGGAAGAACTCTACTAGTTTCATCAAGGTGATCTTTCTATCTTTGATTATTACACTAAAGTAAAGATTATATGGGATGAGTTGCTTAATTTCCGTCCAATTCCTGATTGCTCTTGCTCTGCCAAACATTATATGTAACAAGATTATGTCATTCAATTTCTTACAGGGCTTAATGATCGATTTGCTGCTGTAAGGTCTTAGATTATGTTAATGGATCCTTTACCTTCTATCAATAAGGTATTTTGACTTGTTATTCAACAAGAGCATGAGCTCACTGGACCTTTGGAACACACTGTTTGTTATGTTTGCAATAACTTTAAACCATCATCTACATTCTACTCAATCTCAACCAAAACCTGTGAGTACTAACAACAAAATGTGTACCTATTGTGGTAAAGCACGCCATACTGTTGAAACATGCTATAAGAAGTATGGTTATCCCCCTAGCTTCAAGTTTTGGAATAATGCTTCAATTAGCAACATGGTTACATTTACTTCCAGTCCTTCAGTAGGAAATTTGCTTGGTGAATCTTCTTCAGTCTCTGGACAAAGTTCTATTACTTAGGATCAATACAACAAGATTTTGACTCTATTGCAATCTCATGCTACCATGCCTAATGCTAATTTTGCTATGTCTTCTGCTTCAGCATATGCCATTACACCTTGTGTAAATTATCTTTCCACTCTTACTTTGATGCCAAATGCTGGTTCTCAAGGTATTTGCTCTATTTTTTCTTTTAATTCTTCTGCTTATGGATCATTGATAGTGGGGCTACTACTCATGTTTGTTACTCCTTGGATTCTTTTACATCCTATTTGCATATTTCTCCCATCAAGGTAACATTACCCACAAAATCCACTGTAGTCACTTCCATTGCTGGTACAGTCCAAATTAACTGTGATATACGTCTCACCAATGTCCTATACATACCTGAATTTCATTTCAATATCCTTTCCCTTTCTCTCAAATGACTAATCAGCTTTCCTGTTGTCTCATTTTTACTTCCTCACATTGTTTAATTCAGGACATGAAGACATGGAAAACGATTGGTACAGCTGAACTCTTCTAAGGTCTTTACAACTTGATAAGTTACTCTCCAGCTGGTTGTGACAATGTTGTAATGTCTGATCATTCTAAACATTCCGTTAATTCTGTCATTCCTGATTCTTGTACTTCTTCTTAGTTTGACTTATGGAATTTTCGCTTGGGTCATTTGTCAGCTAATGTTTTTGATGTACTGCATCATCAATTTCCCTTCATTTCTTGTAAATCTATTGGTACCTACTGTGACACTTGTCATTTTTCTAAGCAAAGAAAACTACCTTTTCAACTTAGTACTACTAAATCTGTTTCTTCTTTGCAATTGTTACATGCTGATATATGGGGACCTTTTTATGTTTCTTCCATACATGGCCATTGATTTTTTTAACTGTTGTGGATGATTTCACTCGTCATACTTGGGTTGTCTTATGAAATCCAAATCAGAAGCTAGACCTTCCTTTTAAAACCTTATTCTTTTCCTTGAAAACCAATTTCAACAAAAGGTTCAAATTGTTTGTACTGACAATGGTACTGAATTTCAAATGCAATATTTTTACTCTTATAAAGGAATCCTTCACCAAACTTCTTGTGTTGCTACTCCCCAACCAAACAGTATAGTTGAGAGAAAACATCAACACATATTATGTTGCAAGGGCCTTGTTATTTCATTCTCATCTTCCAATAGCATATTGGTCATATGCCATTTCTCATGCACTTTTTATTATTAATTGCTTGCCAACTCCTGTTTTGGAAAATAGGTCCCTTTATCAAATGCTTGTTGATCAATTGCCTGATTACTCATTTTTGAAGGTATTTGGTTCTCTTTGCTATGCATGCATTGCATCTACCCATCGTACAAAATTTGACGCCCCAGCTTATAAATGTGTTTTTCTTGGATTTCCAACTGGTACAAAGGTTTTACTTTACTAGATCTTTCCACCAATCACATTTTTGTTTCTCAGCATGTCATTTTCTATGAGTTCATTTTTCCTTTTTCTTTTAAACCTAATTCATCTTCTCCTTCTTTTCCATTACCTCAATCATATCCTTCATTAGATTTATCTTATCCCTTTCTCCCATCTTCACCACCCTCTTCTGATTCTTCTTCTTCACCATTAGCTTCTAGTCGTCTTGACTCTTCTTCATCATCTCCTCCCATAATCAGACGTTCTAATAGAGCCCACAAGCAGCTTTCTTATCTCAGTGATTATCATTGTTCCTTATTGACTTCAGCTTCTTCTGTTTCCATGTCTTCATCTGTTAACAAACCTTACACATGCAGATACCCTCTTTCATTTGTTTTATCCTATGATTACCTTTCTCCTACTTACAAACATTTTATTTGTTCCATTACCACCCTTACTGAACCTAAATCCTACAAAGAAGACATTAGATTTCCTGAATGGCAGCAGGCTATGCAAAATGAGATTGTAGCTTTGGAGCAAAATGAAATTTGATTTTGACTGAGTTACAAAAGGACAAATGCCCCATTGGTTGCAAGTGGGTTTTCGGGACCAAATTTTGGGTTGATGGTAGTCTTGAGAGATACAAAGCTCATTTAGTAGTAAAGGGCTATACACAAACTGAATGAGTGGATTATTTTGACACTTTCTCCCCTGTTGCCAAGATGACCACTGTTAGACTTTTACTTGTTGTTACAGCTGTTTCTAATTGGCATCTTGAACAACTTGATGTCAATAATGCCTTCTTCCATGGTGATCTAGAAGAGAACATTTACATGAGTCTTCCTCCTAGTTTTATCACTAATAATCCCAGCCTTGCTTGCAAATTACAAAAGTCTCTCTATGGCTTAAAGCAAGCCTCTCGTCAATGGTTTACCAAGTTATCATATGCTTTATAGTCCTACAGTTACATTCAACCCAAGGCTGATTACTCTTTATTCACTCATCATGTAGGCTCCTTCTTCATTGCTTTATTGGTATATGTTGATGACATAATTCTTGCAGGCAATAATTCTGTAGAGATTACTCGCATTAAAGGACTTCTTAATGCTTCCTTCAAAATTAAGGATCTTGGAAAGCTTAAGTTTTTCCTAGGCCTTAAAGTTGCTCAATCTAGCTCTGGCATTTCTTTAAACCAACGGGAATTTGCCCTTGACATTTTAGCTGATATAGGTTACTTGGGTTGTAAACCCTTATCCACTCTTATGGCTCGCACTACTAAACTATCTCAAGATTCTGCCTCTTCAATCAATGGTGTTGCTTTTGATCATACAGCTGCACTTCGGGTTCTATGTTTTCTTAAAAGTTGTCTAGGCAAAGGTCTTTATTGTCCAACTAATTCTCCTCTTAAACTCACAGCTTTCAGAGATTCGGATTGGGCTGGTTGCCCTAACACACGCTGCTCCCTTTCTGGTTATTGCATTTTCCTTAGTGAGTCTTTTGTTTCTTGGTGTTCTAGGAAACAAACCATAGTTTCTCTTTCTTCGTCAGAAGCTGAATATCGAGCCATGGGGTGTGTTGCTTGTGAGATTCAATGGTTGTTGCATCTTCTTCATGATTTGCAGATTTCTCATTACTTTCCTACCATTCTTTATTGTGACAATCAGTCAAAAATTCACATTGTCTCGAATCCTACTTTTCATGAATGCACCAAACTTCTTGAGATAGATTGTTATTTTGTAAGAGATAAAGTCCAAGTTGGCATCATCAAGCTCATCCCTATTTGTAGCATTCACCAACTTGCAGATGTGTTCACCAAGCCCCTTGATCCTCAACATTTTCATACTTTTATCAAGAAACTTGGCATAATCAACATATACTCGCTAGCTTTTGGGGGGAGGGGTAATAGAGTTAGCTAATAATGATGTAACATAGTTAGCAATTAGTTGCATTAGTTAGTTACTGTAATAAAGTTAGTTACACTTATACTAACTTGTTTCTATTTTAGTTACTAACAGATGACAACTGTAATTTTATTCTTTGACTTTACACATACTATATAAAGCATTCGGTGTACAGAGCATTATTTTCCCAAAACCCTCAATTGTTCTTCATCGGTTTCATTCCCTTCTCTGATTAATTTCAGTATTACTACTAGTAGTTGTCTAGTTGGTACAAAAGTATGCTTATAGAAGAGCACTTATCAATTATAAGGTTCCCAATCTTGAGCTCTTTATCATTGGGCTCGGTGTCTCCTCCATTGGTCACATACTTAACCGTCATGAGGGCCGGTCGGCAATCTTCTCCAAAGTCTTAGGGAAAGTGTCGCTCTCTACTAAGGTATAGTTGTACACCGAGGTGTCCCTATCTTGTGTCTAGTGCTTCCACCTTGTGCTTGGCCTAGTGTGATTGTTCATTTGTACATTTCTGATTAAAAATAATCTCTCAAAATGAAACATTCTTAGGAAGATTCAAACTAATACTCCATCTACTCCTAATTATAAGAGCTCATTGACTTTTTTAGAAAATCTTAAGAAAATCCTAAGAAAGTTAATTACATTATTTTAAAACATTAAAATTTGTCGTTTTTCTTCAAATTATACTGTTTGACTTATGAGCTAATATATAATATAATAAAACACAATATATGATATGATTAAATAATGTAATTAGCTTTTTTAGAATTTTTTTAAAATTCTTTAAAAAAGTCAATGAGCCTTGAGTATTATTGAGTGATATAAAAACAGAAAAAGAAAATGGGACCTTCTTAGTAGCTGACCTTCTTAATGGTTCTAGGCGCCACAGAGCTTGGTACCTGTAGTAGAAACATTCTTGATGGTTCAATTTTTTCTCACTTCTTAAATTGTTTTTCTTCACATCATTATATTCTATATGAAATAAGTGACAATTTAATATCTAATGAGTAAAAAATATGATGTTTTCAACTTTTTTTTATTGAATAGAGCATCTACAAATTATTCTTACTTCATGTGCATTTTCTGCCATCTACCAAATTATTATGAATCGTTTGAAGTGTTCAAAAATCTTGATTGTCCACTGAATTATTATATCTCCACTTCATCCACAAAACCTATTTGATTATCCCTCCTGTTTTTTTCGGCCAGAAAAACCTATTTCTATTTGATTATCACACCCTTGAATTAGTTAGTTGCATAATAAATATGCATGAACAAGCTAGGCTTATTATTTAATCTTTAAAAATTTCCTACTTCAATCTGTCTTTCTCTACTGTGCCTTTGAAATAAAAAGAACCCCAAATATGTACTTCCTCTCATAGTAAATTTTTTAGGAGCTAGATTCATTATTGAATCTTTGAAAGTTGATAATCAAGGATAAGTAGACATGAAAATTTGGGTGAACATGAATTCTGCCATTTTGGTAACCAATACAAACTGCATCACAGCACAAGCTTTAACCATTGCCTACACAATTTTCCAACTGAAATATGCGGAGTGTCCAAAGTAAAACTATCATTCAACACATCCAATTTACATCAATACAATGCTAAGAGTAAAAGACTGCATCACCAGAAACCATAATCATAATTAACTGCTATGACCACACTTATTGTCTCTAACTTTAATTCACTTTACTATTTGATGTACTGAGAGAGCCACCTGAACCCTTCGCCATAGCCCATCTTACGCACGATGCTGCACATGAAAACCTCCAGAGGGCGGACATTGGAGTCGGCCAAGTTGACTTTGCCCTTTCCTGTGGTGAAGTTTGTGAGCCCCATATGATATCGAAGCTCGTCCTCTGAGTAGGCATAAGGCAAGTCGATTTTATTTCCCAAGATAAGGAAAGGTACATTTGCTAGAGACTCATCAGAAAGAAGGGCATCTAGCTCCCTCTTAGATTCAGCAACTCTATCCCTATCATACGCATCTACCAGGTAGATCACAGCATCAACCTACGTGATAGAGGAATTCACAAATAACCATAAGTAACTGACAGGGTACAGATATACAGATATCAAAGGAGGCTGAGAGCACGATATAAGCTATCAAAATGCGGTGCATAGATATTGAGAACATACAACAGCATCAAATACTAATAAAATAAATCAATATATGGTAAACAGGATCACTTGATTCATTTCTCTCTGTTTTTTTATTTCTGGTTTGTAGATTTGTACACATGATTGTTTGGCCTGGTCTTTCACCTTTACCATGGCAGTTTTGTAATTTTCAATGAGTAATAATACCCCCCATTTTTACTAAAAAAAAGACACCAATATCTGATAAATTGAAAGTCAAATAAATGATAAAATGGTGAAAGGATCCCTCATGTTAAATGTGACATTCATATTTTCTGGCTGGTATGAGATACGAGACCAACATGCCAACAGCAAAGCATATTAACTCCATCCCCGACACAAAAACAACAAAAAATTAAATAAATAAATAAAACAGATATATGTTGAATGAACAAGACGTTATCAATTCCCTACAGAGTTTCAATGTTTGTCCACATTTTCTCTTTCATTGTGCAATGGAATCCACATAGCTTTGTGTGGAATCGCTTAAACGGGAAACAAAACCTTCCAAGGTTAGCTCACATCTTATTAGATACGAAAAGAAAACTTTGAAATGTCGAAGTCCCAGCCCTGACAGCCACTTTGTGAATACAATTAGAATCGGTTACGCGCATAGTGCTAGTGCACTCCCAATTGGGTATGCAGCAGGTATAGTGAGTCCAAGGAGAAGGAACGAGGGGAGGGGTGATTGAATGAAAATGGCAACCAACCATGGCTCTTGCACAGACATTTGAAGTAACTATGAGAAAGGATGACATATCCAAGAAACAGCAGAAAGACAAGCTCAGATGAACCAGTCTATGCAAACAACATGCAATTACAATCATATTTGATAGTCCCAATTTGGCCATTCGAATGCTAATTCAACAAAGGCATCAATCCCAATTAGTGTTAGACAGTTGGGACATAGAGTTAAGGACAATGAATAATATTGAGTTGATAAGAAATACACCTGAGCATAATAGTCTCTCCAGACTCTGCGAGCAATCTGGTGACCACCCAAATCAAAGGCCTTGAATTTGATCTTCCCGATACTCAACTCCTCCGAAGTCGGATATTGAGTTGGCTGATGCTGAACTAGTCTCTGTAAAATGGAGAGGCAAAAACTAAAAGATCAACCCTAATTTCGATGCCTGAATGAGAATACCAAAAAAAAAAAGTTCAAAAAATAGAATCAAAATCAGAAGCGCGAGCAAGTGCGATGAACTAGATTAGGGCCCTCAGTAGGAAGGAAACACTAAGAACATCAAGGCAGTTCGAAACGAGAAATAAAACATAAATCTACAATCATCACGCAATAAAATACAACCTCATCTTTCAGCATGTGAAGCAAGGTAGTCTTTCCAGCATTATCAAGCCCTAAAAATAAGATCTTCGCCTCCTTTTGCCACAGACCGAGAGATGCAAGAATTCCATAAAACCAATCAACGAGAAACATTTTTTTTCCCCTTCGAGAAGCTTCAAATTCACAGTTTCACACCCCAAAATTGCAAAAGGTTCTCGCCGAAATCACTTCAATCAGAGAGAAGGATGCCGCCACCACCAAAATTCAACCGGCGAAGCAAAAAAGATAAAATTCAGAGAGATCTACTTGAGACAAGGAGAAGGGGCGAAACCGCGAAAGAGAGAAGAATCAACTGAGATACCAAGAAAACGAGAAGCCGAAAAATAGGGGAAAAAATTAATTGAATGGGTTTTTTAAATAAATATATATATATATATATATATTTGTGGTGGCGTGAAAGCACAAACACTGCACTGAACATTGATTACCGGTGTGGCCAGTGGAACTGGTTGCCGGTACGGCATGAAATTACTAAAATGCCCCGAAACCCTAGTGTTGGGAACTTGAACCCTGAGATAGTTGACCGGAAGAACCGGTTATTTGAACCAAAATCCACATGTGCATATTCCATTGGCGGGTACGCGTCATAGATGAGTTATAAGCCATGAATGCAAAGTAATAGTACTATTTTTTTGCCAACGGATGCAAAGTAATACTATGGGCAGTGCCATTTGATACATAAATAAATCGATGGTGTATTTTTATTTTAACATTAGAAGAAGATAGCAGAACTACTATTTATTTTTGAACAGATATCCTGAGTAATAATTTGGAATGAACCAATTTAATTATACTTTAACATTTCATTTTTTATAATTTTATCTCAATTTAATTTAACAAAAGGTTCAGTTGCATTAACATCTTGAATGTTTATTTTAGCGAAGTTTAATATTTTAAGATTTAATATCCTAAAATATTTTTTCAATATCACTATGTAGTTGAAAGTCATTTTTGTACAATTTTATCTTTAAATTATTTTTAGTAACAATTAAGATCTTGAGAAAATGACATTTAAATGCCACATGAATTTACAAAATCTAAAAAGGTCTGTTGACATTTCAAAAAGACACCAAGCCACCAAGGTACCATGAACCAAATTAGTTTTTTTTATAATTTTTTTGAAGGGAAAAGTGATCCGGAAACTAGCGAACTCCATTACTCTTATGTGTAATCTCATTACTTTTATAGCGAAAAATCCTCTCTCTCCTTTGTTTTCCAATTTTGCTGAAGTGAAAAGTGATTCAGAAACTGGCGAATTCTATTATTCTTATGGGTAATCCCATTACTTTTATAGTGAACGTCCCCTCTCTCCTCTGTTGTGTGCATTTTTCTCTCTTCTCTGTCACTATGTGTCATTGTCAGTGTCAAATGAATAGTGACAGAAGGAGAGAGAAAAACAAAGATCAGAAAATTCTAGCGAAATCTATTACTCTTATAGCGAAAATCCTGTTACTATTTATATCCGAAAATTTGAAACCCAATTTGGTCCCATGTCTTTTTGAAATTTTAACAGACCTTTTTAGGTTTTACAAATTCATGTGGTATTTAATTGAAATTTTTCCTAAAATCTTTCTTAATATTATTGAAAAAATACTTTATAATATTGTCACATCAAAAATTATTTTAAGGTATTTAGTGTTCTTAGAAAAATACTTTAGCTTCTTTTTGGCCAATAAAAATTATTTGAGCATATTATGCATAAAAATTAGCTTAAGATATTAAAGATGTATTTAGAATAATGATGTGAAAATAACTTATTTGTAATTGAATTTATGCAAAAGTAAATTGTGTAATGTGATTTATGTTTGGATTGACGGTAGTATAAGGATTGAAGGTAGTATAAATTATTTATTAAAAAATAAAACTTGTTTTATTGATATGTTGAAAAGTAACTTTTAATAAAAAAATGACTGAAAATTACATTAATCATATTAAACTTGCACCTCTCCTTTTTTTTTATGCGGATCCTTACCCATTGATCAAATCTATCAACAGAGTTAGAAATATTCCTGCAAGATAAATGTAAAATCGTGAAATCAATCCTGAATCAATTGTATTATATGCTTAAAATGTTAAATTGTTAATATGTGTATATTGAAGGGTTTCTTCTTTGAGACTTGAACGTAAAGGGCTTTCACATTTTCAAACAAGTAAAGCATTGCTTGATTCTATTATCTATTTTTTATTCTCTAAAACAGTTTTAAAAATAAATTTTAAAAATAAAAAAAAACATGTTTAGATAGTTATTTTAAAAAAATATGTTTTTGAAGTAATGTGGTAACAGAGATCATCTGTAACAATGTGATTATGGTCGTTGGTGGTAGTATAGTGTCAATAATAAATAAGTGTCAGCCCCAAAAATAAAAAACAAAAAATCGAAAAAAAAAACTGTGTTTGTTTTTTAGTTTTTAAAAACAACTTTTTATTTTATGTATTTAAAAACAATTTAATAAAAACAAGTTCCCAAATAAGGATTTTAGTTATTAAAAACCAAAAAAACTGAGTTTCATGGGATTTGAACTTGTGTTTTTAACATGGTGAAACCACAAACAACCTCATTTAACAGTTTGTTGGTGATTTTTTTTAAAAAAAATTCATTAAGGAGGAACATTTTAATTGAAAATATATGATTTAAACATTAATTAACATTTGTAAGGATAAAAATAAATGAAAGACTTTCATAAGAATAATTTTAATTTTAGTTTTGAACTTTAGAACTGTTTAATTTTAAGACAAAAGTCAGAACCTATTAATGTGTTTTACACAAGACTTGTTAATGCTATATAAATTCGGACAAAAAAAAAATTGCCACTCCCTCCAAATTTAAGAGTACTTCGCATTTTATAATAAAAATAAGAACTTGCTAATAACTTTTTTGCTATTGTGAGTAGTAGCCCTAGATAATATTGAAAGAATTGTTGTTCCTTAGTTTAATTTTTTGAACCATCGAAGTAAGATCTTGTTGCTGCCCAAAAAACTAGAGTAGTACATACAATTTTATGTATAAGAACCAATTAATTTTTTAAGAGAAATTAAGGAAAGTAATTAAGTTACATTAAAATATTTATATTTATGATTTTTCTTCAAACTAATTTGCTTGACTTATAAAGTTATGTTCTCTCTTCGATCCTAATTATAAGGTCTAGTTAACTTTTTTTTTTAAGAATCATAAAAAAGTTAATTATATCTCTTTAAAACATTAAAATTTACATTTTCATCAAAATATGTTGTTTGGTTTTGAGACTAATATATAATATAATAAAACACAATATATGATATAATTAAGTAATGCAATTAGCTTTATTAAGATTTTAAGAAAAAGTTAATTGTGTCTTATACTTAGGACAGGAGGGAGCATATCTAATGCACAATATATACCATGATTTAAGTGATTTATTGAACTTCTTTAACCACTTCAAAAAAGTTAGCTCGGTTGGATTCTAGACATAGGAGTATATACTACCCATTCGGTGCTTAATATAAGACATAATTAATTTTTTAAAGATTAAGGTAGTTAAATAAAGTACTTTAAATGATTAATACCATCTTTAGTCCTTCAAGTTTGCCCTCATTTTAGTTTGATCCCTCAAATTTTAAACAAGAGGTTTTTGTCCATCAAGTTTCATTATGTTTAGCGCATTGATCCTACCATATATTAAACAAAAATCTAAACCATTTTGCTCATTAAGGAGACAAAACGTCTCATTTGAAACTTGATGGACTAAAATCAAAATGAATATAAAGTTGAGGGACCAAATATTATATTAACCTTAATTTAAATGTATCAACATTTATCTTTTTTATACTTAATGGATTTTTTAGGTTTATGAAGTGATATATAATTAAATGATAGGTTGGTTAATCAAGTGATATTAATCATAACAAATGTATTGTATTTTTTTTTTTGCCATAAATATGTATTGTATCATTTGACTATATATTGTTTCATAAGTCATCCAATTTAATTTAGTATAAAAAAAAAGATAAATATCAATACTTTAAAGTTAGCTCGATTAGATTCTAGACATAGGAGTATATACTACCCATTTGGTGCTTAATATAAAACATAATTGATTTTTTTTAGAGATTAAGGAAGTTAAATAAAATACTTTAAATGGTTAATACTATCTTTAGTCCTTCAAGTTTTCCCTCATTTTGGTTTGATCTCTCAAATTTTAAACAAGAGGTTTTTGTCCATCAAGTTTCATTATGTTTAAAGCATTGATCCTATCATTAAACAAAAATATAAACCATTTTGCTCATTGAGGAGCCAAAACCTCTCATTTGAAACTTGATGGACTAAAACCAAAATGAATATAAAGTTGAGGACCAAATATTATATTAACTTTAATTTAAAGTATCAATATTTATATTTTTTTGTACTTAACGGTTTATAAGGTTTATGAAGTGATATATAATCAAATGATAGGTTGGTTAATCAACTGATATTAATCATAACATATGTATTGTATTTTTTCCCCATAAATATGTTGTATCATTTTTTTTATAAAAGTCAAATTCAATAAACAAAGAAGGTAAAACGATTACATATTAAAAGCATTGGGCTATAAATGAGAGACTGAGAAAAAAACTAGCCCAAAAATGCTCAAAAGCCCAACCAAAAGAAAGCAAATGGTCATGCAAGAATAGACAAAACAGAGAAGTAAGATGCCATACAACAATTGAAAGACAACTCCCATGTGAAACCACCAACACAGATGACACCAGCAAGATCCAAGCATATAGCAACAAACAGGTTGTTGTAGCACGTCTCCCAAAGGACATGGGCTACCCAGGTGAACTAACGAGGTTTAATGCTTCCTGTATAAAGAGAAGAAGGAACGACAGAAAACTCTACCAACCAATACTAGAGAAGAAGTCTACTGGCATCACACAGTGATAAAGGTAGATCATGAAGGGTCTTGCATTTGTTAAGTTCAAGGACTCTAAAACCTATAAAAAAACAAAAAAAAAACATATGCAAAGAAAAAAGTGAAGGGTGAGTTTCTAGTCTTTGGGACCACCATAGTATCACCCTCAACTATAGTGGGCCCTCTGCAAAGTCATTGAAGCTTCTAGCAGGTTTTTTTGAAGGATAACCCACCCAAACCTAAGTACTAATAATCTCCACATACGTCAATCTAGCCGAAGACATGAACTCTATCATGCATTAATCGTTTGATACCTCTGCTAAGGAACAAACCATCAGCATCGCCATCCTGGCAAAGGGTCCCTTCAAACTTGGAAAGATTCTTGGAGAAATTTGGAGCGATGATCGAGAAGCGCATGACATCCTCACCAAAAGGAAGTGAAGCTTGAGCAGACTGATGCATGGTAGTAGTTGACTAGTCATAAGAGATACAGTTAGTAGCATCTGTAGCCTAAAGTTTTGGTCTTTTGGAATCTAGGGTATCCGAATCAAGTGATTCTGCTTTTCGTTTGGACGAGAGCCTCATAAAAATTTGAAGCATACTTTGGAAAGGTATCCCCAATGTGTTCATGATGTGACCCATGTGGCCAATTAACATCATAATCAAGTGAAACCCGTCGTGGAGTGCATTGGGGACTAGCCAAATGCTAGGCACTTGAGCAGTAGAAACATATATCCTAGAGCGATAATCAAAGTTGACACAATTGATCGAGCCCCAAAATAGAAACCAATACCTGTGAGTGAAATTTGGACGCATTACAAGACCGAGCAACATGTCCAATAACCAAGCAAGAAGAGTGTAACATCCCAAAAATTTATAGGGCCTAGGTAGGGAATTTGGGGTAGACCGAGTGTCATACCCTGATAAATTTTGAGGCATAAATGTGATATTTTAGATGAATAAAGGGACATAATTAGGAGAGGAGAGAGAGAGATTTCCTGAATTTTGAAGTGACATTTAAGGAATGACTTATGAGTAAAGAGGAAAAATTCAGCAAAGCTAGAGGCTGAATTTTGGACAGGTTCGAAAGCCCTGAAAATTTCCATAAAATCTCAGAAAATATTTTAGAGAATCTAGAACATCATGAGATAGTTATAATAAATTTTAAAGGCCATATGAACTTTTAGTAAATTTCTGATTATTTTATTAATTTTTGACCTGATAGGGTTTTTGGTCAGAAATTATTATATAAGATATTTAGAGGCCTCATTGTTCTAGATTGGGATTGAGGAAAATTAGTATAATATTTTAGAGGAATTATAATATTTTTTGGGGGTCAGGAAGAAGTCCTAAGGAATTATTAAAAATTGCTAAAATCGGTTTATCGCCAGTATAAGGGAATTTTTTAGAGAAAAATTAATTTTGAGGGTTCCAGATGTCAAAAAATTATGAAATTTAGATATTTTGAGTAAAATTTGGGATTTTTTTATGAGAATTGTATTTTCTGGAATTTCTGGGTTAATTAAGGCAGTACAGAAAACCTGTCGCAGGATACTGAAATATGTGTAAACTAGGAAAGGCCAAGAAGAGTCAAGAAGGGACACATGTGTCATGTGGAGATTGAAGGAGTTGAAAATGTTGACTTTTAATCTTTTTCCATAATTCCCTCCATGTCCCATTTTTCCCTTATAAATAAGAGAGCCCTCCTCTTCATTTTGGCGCATGAGAAGGAAACCCTGGGGAAGCTTTGGCCAAATGGAAACTAGACCTACTTTCACAGAATTTAGAGGCGAATCAAGCTACACCGATTGATCCTTCTATTAAGGTACGTTCTAGCCTATATCCTCTTTCAATTTTCTCCTCTTCTCCATGGTTTTAGAAGCATTTCCAAGGGTGGAAATGCTGCATGAATTTTGTCCAAGTAGGGAGAGGGGGATTTGATGTTGTTTGATGTTTAAAAAGATAGGAAAATGTTAGAAATTGATGTATGAGCTTGATTTGGGTTGAGTTCCTACCTTGTGCATGATATGAGAGTTTCCACCAAGCCTCCTAAGATAGTGTATGGATTGATTTTCATTGGGTTTATGGTTCCAATGTGTTCAGGATAGTGTTTTACTTAAGAAAAAGAACACATGTGAAATACTGAACTGATGAAATCATCAAGGACCCTACAAAAGGGGAAGTGTTTTTCCAAGATGGGTGTGATAGGGAGGAGTGTGTTCTTGATAAAATGGATATCATAAATGAATTCAGAGGCAAAAATTTTGTAGGATTAGCTTATGAAATCGGTTAAAGAACCAATGTAGTCCGGGCCCTATATGGAAGGAGAAAGGGGCTTCGGTTTAAGATAGTAGCATACATTGATGCCTTGACATTGTGTTATATTTAGGCATATCAAAGGAGTCCTCTAGTATCTTCAGAAGTGGAAGGAAAAACTTGCATTGTCCAGAAGTAACTAGTAACTAGAACTTCTAATATTAACTTATAAGTGCTTTGCTTATCTGCATTATGCTGTTGCTTGTTTTATTGTGTTGTGGTTGAGCTACCATGTTATGTATGAGTTGTATGACTCCTTGCTTATATGCTCTGTCTATGTGATAGAGGTAGAGTCACTTGTATACTCCCTATACATGGTGAGTGCCGAGAGAGAGGGCACTATATGAGTAAGTACGAGCATTGCATATTGTATGACTTGCATTGCATTATATTGTTATTGGTTATAGTTATGCTACTGAGGTTTCTTTAGAAACCTTACCCTTTATACAATGCAGGTGAAGGAACTTTAAGAGGCAAGGAAAAGAGATAGAATGATCATGTTAGATTTGTCTCCTGTTTGCTTATGGATGACTGTATATAGATGTATATGTATGATATTGGATTTTGGACTAATATTGTACGCTAATGTTTCATAATGTAATTCTGAGGATATGTTGTGACATATCCGTTATGCTGTCTGAGTTATATGAACGGTGTGGGAAAAAGGGAAATTGGCATGGCAATGCGATTATGGTAATTTGGCACTTGGTTTTTGACTATTTTAAGCTTAAGTTTGGCTTGACTATATTTTTAGCAAACAGCTAAATCTGACCATGAGCCTTTGTATGCTAATAGAAGGTATTTTTAGTTGTAAATGGAGTGGTAGAACATATTATTTAGAGTTTTGTACAGAAAGTTATGCCTTCCCAAAGTTGGGTAAAAAATCATGGAAAATTGGAAAATGATCAAATGAATAGTGTCATTTTTACCATATGAACAGTACTTCCTTGAGGACCTACGTGCATGAGATTCCATGCAATCATTCTATGATATGATTTTTCCCTTAAAGAGCATTCAATGAGCTTTCTATTGAACTTGAAATCACCGCGTTTCAATTTTTCTAGAATTAGTTATGATTTTTCACAGTTGGTCAAAATTAAGGGATGACTGAATAGTAACCTGAGGAAGGAAATTTTTTTATCCCTTATTTTTTCAACTTAAAGTTATAACTAGTGATTCTAATAGTTCTAATATGGTATGGTAAAGGATATAAAAGGAAGGTGTGACAAAGAGCATACTCGTCCCACTTGTTCCAAAACTAGTGACATTGATGTAGAGTTGCCATCAAGAAGAGGGAAACAATTCAAGTTAATGGGGCATGGATGATAATTTGAGAGGTGAACAAGAATGCGCAAACCATCACCAGACAAATGACACTTATCATTATAAGACATAAAGGTTCCAAAACATCCTCCAATATATCTTGTTGTCTCCTCAGTGAAATAGTTCTGTAATAAGCCAAGAACTTGAATCCAAACACTAGGTTGATGAGCATTCAGATTAGATAAATGACCAAGCTTCCATGGAGTCAGTGTAATGAAGTATCCTTGTAATAGCCAGTCACCATGTAAGAGCATGTAATTGAAATAATTCTCATATTGAAAATAAAGAAGAAAGGAGCAACCAATCAGATGGACCACAGATACCCTTCCTTGTAGCTTCCAATATATGCTAATCAAAGATTGCAATTTTGAAGTATGCAATTTATGATCATCAACAAAATTAGCCAAAGCAAAGTGCCTCATAGTAAATGAGAAATTGGAGGTGTCTGATTGGAAGCTAAGTGCCTCCTATTAAATCAGAAATTGGAGGTATCTGATTGGAAGCTATGAGGCATCTTGAAAGCTCAATAAAAACAAAAAAACAACAAAATGGATAAAAACTTCCCCCAAATTTAGACTTACAAGAGAATTCTAATGTAATAGAATCCAAGAGTCCAGGCAAAAGATCCAGATAAATTTTTATATCAAAGGAGCAAACTACAATAGCAGATGTGCGAAACTAGATCCTTTAGCTTTTGTGATCTGGATCAGGTGTAGGTGCGTAACAAGAAGACATGAACAGATACTTGAAGAATCAAGTTCTTCCGTTTCACCAACTGCGTTGCATGACAGAGATCCCTTTCCTAAACCTTCTTTTTTAAGCTAACTTTTGTCGCACAGTTGTGAGAAGGGTAAAGCAGCGACTGTAGCATTGACAAACAACACTGACAACAAGCTCAAGATAGTGGCAAGAAGTGACAGAGAATATCAAGAACTTGAGAGAGAGACGAGCTCTCCATAAGCCACTCCAAGACGATGAACAATGGATTGAGGCAAAGCAAGGGTAGAAGATAAAGTCAGGCCTTGGGTGGAGGCATTGGCGGCAGACGATGATGTGGAAGTTTAGATTTATGAGAGAGATGAGCTCTCCTCTTCTCAACATGCCACCACCAATTGTTAGTTGAGGCTGAAGAAGGCGTAATTGATTTGAGCTAGATCAGGCACATGCAAGTGGATCTAAGCTCTTCGATGAGATTATAGGCAGTGGAAGATCTAAGGTAGAAGACGACATTGTGAGGGATGAAAAATAGGATTGAAAAAAGAAAGAGTTGTGATGCTATCCTCCACTTAATTATGTATTGTATCATTTGACTATATATCGTTTCATAATTCATACAATTTAATTTAGTATAATAAAAGATAAATATCAATACTTTAAATTATTTTATTTAGTTGGTTAATATTTTTTTTTAAAAATCAACCATTTTTTGAGTTTTTTTAATTAAATAATACTTTCAGTTTTAATTATAAGATCCAATTGAATTTTTAAAAAAATTTAAGAAAACTGATTACATTATTTTAAAGTATTAAAATTATCATTTTTCTTTAAACTATTTTATTTTACCTATAAACTAATATATAATATAATAAAACAAATTATATGATATGATTAAATAACTTATCTTTCTTCTTTAATTTTTTTAAAAATATGTTAAATAAACCTTATAATTAAGATATGAAAGAATATTCCAGAGATCTCTATCAAGGGTATTATCGTCATGGGGTGAAAAATACTCAGGGGCTTCTTTTCATCGCCATATATAAGTAGCCGAGCCATAGAACCCTACTCCGATTGGCTGTTCCGCCGGAAACCCTAGCCGATTCGAAACCCACCATTACCTTGCTTTAGGGTCTGTATTACCTCTGTCGCATATTCTTTACGCTCTTTCTTGCGATCATCGCCGCTTAATTTTTCCGTTTGTTCTGTTGATCACAGCGATGGCCAAGTCAAAGAACCATACAGCTCACAACCAGTCATACAAGGCCCACAAGAATGGCATAAAAAAGCCTAAGAGGCACCGCCACACTTCTACCAAAGGGGTATTTACGTTCACATTCCCTATTTTTTGCGATCTGTGTTGATTCTCTGGTTTTTGTTGTCGTTTAATCAATTGCTTATTATTATTTTTTTTTATCGGAAATTGTTGTAGATGGATCCCAAGTTCCTGAGGAACCAGAGGTATGCGAGGAAGCACAATAACAAGAGTGCTGAAGAAGCCACTGAAGAAGAGTAAAGCGCTCACTTTCAGACGAAACTTTTAGGATTTATGGGATAGTTTGGAATACCTTCTTGAATTATATGATGGTATTTTTTTTTTGTTGTGTCTTTAATTTAACTTGAGTAGTATGCTCTTATTGAATTGTGTCCGGTTTCTGTGAAAGATCCTTATACATAAGGTTCTAGTTGTTGATTATGTTAGTGACTGCACTAAGGAGCAAATGGGTTTTCATTTCACTCCTAGCATGTTTTTGAGTTTCAAATGAGCAGTAACCTGGATTTTCAATGAAACATATGACCAAAGAATTAGAACGTTGTTGTTGTTTTAGTTAATCCCAACTCCTAAGAGGTTATCCTATCATACCATGCCAATATATAATGCATTATCCTACTTGCATTCCAGCACACGGATTGTAAATTATTGTTTTGTAACAGTTTAGTTGGTCCTTTTGATAAAGAATCTGTTTCGAAGGAAAATTAGAATGATTTAATATATGATCTGATAATATATACATACATTTGTGCAATCGTAATTCGTAATTGCAAACTGGTTTCCCACTTGTATGAAATTCTTTTGCATACCTTAACGTCTATGCACACTATTGAAGAGGATCAGTAGTTGCTTATTGAAGAAAATTTTGGAATTTAGTTTTGGACATCATTTTTTAGTTTTTACCGTGTAAATTTTGGATCACTGCATCATATTTTATCATGCAAGTCGTATTGGGTACAAGCAAATGATATGGCGCACTTTTGAAGATTTCATACAAATGCTGTTACAAATGGTTTTAACTTTTTAGGAAAAAAATTATTTCACCTAGTAATAATTCACAATTTTATGTAAATAGGGAAAAGTAGAAGGGGAAAAAAGCTCCAAGGCAAGTGTGTGTGTATTATAGTTGATAGTTGATAGTTGATAGTTGATTGGTTATGAAGTATGATTGAAGACGAGTACTTGTTGGACAGGAATACAGAGCAACCATTGTATGGGAAATGGGCGTATCTTTTTATTTATTTTGGTTGATACAATAAAATATTTACTCAAAATTTTACGCTGGGAAGATTTGACGGCAACTGGTTCTGCTGCTGGACTTGAAGCTTGTTCTTTAACTTGCCTCAGGAATTCATGGGTGCACATATTAATTCACCAAACAAACTACATTAGCTGTGTTTAACAGTACGTTTGTGTGAATTTGCTCAGCGTTTTGTTCAGGATGATTATTTTCAAGGTTTTCTTTTGGGAAGCTCGTCTTTGCTGATTTAGTGCCTGTTTGGCACCATGGATTGAAAATAGCTTTTATAGATTTTGAGGTAAGTATGTGAGAGGAGTTTTATCTAAACTTGCGCAAACTGCAGTTTCAAAAGTGAAAACAAACAAGCACTTAAGTAGTTTGTCAAGAACCTCATACAGTGTTGCATGTGCATGGCCGGACGGCAAATTTTAATGTCCTGTATTACCCCACAAAAAAATGTTAAATTTACTTCACAAAAAGATTTCTGTGTCTGATAATATGTAAATATTTTGACAAACTTGTGGCCGTTTAAAAGTAGGGTAAAAGGGCAAATTTGCCTTCGAAGTATTCACTTTGTGGCGAATTTGCCTAAGAAGTTTCAACTGGGGCAATTTTGCCCCAAAAGTTTCAGAAGTGGGGCAATTTTGCCTCTGCTGTTAGTTGACCGTCAATTGACTAAATATGTTGAGCTGATAGTTTACTGATTATTTATTGTATTTTTGTTAAAGTGAACATTTGTCCTGAAAGTTTAAAATATATTAATTTTGACTATTACTTGACTAAATATAGTGAACTGATGTCATTCAGTTTATTTTGCTAAGGTGAAAATTTGTCTCAGAAATCCTTCGGTAATCTAATTTATTTTTTTTAAAAGTTGGATTTAACATTTATAATTTTCATTTTAACAAAAATACAGTGGATGATTTGTGAATTGTCAGCTCAACATATTTGGTTAACTGACAGTAAAAAATTGCCCAAGTTGAAACTTCCAAAAAAAATTTGCTCTATAGTCAATACTTTCAGGGCAAATTTGCCCTTTTTACCTTAAAATTAAATGCTAAGCTGTGACATGAACAAGTGTCTATGATGCTACTGCATTGGATGCTTCATGGATAAGATCAGCAGCATGCAGTTCAAAATTATGAACTCCTAATATCTCTCCAGAGATCTGTATATCAACTGCTTGAAAAACAATGTAGATTAGTTGGCAAACAAAAAAGATAGTGAGAAGCAAGTAAATATTGGAACGAGTATATGAAACCTATGAGAACAAGTCACCTCCAACAAATATTACCTCCAAGCCCTAGGATTTTAAGAGTGTATTTAGTTCAACTGAAGATAGGTTATATAAGATTCAATTAGGTTAGATTAGAGGAGGTTATAAATTTGTTTGGTTCAAAAAGGGAGAAATTATGTTTAGTTTCTTTTTTCATTCAATAGGGTAGGTGAATGGAGCTAATTATAAGTTGACACACATACCCTCTTTCTCTTTATCTAAATATTTGGCCAATTACCACACCTATATATATGGTAAAATTCATATTGATTTTACATGTTATTTCATTAAATTTAAGATGATAAAATAATTTAATATGATGAAATATTTTAGGACTTTGATAACAAATAAATGAAAAATTCCATGAATCTAATAATATCAAGAAGGCAAAATTGTGATTAGGTCACATGAAAAGGGATTTAGGATTAAATAATTTCACGAAATCACGTAATTGTAATAAAGTTTTAGTTGACAACTTTATGTGCTTCTAGGGTTGTCATTAACAACTCAATGAGTTTTATTGACAACTTTATGAGACTTTATTACAATGACGCGATTTTACATGACCGTTTGATTGTAAACTCCCTTCATTAGGATCAAATTACAATTTCCCCTATCAGTAAATATGTAGTTATCCATCTAAAGCACACAGTTGTCAATTTTTAACTGACAAATTTATATGCTTGTCATATTTTAGGGAAGAATTTCATATATATATATATATATATATATATAGATATATATAAAATGCTGCGGGTCTAATTCCATGAATAAAAACCATTATCACAAAGAAGCCCATAATTAGCTGGAGAGGGCGGCGTCGAAAAGGAAAAATGGGGTTTTAGTTTGGAAGGGGCAACTATGGAATATTAAAAGATGAGCATGGGCAATTTGATCAAGGTAAGAATTAAAATTTCTCTCTCTTCCTAAAACCCCCAATTTTGGAGGGTTGAGGGAGTGTGGGAGGGAAGCACATGAAAACAAATTTTTTTTCACTCCCCTAACCTCTCCTTCTTTCAACTAAACAAAATTTTTAAATCTCTTATTTTTACCTAATTTATAAAAACCTCCGACTAAACACATTGTAAGTGATGATCATTCTGTAGTTACGGCCTCAAGAGCTTTAATACAGTCGTCCTCCCCCATATGTACATTTAAAGCCATATATTCTTACATATTAGTCCGCACGCTCAGTGCAAAAATGAACACTCTTTTAACTTGCTACACGTACATTCACGATAAAATACTACTTTCGCTCCTAAACATAATGCCCAGTTGATTTTTTGAGAGAAATTAAAGAAACTAATTAAACCACTTTAAAAATAATCTTTTTCTCTAAAATAGTTTTTCTGACTTAATTAATTTGTGTATAATCTAATAATATATAATATATGATATGATCAAGTACCATATTTAATTTTTTTAATTTTTTTTAAAAAATAGTCAACACGGTTTTATATTTCCTACCTGAATAATAAGAAGCATCCAGCTACAACAATTTCATACTAAGAAATAGTTTTACGTGATCTAACCCACTCACAAAGAAAAATTTCATCTTCCATGGGCCAAATCAAACTTCAAAGCCCAAAGATTTGTTAGGAACAGAGTTGGAGACGTGGTTTGACCTGGAAATGGAAGGAGCACGGGAAGTTGGGAAGAAAGAGAGTGAGAGTGTGAAGAGTGCATTTTGTGTTAATTTCCTGTTACTTATTTTCAGTATTTATAGAGCCCAAATATTTGTATGAATAGAAACTTTACGTACATTATTGGGTTGTTAGCTTTCTTAAGTTAAGAAATTTGAACAAGCGAAAATAGTGATGAATTATTTTAAATAAAATATTTTCTCCTGTTTTAATAATAAAGACCCATTGATTTTTTTTAAAAATTTTAAAAAAGATTTAATAAAGTTAATTAAGTTACTTTAATATATTAAAATTTATTGATTTTATTCAAATTATGTTGTTTGATATAATATAATAAAACATAATATATGATATGATTAAGTAATGTAATTAATTTTTTTTTAAATTTTTTTAATATTCTTCTAAATAATCAACACATCGGAAGGAGTATTTTTTATTTTACCTTAAACCCCAACAAATACAAGTAGTAGCATATCGATTTTGACAACTTCTCTGAGACCGTTACAACTGATTAAACCACGAATTTCGAATCGTCTTCATTTTCGAACAGCCACGTTTGATGACCCAAACCCACGCGTCCCCCGTTCTTTTCTTCATCTTCCCCAGTCTTGCGCGCTTTCCCTCCTTAATGTCTCTCTCTCTCTCTCTCTGCAATCACACACTAGTGAGAAACATTTTCGTATTACTATCTTTCAGAGAAATCTATTTTTGCTTGTGAGCGTCGTCGTCATTCGTCAACAAGGGCTTTAATTAGTACTTAAGTAAATATGAGCAGTAACTTGGACGCACGTTCTTTGCTGGATGAGCTTCGAAGCTTTGACAAAGGCGGTTTCTTCGACCTTGGCCACCCTCTTCTCAATCGCGTTGTTCAGGGCTTCGTAAAAGCCGCTGGGGTAATTAATTAACCTCCTCCTCTTTCCCCCTTTTACCACATTATCGTTCATTCAGTCTTCAATGTATTATATCTGGTTCGAGGATTAGCAAATTTAGGGACACGAAAATGGTGTATGTGTAGATGCAGAAGGATCCCTAACTTGCGAGGCCACTTGAAATCAATTTCTCTGAACTAAGAATGGCCGATCTTGACGTCGTTAGTAGGGATGTTTAAATTTGATACTGCACCAGGATTGACCACTCTTAGTCCCAGTCCCGAGAAGGGACAGTCCTGGGTTTTTTATCTAAATTTTTAAATAATTTTTTATTATATTTTATTATTAAAAATAATAATTTAACAACGACCATAATAATTACATAAATTGATTTAGAGTTTAAAAATTATATTTATTATTGTTATTTTTATCTTTATTATTAATATTTTTAAATAAAATAATTTTGATTTTCTTTTAAGGATTAAATCAAAGTAATGTAGGTCTCAAATGCTGCTACAACTCTTCATACCCTGAAAAATAAAAATGCTAGTTTGATTTAATTTACTCTTGCTCTGTGTGTGTGTGTAAACTGAAAACGCATATCTGTAGAATGAACTCTTACTCGTGGTGGTGTTAATGCGTGTTTACCAGATAGGAGCCATCCAAGCCTTGTCTCGCGAAGCTTATTTTACGGTCATTGAAGGTTCGTTCGCTAATTATTATTCATCACACCTTTCCTTAAAGATTTTTATTATATGATCCATTATAACAGAGAGAATTGAGATTAAAAAAACAGAGAGAGAAAAAATAGTAGAGGAAATATTAAATGCATGATGAAGTCACAAGTCATGTTATTATAGAAACAATACAAACTATACAAGGAAATGGTGAGTCGCGTCTTAAGTTGCTTTGGCGTAGGGGACAGGCCTTTAGATTTGATTGTTCCCATATGTAAATGGAAACTTCGTGGTGCAATTTAGTATTTACTACACGTGTCTGTATGGTTTTATAGGCGTTGGGCTTGATAGTAATGACCGTCTACCACTAGAAGTACTACCTGGTGCCAATAAAAATCGTCTTCCAGGTCTCAGAGGTATCATAGACAGGATATATTGTTGTGTGATAATTATGTCATTTTATATTCCTTCTGACGATTTTGACAATATGTTGTTGCGTGAACCTCTGTTTTGTAAATGCAGGAGAGACCAGCAGTAAATCTCTTGAGGCCATGGTGAGATTTTACATATATAAACTTGTAATATTGCATTTTTTCCACATGAGCATTTCAAAACCTGTTGTTATTGTCTTAATGTTCTACAATTGAACTTTCAATTCTAATTGAGCTAAACTATAAATGGTTCACTCTTCTGTCACGTTTTCCTTTACCATGGAATTCCTGCTAATCAGTGCTGCCTTTATTCTTCTGATCAGGTGAAAAATACTGGAAAAGAGTCCTTGCAATGGGGTAATGATATACTTTCTCAACCTATAATACACTTCTTGCTTCTCCCATAAACATTTAAATTACAAAAAAAAAAAAAAAAAACTAAATGTGTTCATTGGTGAGTAAAATAATATTTCTGAAACAGGGTAAATCTATATTTGTGCGGTTCTCATGCTTATGATGTTTATAGATCTCTTGGAATTGGGCTATTCTGAACCTTAATCAATTTTTCTCCCAACGTGCAGGTCTGGCTGCAGGAATGTATTCAGGTCTCACATATGGTCTGAAGGAGGCCCGTGGGGCTCATGATTGGGTAACACGAATGGGCTTAACTTTAAGACGCCACCTTATTGTTTAACAAAAATTCAATGTTCTTGTCAATAATTTACTAGGTCTCTGCTTGGATCAAGAGCTTTACCATTATGCCAAAAGTTCAAGTTCTTGTATGAATGAAGCTAAGAGCCACCTTTTATATGGACCATATATTTAAAATGAACAATGACAAGAACTAAGTCTGTCTCATTTTTTCAAGCATGAAGGTTTTCCTTAGCTCTTAGCTGCAGATTTGTTTTTGTTTCTGGGATTAACTAACATGATTCAGCATAATCATGAACTTGTGTTTGATTATGCAGAAAAACAGTGCAGTTGCTGGAGCTATCACTGGGGCAGCACTCGCACTCACATTAGAAGAATCTTCTCATGAACATGTTGTGCAGTGTGCTATCACTGGAGCTGCTATCTCTACAGCTGCAAATGTTCTCTCTGGCATTTTCTGATCTGGAATATGCCCTACATTATACTTGATACTGGATTTTAAGAACAACCAAGAAAACTATATTTTCTTCTGAATTGCGGGAGTTTTGGATATATGAACTTGTTATCAAGTTTTAATTCATTCTAAAATAAATTTCTTGATTGACAAGATTTTATGAATTCTGGCCTATTAAGTTTCTTTATCCATTTCAATTTTCAAAGTGCTATATGTTGTCCATTGGTGATAGGCATTTCAATTTTAATAGCAAGTGTTTGGTTCATTATAGTAGTGATTGTTTGGATTTCACTATTTCTCATGATTTTGGTGGTTTTAGACAAGTAAATATGCTAGAATCTAAAAATCTTTTCTGGGTCCCAAAAAATATCTAGGGTGCCAAGACAAGGGACAGGTTGAGATGATTCCATTAGAAGAATAATTGTCTGAGTTTGGCCAGATACGAATCTTACAAATGAAAGGGAGAAATCATATTGATAATTATGTATTATGCGCTTGTTTCAATAATGGCCATGGGAGTATGGGACGTAATTTCACGTGTCTAATATTTTATTAGATTGTTTTAAACGAGTTTATGATGTGTTTGGCACGGTGTGATCATGCAAAAAGTGACTTTTAGATTGTTTTAAACGAGTTTATGATGTGTTTGGCACGGCGTGATCATGCAAAAAGTGACTTTTTACAACTTAAAAAAAAAAGTTAATACGTCTAAAATGGTGTTTAGCATATATAGCATTGGAAATAACTTTATGTGCGAAGCAATTGTTGAGACAACTTTTTTTTACTTACGACTATTGACATATGAATGTTTTTTTTTAATATTTGAACGTTGTGATATTGATGGTTTATTAATATATCATTCAAACAAGTTTTTCTTAAACAATTTTTTTTATAAAATTATATTCAAATATAAATCACATTTATTAATTGATTTTTACCTCAACTGTGTAAAATTGAGTTTAGATAAAAATTTGTTCTTTCTTTCTTTCTTTTTTTTTTTTAATTTGGTCAATGGTATTAATTCCTTTTGAGGTTTAGAACGCAAAATAATTTTACCTCTCCCAATAAGCGTGTTTTCAAATTTGTCTTTTGCTCCTCAACCGACACCTTATTGATAGATATAGTCTCTTTAACATCAATCCATCCAAAGAAAGATATAGTCTCTTTAACCCCAATTGACACCTTATTGGTGGATCGCTTACTACCTAAACCCCATACACCACATGATCTTTGTTTAAACCCTTTTTTTTTTTGTCAATTCTGATCACAAAGCACCTCAACGAGTGAGATATTTCAAGCGGCGGGGTCCATTCTAGACTTTCCCCTTAGTGGGTTAGGTTACTCGTATTATTAAGGAAATCATGCATGTTGGAAAACAAATGTGGCATTCAATTATTACCCCCAAAAAAGTAAAGAGGATCCAATCGTTAGTCACTATAAATCACTATATATATATATATATTCCATACTATATGTGTTGATCACCGCTTCAAGTCATCCATTTCTCCATTATTATCACCGGAGCAAGCATGTTTCCTTCAACAGTAGCCATTCTTGCTTTCCTACTTGTCTTCTTCGTTTACTTTATTTCTATCTTCCTTCGTTCCAATAATCACAGCAAACATGCTCGGAAACGTCCTCCAGGTATTTCTCTTTTGAATTATGTACTTTTCATTTTACACTGCCTTCATATTTGTTTTTCACTTTCTATATATATATATATATATATATATCAACAGGTCCTGTGGCTCTCCCCATCATTGGCAACATCCACCTGTTGGGCACACTTCCACATCGCAAGCTTCAATCTCTGGCCAACAAGTATGGACCCATCATGTCCTTGTGGCTGGGTCAGGTCCCAGCCATTGTGGTGTCGTCTCCTGAAGTTGCTGAACTATTCCTCAAGACCCATGACCCTGCTTTTGCTAGCCGACCTCAGAGTCAAACCACTGATTATATTTTCTATGGCAGCCAGGGGATGGCTTTTTCTGAGTATGGGTCGTACTGGCTCAACATGAAGAAACTGTGCATTCTACATCTTGTTAGTTCCTCAAAGCAAGAGCTTTTTGGTCCTCTGAGGAGGGAGGAGATAAGAATGGTGGTCAAGTCAATAGGGAATGCTGCAACAG
>JBAGKO010000008.1:5860380-5875621 GCA_037177275.1 Acacia concinna
TTCATATGGTTATTTGTATATCCTCTTGGCGTGTGATTATGTCTCCAGGTGGTTTGAAGCTATTTCCACCAAGAAGGATGAAGGCCCAACTAAGTTCATGAAATCTCACATATTCACATGGTTTGGTGTCCCGAAAGCAATAATTAGTGATTGGGGGTCCCATTTCTGTAACCACAATCCTGACAAACTATTTGCTAAGTGTGAGGTGACTCACAAAGTGGCTACACCTTGTCACCCCCAAACCAATGGCCAATTTGAAGTATCCAATTGTGATATTAAGAAGATTCTTGAGCGCACTGTTAAACCATCTCGTAAGGATTGGAGCACTTGCTTAGATGAAGCTTTGTGGGCATACAGAGTTGCCTATAAGACTCCTTTGGGTATGTCCCCTTTCAGGATCATTTATGGCAACTGTTGTCACCTTCCTGTGGTGATTGAGCATAAAGCCTATCAGGTTGTAAGGGAGTGTAACTTAGACTTGGAACTTAATGCCAACGAAAGAGCCCTATAGTTGCAAGAGTTGGAGGAGTTGCGTCTTGAAGCCTATGACAACTCACAAATCTACAAGGAGAAAACAAAGGCTATTCATCATGACAAAGGCCTTTTAAGGAAAGTTTTCAAGGTTGGAGACAAAGTCCTTTTGTACAATGCTAGATTCAAATACACTTCTGGCAAGCTGAAACCAACATGGGATAGTCCATATGTTGTTACCAAGGTGTTCCCATTTGGAACAATGGAGATACAAGAGGAGAAAGGAGCCATATATATTTCAAAGTTAATGGCCACCTCCTCAAACTCTACTTTGACTCCTATAAGCCTCCATAAATCACTAGGTTGTCCCTCTCTTACCCTTACTTTTTGAATGCATTTGTTACTCTACCCTATACTTTTAAGGAAAGTTTTCAAGGTTGGGGACAAAGTCCTTATGTACAATGCTAAATTCAAATACACTTCTGACAAGCTAAACCCAACATGGGATGGTCCATATGTTGTTACCATGGTGTTCCCATTTGGAACAGTAGAGATACAAGAGGAGAAAGGAGCAAAATATTTCAAAGTTAGTGGCCACCTCCTCAAACTCTACTTTGACTCCTACAAGCCTCCATAAAGCACTAAGTCGTACTTTTTGAATGCATTTGCTACATCTTTTTATGCATTGATTGTATGAAACAAGTGTGGGGGAAGGAACTAAACTAGTAGTGTAGAAAGAATTAGGGTTTTTCTTTTTCTTTTGTAGGAATAAATGCTAGCTCATCTAGGCTCATTGCATGATACACTTTATCTCTCTTGACCTATCTTAATCTCTTTATCCTTCATTACCCTATATGTGTCCTTTCCATGATATTTGTCTCTCCCTTACAATGTGCTTTCATGATGCTTTGTTCTGCTGTTATGTATTGCTTCTCTAGGCTGCAATGGGCATTGCATAATTTTAGTGTAAGGGAGGATATGTTCTTTAATGATATATGTATGCTTATAGGAAATATTATGCACTAACATGATTGAATGTTGGGTTAAGTGTGATGGGTCATATAAATTGGGTTTATCATAATCACCATCTTTTATGCTTAGCATTCTAGGGGTTGTTTTGAAAATTTTTATGTATGATTATTGGAAACATGATTGCTGCAAAATCTTAGATAGAAAGTAGTGTTGAGAGATATGTCTTCTTGAATTTATCATGAGAGAGGAGTCTAGTAAGCTTAGGAAACTGGATTTGCAAGGTGTAGCTTAAGAATTGGTGTTGTTACCATTTGTATAGCTTTAGGAAGACCCTATTGTGAGGATTGAGCTTTCAACATAATTTCAAAAATTTGTGAGACTTCATGCTTTTGCATCTCTCTAGAACCTAGTTATCTTTCACTTGAGGCCTATATGCACTTGAATTTTCATGTAAAGGACATAGGCATTCATGTTCATCACTAAATCTTATACACAAGCCATTATATCATATCATCCCATTTGTCACCCCTTTTGAGCCTTCATTTCCATTTTTGTCACCCAAATTTGATTTGACACTCTTATATATGGACTATCTTGTTGGGGAGATTACTTGTATGTTCTTGTGAATGGCAATAAAAGGTGGCACGGGAAAAAGAAAAAAATAGATAAAAATAGAAAAACAAAAGGAAAAAATATAATAAGAAAAAGCATTAAAGCCTAAGCTATTCACACAATGTGAATAGACAAAACAAGGCTAGAAAAAAAGAAAATAAAATGTGCCAAAAGAAATGCCAAGTGTTGTGTATATAATTGCAACTTGTTATTATAGTACCTTCATGATAGAAATCATGATAGAGTGTTGAATTTAATTTGATTCATTTTCCATATCATTCATTAAGCCTTTTCCATTATTACAAGCCTTAAAAGTCGTCTTGATGCATGTTGTTCATGATGTGAGGTGGAGAGTGTAGAGTTAGCCTAGGCTTATGGAGAATGCATTTCATAAAGAGTGAGTGTAAACACTAACTATCTAGTGAGAATGAGAGCTCCTATATTATATCCCTTGTCTTGAGAGCCCTAGAGTTATTCTCTTGGTAACTTGACCAAGTTTTGAGCAACTCATAGTATTGAGTGATGGGATTGTGAGTTAGATGACTCAATTATGATTTATGATAGGAGATTCATTTCAATGTATTAAATGATGTCTATTATTTTGGATAGCCTATGTTGTCATTGATCATTGCTTTGACATTGCCTATGCTTAAACATTTGTCCCAGAGTGCCAAAGCCTAAGTGTAGGGGAATTGATAAGTCACTATTTTGTATGGTTTATTAGGCTTAATGTGTGGTTTAATTGTTGAAAAATGAGAATAATAATGCATTAATGTGGATTAAATTGGATAAATAAGTGCATGAGGGTATCTTGGTCATTTTAGCATAATTAAAGGTTAAAATTGTTATTAAAATGTAATTATATGCTTGACCATGATTTGGTATAATTTTGGTGTAGGTTTGAAAGAGAATTTGGAAGAAATTGGGATTTAAAGCAAAAAGGACTGAATTGCAAAGCTTAAAATTGTCCAGGGGCTTTTCTGGAAATGAATAAGGGACTTGGCTGCAAAGATAAAAAGGTGCAAGCCAAAAGTCTGCAGAAAAGATGGCACGCAGTCATGAATTGTTATATTTATGGGGTCAAAATGCAATTAAAAGTCTTCAGAAGAAAAGTCAAAAGGCGGAATAATTCTAGACTGTGGATCAAGATTACCGTGAAGTTGATCATGACCGTCTATCTGAAGAGTTGACTGAAGCTATGTGTTTCATTAAGTGAACCAAAGGTATATCTATGAGCGCCACGTGTCAAGATCTCTGCCACCCTTTGCACTATAGCTTTGAATCTCATCCATGGATCTCCTAACGACTAGATCCATTAGACACAGGTCGGATTGTCTTCACCCAGACAAGATCCTCGAATTGCATCATGACCCACAATGTTTAACCTCGAATTCCATATTGTTTCGTCTATGAGAGAGGGAGAGGCTGAGAGTGATTTTGCGAGCTAAGTGGGCCTGAATCGCAATATCACAGTGGAGCTTCCCAGATTCCAATGATGGTTTGAGCCTCTGTTGTGTATTTGAACCAGTGAATTCATGTATTTCTCATCTTCTATTTCAATTCACGTTCTCTGATTCTTGCTCACAAGTAGAGGTGCAATTTTGTACTATTATGAACATGCTTCATGATGCGATGAACTTGGCATATATGTAGAGTAATTTGTGTCTAAATGCACCTAGATTTAGGTTTTTGAAAGCACAAATGAATTATCTTATGCTCAATGGATTGATTGTAGTTTTTATTGCCAAATTACATCATGAACCTCTAATTAGCATATGCAGATTTGTTTCCATGCGTGGAATTAATTGTATTTTTCGGTGGCAACGATAATCTAGCTGTCGCTGCATGGAGATTGAGTGTTGTGATATTGATCAATTTGACCGAAACCTTAGTTTGACTTGCAATTGCGTTAATATTAGCATTTGATCTTATTTTAGTAATTAAAGAGAATCTGTCGCCAACAAAGAGGCAGCTTAAATCATAGTTTTAATTTGTTAATTAATTAGTTGAGCACTAGACCTTAAAAAGAAAAGTAAAAATCTAAATAAATAGTGATAGAAAGCCATGAGAGGAAGAATGACCTAGGTTAGTTTTAATCTAGTTTTTAATTGTAATTTAGCGCATAATGGATTTTTATGGACATTCTAATGTTCTTGTATCCTATCCAACAGTTCTAAGCTATACAGTCTTACCATCAATCAATTTTGGGCCAGCTCAATTTGTTGATGAATATTTTTATTTAAGACATGCATAGGCTTGCTATGCATTTTGGTTTGAGCATTGTAAAGTGTAGATTAATAGATAAATGCTATGTTATCATGTATTTGGATACACATTCCATCTTATGATATGTCTTTTGCCACTGTGAATGTGACTGATAATATAATTAATATACTAATGTTCTTTATTTGGATTTGTCCCATTTAAATGGAGAGCATGTGGTCATTCACCAAAAAAAAAGAAAAGAAAAAGAAAACAAACACACACACAGAATCTAAGATTGGTTTCCTAATGCTTGTCTTTCAAGTTTCTATCGGGAGGCTCCACTTTAGGTTGCTCTCATCACTATTCTCCTCATTGTTATGATCCCTTTTGTTTGTAGGACATTGCAGCAAAGATAATGTCCTTCTGTGAAGAAGGTTCATGTTTTGTCTGTATTCTTTCTGCTCATAGTGCATTCAGCAATGCCACCCTTCGACAACAAGCTACTTCTAGGGGTACATTGTACTATGAGGTATATTTTATATTAATGAATTTAAGTATTCCATTACTGTTATAATATGGAATTCTATTGTCAGGCCGAGGTGAAATTGTAAGATTCAGCATCACTTTTGTGTTTCCTCTTAATTTTGTGGCTTCATGCTCTTAACAGTGTTAAGTTTAATGGGGACTATTTTATGTTAATTAAGACTCATAATTATTGTGGTATACTAACTCTTTATCGTACATAATATTAAAAATGCTTAGATGGTTCATTTGAAAATTTGTATGATAAGGACTTCACCCATACTTGTAGGTATTTCTTGACATTTTCTTTTATATGTATTGATAAACTATCGTAAATTGGAAACTTTGAGTTTTTACCATGCTAGATTTGTTTTCACAGCTGCAAGTGTGAGCCAGATAATTGTCAAGTCGAGTGAGGACCTCCAAATGCAAAATCCCGAAGCTTCAGAAAGTGAAGAGGTCGAGGAAAGAAAACCATCAGAGTTGCAAAAATATGAAACAGGCTGCAATTTCAATTTTTTAATTACTCCCAAGTATAAAACAGACAGAGGCATTACAAAAATAGATAACTTCTACAAGCTTTCTATCTACCTTGACTAAATTGACGAATCTCTGAATTCAAACCCGAGGCCTGTAATTTCAAATCATTTACGTGCAGCTCAACCCTTTCGATATCTGAAAGTTTCATTTATTAATATTGCATGTAAGATCTTGACATCTTTATATTTCCATCCCCTTTAAACTGTTCTTTGAACATCACTCAGATCCTGGAATATTGGTGTTAGGTGGACTTGGTTTAAAAAAAGATGTGGACGTGAAGGTAACTTCATTGGATTTCATTCTTTATTTCACATTCTGCTATTGATGTAAATTTAAACTAAATTATAAGGTATGGAATGGATAATGTGCTTTACTATTTTGTTGAAATAACTTTAGGATTGTATGAAGAAGTTTGGAAATCAGGATTTGCAATAGTGCCTCATGTTCTACAGAAATCTGTGCAAAATCTTTGATACATCCACCTAAGTAACCGCTAAGTCATGTAGTATTGTTGGATGACATTGTATCATTGGTGCATCTATAATTGTTGTTGCAATGACGTTATTTTATTTTGGACTGTCTTGGCTTTCAATTTGTAAGAACCATGAGTATTTTCTTCTCGGGTAGGGCATGGGAGTACCTGCTTGTTTTAATAGTAAGTGTTCCTGTTAGAAGAATAATTGTCTGAGTTTGGCAAAATACGAATCTTACAAATAAAAGGGAGAAATTATATTGATAATGATAGTATGCGCTTGTTTCAATAATGGCCATGGGGTTGGGAAGGGGTGATCATGCAAAAAGTGACTTTTTACTACTTAAAAAAAAGAAGTTAATATGTCTAAAATAGTGTTTAGCATATATAGCCTTAGAGGCAACTTTTTATCAGTGTTTAGCATATATTCATTTTCTTTATATTTGAACATTGTAAATATATCATTTAAACAAATTTCTCTAAAACAATTATTTTTCATAAAATTATATTCAAACATAAATCAACGTTATGTTAATTGATTTTTACACCAACTCCAATTAATTGAGGCTTAGAACGCAAAGCCATTTCACTTCTTCTAATAAGTGCACTTTCAAATTTTTGTTTTGCTCCTTATGGAATAAGATCGTTTACTACCTCACCTGACAACTTATTGGTAAATATAGTCAATTTAATATCAATCCAAAGAAACCCCATACACCACGTGATCTTTGTTTAAACTTTTTTTTTTTTTGTTACTTCTGGTCACAAGGCACCTCACCGAGTGAGAGATTTCAATCGGCAGGGTCCATTCTAGATTTTCCCCTTAGTGGGTTAGGTTCCTCATATCATTGAGGAAATCATGCATGTTGGAAAACAAATGTGGCATTCAATTATTACCCCCAAAAAGTAAAGAGGATTCAATATAATCCTTGTCACTATAAATCACTATATATAGTCCATACTTTATGTGTTGATCACCCCTTCAAGTAATCCATTTCTCCATTATTATCATCGAAGCAAGCATGGTTCCTTTAACAGTAGCTGTTTTTGGTTTCCTCCTTTTCTCCTTCGTTGACTTAATCTTCCTTCGTTCCAATAATCACAGCAAACATGGTCGGAAACGTCCTCCATGCATTTCTCTTTGGAATTATGTACTTTTGATTTTACTTTGCCTTCATATTTGTCTCTCACTTTCTATATGTATATATAGATATATATAGATATATAGATATATATATATGTCGTTATATCTATATGTATATAGATATATAGATATATATATATGTCGTTATATCTATATGTACATGTACGTATATGTACGTATATGTGTATATATATATCAACAGGTCCTTTAATTTGGCTCTCCCCATTATTCCACTTGTTGGGCACACTTCCACATCGCAAGCTTCAAACTCTGGCCAACAAGTATGGACCCATCATGTCCTTGTGGCTGGGTCAAGTCCCAGCCATTGTGGTGTTGTCTCCTGAAGCTGCTAAACTATTTCTTAAGACCCATGGCCCTGCTTTTGCTAGCCGACCTCAGAGTCAAGCCACTGATTATATTTTCTCTGGCAGCCAGGGGATGGCTTTTTCTGAGTATCGATCATACTGTCGCGACATGAAGAAACTGTGCACTCTACATTTTGTTAGTTCCCTAAAGCAAGAGCTTTTTGGTCCTCTGAGGAGGGAGGAGATAAGAATGGTGGTCAAGTCAATAGGGAATGCTGCAACAGTGGGTGACGTTGTGAATGTTACTGAGCAAGTGAATGCTGTTCTTGAAAATATAGTTTATAACATGATATTGGGACGAAATAGGGATGGCCAGTTTGATTTGAAAGGCCTCGTTTCCAAGGCTATGAGATTGGGTGGAGCTTTTAATCTTGCAGATTTTGTGCCTACTTTAGGAGCTTTTGATCTTCAAGTATTAATAAGGGAAAAAGACAAATAAATACCCTACAAACATCAAAACCAAAAAAAGTGACTCAAATTTCAAAAAGGACAAATGAGGGGAAAAAATTGGTCAGTTTTAGTCATTTTCTGTTGAGTTTTAGTTATTCTCTTTTGAGTTTTAGTTATTATCTGCTCAGTTTTAATCATTCTCTATTGAGTTTTTGTTAGAGTCCCTCATTTGTCCTTTCTGAAATTTGAGTCACTTTTCTAGGTTTTTCATGTTTGTAGGGTATTTATATGTCTTTCTCCCTATTAATAATTGGTTCTGATCCTATAATTTCATATATATTTTTTGTCTGAGTTTTAAATATTAGTCCTTATATTTTTAATAAATTTTGATTTCGGTCCCTGTATGAAATATAATTTTGATCAAATTGTAATGACTAACAATTATATTTGCCCTTATAAATAGCAGGGAATAACACGACAGTTGAAGGAAACCACTGAAGCACTTGACGAAGTATTAGAGAAGATATTGAAGGAGCATGAGCAAGCTTTTAATGAAAGAAAAGGTGAGCAAAATTATGATGACTTCATAGACATATTACTCTCACTAATGCACAGACCCTTGGATAAGAATGATGATGAACAAAGCCAAGTGATCACTCGTCACAACATAAATGGTATTGCATTAGAGATCATATTTGCTTCATTCGAAAACAATGCTATGACCATGAATTGGGCTTTATCCGAACTCTTGAGAGATTCAAGGGTGATGAAGAATTTGCAAGACGAGCTTGAAAATGTGGTAGGAAGGGATAGAATTGTGGAAGAAGCTGACATATCATAGTTGAACTACTTAGATATGGTGGTCATGGGGATTTTAAGACTCTATCCTGTGAGAATATTCATCCCTAGAAAATCAACAAAGGATATTATGGTTGATGGTTACTACATACAAAAGAACTCAAGAATCATAGTGAATAATTGGGCAATTGGATGAAACGTGAAGTCTTGGACTGATAATGCAGATGTGTTTTATCCTGAGACGTTTTTGAATAGTAATGTTGAACTTCATGGACATCATTTTCAAGTGATACCATTCGGGGTCGGGTTGTAGGAAATGCCCTGGGATCCAATTGCCTCTAGTTATAGTTAAAATGGTTATAGCTCAGCTAGTTCACTGTTTTAACTGGGAGCTACCCTATGGGATGAAGCCTTGTGACGGGGACATGACTGAAAGATTTGGCTTCTCCATCTCATTGTATACTCCCAAAAGTATACCATGAATAATTGATGTTGGTTAAGTTTACTTGTCTCTATGTTAAATGTGGTTTGGATAAAATTAATTGTATTAATTAAGTTTGGTGTGCTTACCACTCTATTTTAATTTATAATTAACTTGTACTCCATTCTCAAAAAAAAAAACACATTAAATAGATAATTTTTTCTTTATTTGCCCTTATTTATGATATGTGCAAATATTCTCTCACTTCCCTTTTATTTCTCTGCAGTTTCATCTCTCTCTTTATAAGTTAATAAAAGTAAAATTGTCAAAAACTCACTTATTACCTCACAAGTTATTTATATTTTAAAATAAACTTTTTAGATACAAGTAACTTAATTATAAACTGAAACATAGTGATATTAATAATTAAAATATTACTCCTTTGGTGCTTCATGTAAGACATAATTAACAAATTTGAGTAGATAGAGGCTGTCAATTAAATTAGTTAATATGATATGTTTTTTCTAAAACACCATAATCATCTTCCTTAAATCACATTAAAATCAACATTAACTCTCCAGGTCATATTTTAAGGAGAGGAGTATCTAGCTTGGTAACCTACAATATCACAATTAGTTAACATTTTGCATGACCGTTAATTGGCTTAATAGGAACTTTTGAGAAAGTAAAGAGTAATGAAGAATCTCCAATATGTTGATGTATCACTCTTCTTTGAATCTATAAATAGGGGTAGTGTGTGTGTGTGCCGGCTGATCTACAATAAAACCCGTCGAGTATAAGGTTATAGATTTTGCAATGGCAGGTTTCTGCATTGACATACTTGAAGGGTTTTACTACATAATAGTCAAGTATGTACGTTGGCATTAATTATAATCTTACAATATATATTATAATTAAGTAATTTATTTAAAATTTTAATTTCTCTAAAAAAGTTAACTACCCCTTATGTTAAAGACTGTAGATAGTAATAATTGTCAATACGTGTTTAAAAATGCTTTAATTAACTAGGTTGGGCGTCTTTGGTGTTCAAAGCAACTTGCTCAACTGTATAATTGTAGCGTAATCATGTCTTGAACCGAGACAAGTTATTGTAATGAAGTCCACATAATTAGGTCGTATCACTTAACACGTGTGATTTCTTAACACGCCAAAAGCAAGATCAAGAGAGAATGTATTTGTGTATGTTTGTGTTGTGTCATGACTTTAATCATATATTTGGAAGGAAAAAAGAATTAAGAAAGAAAGAATACTACATTTTAAATTAAAATGATACTTTAAAATTAATATTACCTTCGATCCTTAATATAAAATCTCTTCTAATTTACACTTTAAACAATATGTTATATCATATACTAGAGTTATTAAAATTTTTTTTTGGAGTTTTCCTTCACAATATTCCATTCTCACTATATTACTCTCAATATTCTCTTCACCCAAACAAATGATAAATTTTGAGCCAAAAAAAAAAAGAAGATAAATCCTGATTAGGTTGGCAAATTTTGTGATAACTTATGAATTTAAAATGTGAAATGCGTGTTTGAAAGGCTAAAATGAAGATGAGCACAGCTGCAAGGCAAGAGCGCAACGACAAACGAACAGTGAAGCCATGGTAGCTGGAAGAATTTAGTCCCCTGCCTCTCTGTTGATAAGACATATTTATTTATTTTGATTTGATTAAAAGAGTTTGTTATGTTAGTTTATAGGGAAAATCTCAAAAAAAGACCAGGGAAATAAAGAAATCTCAATTCAGTACAGTGAAATCGAAAAATCCCAAATTACTCTTTTTGTGCTTTTTTTTTTGCGTAATCACAAAAATGCCACTGGACTTTTAACAACACGAATATCTTAATTCACAATAAGAGTATCTCAATTAATAATATTAGCACAAACAACTCACAGCATAAATACGTAGCACCTAAATGTTTCTAGTGTTGTTAATTTAGATACTCGTACTGTTAAAAATCCAGTGGCATTTTCATAATTACACAAAAAAAAGTACAAAAAGACTTATTTAGGATTTTCTGATTTTGCCATATTGAATTAAGATTTTCCTATTTCCCTTATCTTTTTGTTTTTTTGAAATTTTCTCTAGTTTATATGATATATTTTTTAAAACACCTTAATCATCTTACCTAGTTTCCCCGTGCCCTCTCCTAATTAATTATTGTTGAGGAGGCGCAATAGGAAGCATATTAGTAAAAGATTGATAAATATGAAAATTATGTTTATATTATATTTAACATTAAGATTAACTTTCTAAATATACCTTATATTAAGGATCCCGAGGAGTATCATACTGTGTTTGGATAGAAGAAAAAGTGAGAGGAAAATAAGAAGAGGGAATACTATTAAAGAAAATTTTTAAAGATAGTAAAAAAGTTACTATATAGTTTTGAGAGTTTTCTTTATTATTTCCTCCTTAATTTTTTCATATTAAAATATAGGGTTAATGTTATATGATAGTGCAAAGCTAAAATTGTCGGTCAAACATGATAACCATACAGTATTGATGAATAACTTTTTAAAATAAAGCAGCAGGGCTGCACTAATTAATGGGGCGAATGAGTTGGTCAATTTGAATTAAATTTCACGAATCAGAGATGGATATAGAGACTTCGAAGGACCACTAAATTCTGGGGCTTAAAAAAAAGGACAAAGAAATTCAGAAGCGATAAAAGAGAAAATTTCTGTTGGTCTAGTCCTCTGATCTGTCTCATGCATGTGCAAACAACAGACGCGACATTAAATCAGAATTTCAGGATTATTGCCAGAGGATGCGGGCGACGCTGGGTGTATCCACTAAACCATTCTCCATTTCACCTCCACTACAAACGACTCCGTTATGTCATTCTCCAACATTCAGCTTCTTCTATTCAATGTAGTGATGCGGTTTTGCTGATGTCACTCTCCAAACATTAAGTTCCTTCTATTCGATGCAGTGATGCCGTTTTACCAAGTTATTATATTAAGAACTAACTTGAACGTTGTTGGCTCTACTCCTGCCATTGAAAAAGGGTTTTCTTGGCAAATTGCTGCAGAATCTAGAAATGGGTCTAAGAGAGGCTATGGGTCAAAATGGGATAGAACCAATGTGGGTGATGGATGGTAGAGAGTAGATGCAACTTTCCATGAAAAAGTAACAGAGAGAGAGAGAGAGAGAATGGGTTTGTGGAAGAACAAAAATATTTTTAACTATGGATAGGGCTTCAGAGCACAGAATTTTAGAGTTGAACTGTCATAGGTTGATTTGAAAAGAGTATATTAAGGGGAGATCAAGTACTTCCTAAATAAGAGTTAGCTCATTAAGGATGTGGGAGCTGAAACAATGCATCACAAGTGTTTGGCTAGTAAAGCAAAATTAAAGGAATCGTTGGAAGAATTGTAACCCACCATACTTTTTAGGAAGACATAAATCATCCTATCCAAGCAAGTGAATCCTTTTAGTAGTAGGAGAATATACCTGGTAGAAATTGGCCATCCTCGTTGAAATGTCATGACATTGCTTCCTTGTGCATTTATAATAGGAAAAAGGATAGACCAATAAGGATGATAAGGCATTCTTAAGCAAGGCCATCCTACCACTTGAGATAGCAAATGACTTTTCCAACTGGCAAGCTTTCTATCAATTCTCTCTGTGACCACCTGGTACTTCCTTTTCTCCGATTGAGGATCATGGACATAATTATCCAAATGTTTTCCTAGTCTGAAATGAAATCGCATCCCAAGTATATTAGACAACTGTAGTTTGATAAGGTATGACACAGAAGGACTACAAACTATGAATGATTTTTGAAAATTACTTTGTTGACAAGAGATAAGGGAGTAACGTTTGAGTAAGGCTTTGACAATTTGGACATCATACGTTATTTCTAAAGTTTGAAATTTCATATCATTGTCCAACTATTTAACATGATTCCATTCACAATAGTCATTACTGCACTATTCCTTCACATGTTATTTTTCATTCTTGCTATATCCTTGCGTCCGGATAAGCACAAGGATCGTTAAATTTACTTTTCTTCTTCTTTTTTAAGAAAACACCCACCTCACTAGGGTTTGAGCCTTGAAAAATATTAAAGCAGCTCACAAATGAGAATTTAGAATTATATGGGTGTCACGAAAGTCTTGCAAGAAAAAAAATAAGGGAAAATAATGAATGGGTGTGAATGCCTCCATCATCAAAGTCTTTTTCCTTTAAGAAAACAAAAAAAAAATGTAATTTTCTTTTTTTGTATGAGAAATTTGTGATCTTCATCTTTCGGTGTGGCATATGGCCACAGATCATGCAGCCACCTATATATGTCGTCTATCACAAGATATCTGACAATATAGGTTTCAATCTTCCGCTGCTGCTTCAGCTTTCACCGCAGAAGCTCCAAACCAATCATAACTCGCCATGTGTTCTCATCACTCCCTCACCTTTCAGGTCTCGTATATGGAGTATATAGTAATAATGCTGACAAATATTAATGATAATATCAATAACGCATGCAGCATGTTGTGATTAGCAGTGGACAACTAGAGATGAGGTGTGTCATTAAATGGTTTCTATATATATACACACACCCTCATCCGGTTCTATTTATAAAGCAGAAGGAGAAGAAAATTTTTTATCCTATTTATAAGGTAAAGAGAGAAATTTTTTATATGAATTTATAAGTTTATCTTTAATTTATTGTTATATAAACTTTTTTCCCATGTATTATATTATATATTAAATAAGGGTAAAATTAGAAAGTTGTTGAATTTTATGGAAGAGTAGTTAATGATGTTTAAGGTTTTTTTTTTGTTTGTGTGAAAAATGTTGGAAATGCGTTATATATAGGATCAAAGGAGTATATTTTTATTTTAAAAATTTATTTATTTTTTATGTGAATAGAAATATTAATCAAAATTAATTATACTTTTTGTTTTAATGATTATTAATTTAATGATTAAAGAATTGTAAGTAGGAATATTTTATTTTTGTCTATCTATTTTGATAATTCACTAAAAAAGTAAGAAGAATATTTATTATTATTGATTAGTATCATTGGATAATCAATTAGTATTAGTTCATGCCAATATATCAAAAGAAATTATAAAGGATGGTTTGTAAGTATATAATTGTTTTGTTAGTAATTCAAGATATTTAACTCATTTTAGATAGTATGATACTATGATAAGAATTGAAACTTATTTTTAATTTTTCATTCCTACCAGCTGTCTGACACCAAGTTGATTTCGAGCTGACTTCTGTCTAACTTACTAATCCTTGACCCAGTACTTTAACCGATTCAGTGTTTCATAACATTGCTTGCAATTTAATAATCCCTCATATATCACTATAAAATAATTAATGCATCATGTAACATTCAATTATTGCCACTAAATTCTAAAGATGAGGACCCATTTCTGAGTCGTTAAATCATATATACATGTTCTACATATCCTGTGTGTGTCGCCCCAAGCCCTCCATTATTGTCCTCTGCAAATTATAGATCAAGCATGTTTTCTTCAACTGTAGCCATTCCTGCTTTCCTCCTTCTAACCTTCATTTACATTCTTTCCATCTTCCTTCGATCCAATAATCACAGCAAACATGCTCGCAAGCGTCCGCCTGGTAATTTCTCTTTTGAATTATGTTCTTTAATTTTACTCTGCATTTATATTTCTCTTTCACAATATATATATGTGTCGATGCAGGTCCTCTGGCTCTCCCCATTATTGGAAACATCCACTTGTTGGGCACACTTCCACATCGCAACCTTCAATCTCTGGCCAACAAATATGGACCGATCTTGTACTTGCGCCTTGGACAGGTCCCAACCATTGTGCTCTCTTCCCCTGAAGCAGTTGAACTATTCCTCAAGACCCATGACCCTGTTTTTGCAGATCGTCCTCAAATTCAGGCCACTGATTACCTTTTTTACGGCTCCAAGGGTGTAGCCTTCTCTGAGTATGGTTCATACTGGCGCGACATGAAGAAACTGAGCGTCCTACATCTTCTTAGTGCTTCAAATCAAGATTTGATTAGTCATGTTAGGTGGGAGGAATTAAAAATGGCGGTGAAGTCACTGGAGAAAGCATCTAAGATGGGTGAGATTGTGGATGTTAGTGAGACAGTTCATGGTCTTTTAGAAGATATGGTTTATAAGATTATATTGGGACGGAATAAAGATGACCAATTTGATCTGAAAGGTCTCATTTCTGAAGGTTTGAGATTAACTGGACAATTTAATCTAGCAGATCTATTGCCTTGCTTAGCAGCACTTGATCTCCAGGTATGAAATTAGCGATACTGTTTCTCAATTTTGTTTCATAGTTTA
>JBAGKO010000008.1:5883598-5895464 GCA_037177275.1 Acacia concinna
CAAAGTACTTAAAGTTTTTCTATAAATAGAATTAAGGGAGAAAAAGAGTTAGTAGTGGGTGCTTTGTTAATTTAAGATCTCATTTTACTTTAAGGCAAAAAAAAAGACCTCATTTTACTTTATTTCCTGGTTTTTATAATTTTCCTATTTACTACACATGTTAAAAAGTGTTTTTCATCGATGAGTTGGTTACAAAAAAATAAAAATAAAAATAAAAAAGGGCATTCAATCAAAGCCAACGAATTTTTTTAACAACTAATTCAATTAATATTTTTATCTTGACAAATATTAGTTCCCTAACTACTTTTATGCTACATTTAAAATCAAAAAAAATATTTTTATTTGTTTGATTTATATCTTTCATTGGGAATCATAATTTTACACGAATTATTTTTTTATAAATAAAACTATCTGTTATTAAAACTAAAGAATTTTTCCTTGATAGAATTGAAGAATTAGAATGCATATTTATATAAACTGAAATTTTATACTTATATGATCCTTTTTATAAGGTGGAGAAATTTTTGTTTTCATTTTTTATCGAATGTCATTAATTCTTAAATGTGTGTAAAATTTTAAATTTAATTTGGGAAAATTTCAGAAAAATACCAACGAAATGTTAAACAGATAATTTAATGTGATGAAATATGAAAATCCCAAATAAGTCCTTTGTAGGAATATGACATTTTTGAAATTTTTTGAAATTACTTAAATGCCTCTGAATTTTAACAGCTTGAGTATCTATATAAATACCTCGAGAGCTATTTAGGCAATGTATACTTAAGCTGTTAAAATCTAGCTAGGAGAATTTAGGTAATTTCATAAAATTTTCAAGATTCCAAAAATTCTAGATTTCAATGAAGGACTAATATGAAATTTTTATATTTCAACACACTAAATTGTTTCTTTGGCAATTTTTTTTTGGGATTTTCCCTTTGATTTATTATTTTATAAACTTTGTTTTCAAAAAAATAGCGTCTTATAATACTCCTTTCCATCCTTAATATAAGTCATATTTTATTTAGAAGTTGATATTTGACCTAAATATAGGACATACTTTTTTTATTGGTTAATCCTTTTTCAATTTACCCCCATTGATACTCACTCAACAATAACAAATGATTGTAGGAATGGGGGAATAAATGAAAACATCTGGTTCTTTAAAATATGTTATATTAATTCACTTAATCACCTTCCTTAATATAGTCAAACCAGATAAACATATCTTATACTAATGACCAGAGGAATATATGTTTTAAGAAAGGGTTAGAGGTCTATTTTGCTCGGAAATTGTCATTGAGGGGCAATTTTATCTCAAAAGTGTCAAATCTAAAGTAACTTAGCTCTAACCATTATTCCAATTAAGTTTAATTATTAGTTGATTAAATGTGCTGAACTCACAATTCATGTGTGAACTATGCCATTTTCATTCATTAAGGAGCAATGTTGCTCTGAGAGTTTTCAAATCAAAACAATGTTGTCCTGGTAGTTATGTAGGTTAAGTTTGATTAGTAACTGAACAAATATGTTAAGTTAACATTGAAGAAGAAAAAGTTACATATTGAATAGGAGTTTACATTTGTTAAAGAGTAATAAAGAAAAAGATTCAATCACAGGATGTATAACACTTAAAGAAAGATTGCTGAGACGAAGACCATTAAAAACTCTCTTTCCTTCGTTGTATCTGAACAATGCGCAAGTGCTAATTTAATTTTCTCTTCACCACACATGATGTTTTAAGCTCTTTGATTGTCTTTAATTCTTGAGACAGATGCATTTTTGTAAATAAAAATTTACTTATTTTTAAATATATTTTTCAAACAAAAATTGAAATTGATGACACATGAGCTTGACAAATAAATTAACTGAAATAATAATTAGTGGTGAAATTGCTTTTGGCTTAGAAATTATAAGGTAAATTGGCACTTAAATCCAAAGCAAAAATGATGTAGATACCATGTGAACTGTTAATTCAACATATTTGATAAATTAATTATTAATATAACCAAAATAATGATTTTTTAAGGCAAAATGAACCGCTTCAGAAATCAGTTCAATCCGGTTTGAATTATTTTATTTTTTTTGAAGTTCTTAAAAGAGAAAATTGATTTTTGGTCCTTATAGTTTTAACTAGATCCAAGACCACAAAACGATCCACTATAGGATTTTGTGTGTTCGTGAGTGGAAATTTAGTATTTTGGCGAAGTAAGAAGCAAGATGTTGTTTCTAAATTTAGTGCAAAAGCAGAATATAGAGTTATAGCTCAAACAACATAGTAAATCATGTGGATTCATCAATTGTTGATTGAGGTTGAATTATCTACACAATTACCAGCTAAGTTATAGTGTGATAACAACGCTGCTCTTCATATTGAGATTGATTGTCATTTTGTGCATTATATGTTTAAGAAGAACTTGATTTATACAGGACATGTGAAGTCAGGAGATTTATTGACTAAATCTTTGACTGTGATACATATAAATTATCTTTGTATCAAGTTGGGATTAATCAGTATCTATGCTCTAATTAACTTGAGGAGGAGTGTTAAGTTAGGAAATATTCTTGTAATTATTATATTTGATCAGGTTTGATTTCATGCATCTGTAATTAATTGTACGAGTCTGTTTATTCTCCTTTTCTCCTGTATATATATAAACTTAGTTAGTGAATCAATGGAAATATATTTTTCATATCACTTCTCTCACCTTACAGAGTAGGTTTATAAGTTCAAACAGTCTTCTTCCTAAGGGTATATTTTTGAGAATGGACTCTCACTTTAAGCTAGAGAGAGAGAGAGAGAGAGAGAGAGTTGAAGAAGACAAAACAAGAAGGTTCAAAAGGCAATGCAGTGTATACATATATGTGCTTTGCCCAATTCAGTTTTTCTGATACAATGAATAAGACAAAAATGCCTAACTTATTGCATTGAAATCCAACCATTACCTTTTTAAGAAAATTACGTTGAGCTCCTGAGTAAAGGAATTTATGTTAAAGAGATTTCGATAAAAAAAAATTACTATAAGGTCTCGTAGAGTTGTCAATTGGGACTTGACAATAATTTTTTTCTATCTTGAGACCTCTTTAATGTATATCCTCTTGCTCAGGACCTTTATGCAATTTTCCCTTACTCATATCTCTAAGGGTATGTTTGGCTCAATGGAGGGGAGGGGAAGGGAGCCATTTTAATGAAGAGAAGGGAAAGGAAGGGTTTGAGAAAAATTTTGTTTTACCTTATTTGGATGGATAAAAAGGGAGGGGAAGGATTTTAATAATATAAAAAAAGCTAATCAACAACATAAGAATATAATCAATAGATAATAAAATAGACATTAATCAATATAAAAGTTTTTGAAGTGTAACATATAAAGGAGAATTAATATTTGTCATGTAATAAAAAATTTTACGTGCAACTTTTAAAATATGTGTATTAATTTGTTTTTCTTATTAAAAATATGTATAGAGCTGTAAAAAATACAATACAATATGATATTAACAATATATAAGACAAATCTACAAGAGAAACAACCTAGACATGTTAAAAAAAAATAAAAATCATGTACATGTTAATTAATAGAAACCAAAATATAACATTTTTTCTTGAAATTCCCCCAATTTTAGAGGGGAAGGTTAGGAGGGTGAGGGAGGGAAAATCCTCTTCCATTCTAAAAATTTTTGTTATCCAAATAAAAAAAAAGGAAATAAAATCCCCAAATTTCTGTCTACTCTCCTCCCCTCATATCAAAGAGAACTTAAAACACATCTTATCACCTCTCAAAAAATCAACAAAAGAACATAGACAGCAAACCAAACAACCAATAAAACATAGTGACAGAAAAGAAAAGGTGCTGATGAGGTCGCCGAATTTTTTTTATAGGTTCTCCTTTAGTGGGTTAGGTTACTTGTATCACCATGAACTCATGCATGATGTGGCATTCAATTATTACCCAAAAGACAAAGAGGATCTAATGCCGAGTCACTATAGAATAAATCACTACATACATTTCTTATACTCTTGTGTGTTGACCAACTCCTCCATTAATTCTCCATTGCAAATTATTAGATCAATCATGTTTTCTTCAACAGTAGCTATTCCTGCTTTCCTCCTTCTGATCTTCATTTACTTTCTTTCCACCTTCTTCCGTTTCAATAATCACAGCAAAAATGCTCGCAAACGTCCTCCAGGTATTTCTCCTTTGAGTTATTTACTTTAATTTTACTCATAAGCAGTAAGATAATATCTCTATCACTTTCTATATATCAATAGGTCCTTTGGCTCTCCCAATTATCGGCAACATCCACCTGTTGGGGACTCTTCCACATCGCAACCTTCAATCTCTGGCGAACAAATATGGTCCCATCATGTCTTTACGGCTTGGACAGATCCCTACCATTGTAGTCTCTTCCCGTGAAGCAGCCGAACTATTCCTGAAGACCCACGACCCTGTTTTCTCAGATCGTCCTCACACTCAGGCCACTAATGACCTATTTTACGGCTCCAAAGGTGTAGGCTTCTCTGCGTACGGTTCATACTATCGCGACATGAAGAAACTCAGCCTCCAACATCTTTTTGGTGCTTCAAATCAAGAGCAATTTGGTCATCTTAGGAGGGAGGAGTTGAAAATGGTGGTGAAGTCATTGAATAATGCTTCTAAGATGGGTGAGATTGTGGACGTTAGTGAGAAATTGCATGTGCTATTACAAGATATAGTGTATAAGATGATATTGGGATGCAATAAGGATAACCAATTTGATCTCAAAGGGCTCGTTTCTGAAACTTTGAGATTAGCTGGAGCATTTAATATTGCAGACGTCGTTCCTTGGTTAGGAGCATTTGATCTCCAGGTATGATGCTTTAACCGAATTAACTCGACCTGTTTAATGTTTGATACATGAAATTTAGGATGCCATTTCTTAATTTTATTCGATTTTTAAGAGCTTTTGCAAAACAAAGTTTATATTTTTTATATGAAAATAAGAAATTCCAATGTATTTGAGTGCGCACCTAGTGGTGTTCACAATATGCTATTGTCAACTTAGTAGGATTATATTAGGGGTGCCTCCATTTCCCAGTGCTTTTGAACCATCGTCATGAATGATGTATGTCTGATTTCCCGTGCTTAGTTTATATATAATGAATATATTCAAATCTGACTGTGTTAGGGACTAAAACAACGGTGTAAAGAAATAAGTAGAGAACTTGACCAATTGTTCGAGAAGATAATAAAGGATCATGAGGAAGCTCCTAACAACCACAAGTATGGGAAACATCAAGGCTTCATAGGCATCCTAGTCTCACTAATGCATCAACCCAAGCATGATGAACAAAATTATGAAATTACTCGTGATGATATTAAGGCCACAATGCTATCTTTGCTTTCTGCGGCATATGAAACTTCTGCTGTTTCTATCGAGTGGGCCATGTCTGAACTTTTGAGGAATCCTAGGGTGATGAAGAATCTACAAAACGAGCTAGAAACTGAGATTGGAATGAATAGAATGGTGGAAGAGACAGATTTATTAAACTTGAATTACTTGAACTTGGTGGTCATGGAGAATCTCAGACTTTATCCTGTTGCGCCACTCATTCCTCGAGCATCGGCAAAGGATGTTATGGTTGATGGATACTACATAGAGAAAAAGTCAAGAATCATAGTAAACTTATGGGCACTGGGACGAAGTCCTCAGCTCTGGTCTAATAACGCTGATATGTTTTATCCAGAAAGATTTTTGAACAGTCATATGGATGTTCAAGGACATGATTTTGAGCTCATACCATTTGGTTCGGGACGTAGAAAATGTCTTGGAATGCAAATGGGTCTAATTACAGTTAAACTCGTTTTAGCTCAACTTGTACACTGCTTTAATTGGGAGCTTCCTCTTGGTATGAAGCCTGATGATTTGGACATGACCGAAACATTTGGCCTCACTATACCAAGATCTAAGCATTTGTCAATTGTGCTAACCCATCGGCTATCCCCTGAGGTTTATGATGAACTATGAAAGATCAATAAAAGTGGTGAATTCAGCACATTTGGTGTTTTTTATTAAGAAATACATGTGTGGGTATCTCTGTAACAAGTTTAAATAACTATTTTTGTCTAATATAATGTTAAAAAGTGCTTCAAGATATTTCAGATTATTTGGTCAATTATTATTAGGTTAAAGTATTAAATATGTATTATCTTTTTGGATTATATGTGGATATTATATCTTAGTATTTTGATTTTTTTTATTTAATTAGATTAAATTACATTCTAAGGTTTGCATAAATAAAGGCCTATATATAATCTCTTTTATTCTATTTGAACTTATATGACCATTCAAATTTCAACAGTATATACTACCTCCGGTCCTATTTATAAGACCTAGTTGACTTTTTTTAGAGAATTTTAGAAAAATCCTAAGAAAACTAATTACATTACTTTAAGACATTAAAATTTATCGTTTTTCTTTAAATTATGTTGTTTGACTTATGAACTAATATATAATGTAATAAAATATGATATATGATATGATTAAGTAATGTAATTAGCTTTTTTAGGATTTTTCTAGAATTCTTTAAAAAAGTCAACTGAGTTTTATAAATAGAAGTGGAGAGAGTAGCATGAGATTCTTTTTATATATCTTTAAGGGGCCACTATGACTTAGCAACTAGTACAAGCCCAAACGAAAAAAAGGGGGCATCTAAGACTGAAAAAGAAGTACAAGGAAGAAAGTAGTTTTTATTTGGGATAATTTCACTAGAGGACCGTTGGACCAAATTCATTTAAATCAAAGACCCAAATATTATAAAATTTTATTAGAGGACCAAATATCAAAATGAAAAAAAAGTGTTGTAGGCAAAAAGACAACAATGTTTTTGAACAATCGGTTACTAGCCGCCACTAGGTCAGAGTGGCTAGCGCTGGTCGGCAGTTGAAGCTTCAGCGCTAACTGGTTGGAGCTCTAGCCACAAAAAATTAATATGTTGTTCATAAAGAAGTGCATACTTGTTTATGATTATGCTATTCATGAACAAGTAAAGTATGGAAACACATGAACAATAAATTTGTATTGTTAATAAATATATTTTACTTTTTCAGAGGATTATTCCACTTATTTATGAATTGTAAAACACTTGCAAATGAGTAATTGTTTAAAATTAATTTATCTTGTTTAAAAGGTTATTTCACATATCACTTGTTTAAAATTAATTTATCTTGTTTATAAGGTTATTTCACATATCACTTGTCCATTTAATTCCTCCTCCTCCTCCTCCTCCTTATTAAAAACCTTCAGCCTTCCTCTTCTATGTAACTTCCGACCACCACCAAGATTCACACCATACCTCTAGCAACCATGAACCAAGCATCAACAATTAAAACTATGGAGCAACAAAAATCACACACAATATAAGAAGTGCAAATCACAAAAGCCAAACCACATAAAATTCTAACAAATATACAAAATCGAAGAAGATCTGTGTAAAATATTTTATTTAAATTAATAATTTTAACTCGTATTTGAAATTGTTAACTATGGTAGAAAATAGTTTAATTAACTATTTAAACATCTGCCGTGATTTTAAAGAGTTTCTCAATGTAGACTAAAATTATCCATGATAACATCTACTATGTTCCATAACATCTCGATCATAGTATAACAATCAGAAGGTTTTCAAAATATAAATTTGTGGATCTACATCCAATAACATGTAAGGTCTCAAGCCTTCTACTAGCACATTAGTTAGTGACAGTTTACTCAAAAGTATACAATTAAATTAGACTTTACCAAAATATGGGCTCTATGAGTTGTAATATATGTCAATTCATCACATAATAAATCAAAAGAGACAATTAAAATATTTTGAACGATATCTATGTCTCAAGAGCTTTCCCTGACATCTCAGCACAAGAATTGTCACATGAATAGAAATGACATCGTCGCTCTTTGAAGAAGACGATCACTCTCTTTCTCTCTCTCTTCCTCTATGCCTCTCTCTATCCATAAAGTAGGAGAATTCACAATGTATAGAAATCAAGCCAAAGTTACTCAAAAAAAAAAAAAAGAAGGGAAAATCCTTTCAAAGAAGGCTTGATATGTGAAGTAAAAAAAAAAGAAAAGGAAAAAAAAAGAAAAAGAAAAACAAGAGATCAATTCAGGTTAAGTTTAGGGGAGGGTGATTATAAGAAAATGAAGAAACTCTTAAATGCATCATCTATCTTAAGGTATTTAATAAAATAAGAAAAGATTGACTCTTATATGTAAGATTGAAATAGACTCTCTAAATATGTTTTATATTAAGGATGGAAGGGAATAATTATTTTCACATCAAAAGGCCTAAACAAGTGAACATTTAGGTCCATTATATTTGTTTCACTTAATGCAAGATAGATTATCATTTTTTATAGTGAAAAAATGATATTAAAAGAAAATAATACAAAGTTTTCAAGTACAGAAAATTAAAAGAAACTGGGCAATCAAAAAAAGTAATAAAATGATGAAATTAAAAAGGCTGCGTATTTCAATCTAATATAAATATCGGAGAAAGTCGTTCGCTAGCAGGGCGAAAGTGTTATGCTTAATGACATCCATCGGAATGCCAGCCAAACAGCTTTGTTTATTATATTGCTTGTTGAGGGGAAAAAGCTCTAGCTTGTTACTTCCAGTTGTTGCTAAGAAAATCAAATCATGAATCCTAGCTGAAACAAGCTGTGTTTCCTCCTGAGAAATTGTTGCAAAGGCTAACCGTGAAGATACAGATTAATTAAATATGGCAATAGACATATCCATTTCACTTTTGCTTGTTCATCCCTAATTCATCTTTGAGCGGTGGAATTTCACGGGAAAAAGATTTCAGCTTGCGCCTTTTGACCTCAATGTAGGTTAATGCCAAAGTAGCAAGAGGTAAAGCATTACAGATTTCATGCAATAATGCAATACTTCATTCGGATCTTAATATAAGTTATATTCACATAATTTAATTAGATTAAGGAAGTTAATTAATATAGATATTATTTCTAAACCTAAATCCTAAGTAAATTTTATTTATTCATGAAGAGTTGCACATTTGTTTATAGGAGACAAATTTCACTTATTCATCAAGCAAAGGGCATTATTATTTTTTTTTATTCAAAAAACTTATTTTTATTTTGATTTTTAGTTCTGTAGTGAACTTTTAGAATATTTTGATACTTAATTGAAATTAATTGTATCCCCTAATCCTTTAATGAAATTCTTCCTTTTTTTTTTAAATAAGGACTTCAATTGGGTAAAAAAAAAAGGCCATCAAAAGCCAAATTGAATGTGAAGACAATCTGGTTTATGACGTTAATCTGTCCTCACTTGCCTCTCTCCATCAGAAATTTTTTGTACATAATCTGTCTTTTCACTTTTGTGCTTTCATTTCTTCAGTTGCGTGAAAATAATCTCTTAACATTTTTTAATAATTTTTTCATTTTTAATATAAAGTTTCGATTGGTCGATTACTCAACCAATTACAGTCGGAGACGGTACTTGACCTGAAGCAAGAGCGAGCCATGGCCATTTATATCAAATCTCAGCGTTGACGGTTATCAATGATCTGTCGGATGGCTGACTGCCTTCAACTGAGAAAGAAAACAAGATCATCTCGTTCCATTTTATTTTGTTTTAATTTTATGTTTACTACTTATATTTATATTTATTCAATGCAACTAATTAAATCGTTTTCATTACTTAGAGATATACTCCCTCTTGTCTCTAATATAAAACATATTTAGAGAGTTCAAAACTTAAATATAAGAATTATATCATATTTATTAATATTTTACTAATTCACTTCTATTGATACTCTTAAACAATAATAAAGGATGAGGGGAAATAAGAAAAATAATGAATATTACTATTTACTGGGATGGTATATAAAAAATAAATGTTATATTAACTAATTTTTTAACCTAATTAAAGTATATAAATATGTGTTATATTAAGGACAAGAGGAAGTAATGTATTAACTCTTATTTTTGTAATTTTGATTTTAATTTTTTTTACTTTTCTTAAATTCATTGATATATATAAGTTATATATATATATATATATATATAACTTTTATGATGCATTTTATGTTATTTTACATCTAAACTTGTTTTTCTAATACTCATTCAAACAAGTTTTAACTTCTTTCTTTCTTTCTTTCTTTTTCCAAAAGTCAATCAAAACATAAATCACACTATAATATCTTCAATTTTACCCAAGCTTAAATTTAGAAAAGTAAAATAAAAGATAGGCCCTGTTGCCACCATTAATGATCATTTTGGTACGCTATCAATTGTAGTAGAATTGAAATTTATAAATTTCATAAGTGGAGTGAATTTATAAAGTTCAAGGGGTCTCCTTCCTAAGGTTTATTCTTTTGCGAATGGACTCTCGCTCTCAGACACCCGGGGGGGGGGGGGGGGTTTGAAGAGGAAACAAGAAGGTTCAAAAGGCAAAACAGTGTACCCAATTCAGTTTTCCTGATACAATGAATAAGACTAAAATGCCTAACTTGTTGCGTTGAAAGCCAACCATTACCCTTCTCCCTAAAATACATCCTATGGATCACCTCTCCTCAAGAAATCAACAAAGAACCTAAACAGCAAACTAAACAAACAATAAAACATAATGACAGAAAGTAAAAGAAGAGAAAAGAAGCACATGAAGAAGGTGCTGAGGTCGCCGAATTTTTTTTATAGGTTTCCCTTTAGTGGGTTAGGTTACTTGTACCACCATGAACTCATGCATGATGTGGCATTCAATTATTACCCCAAAAATAAAGAGGATCCAATTCAGAGTCACTATGGCATAAATCACAACATACATTTCTTATACTGTTTGTGTTGACCAACTCCTCCGTTATTCTCCATTGCAAATTATTAGATCAATCATGTTTTCTTCAACAGTAGCTATTCCTGCTTTCCTCATTCTGATCTTTATTTACTTTCTTTCCATATTCTTCCGTTTCAATAATCACAAGCAAAAATGCTCGCAAACGTCCTCCAGGTATTTCTCATTTGAGTTATTTACTTTAATTTTACTCATAAGCAGTAAGATAATATCTCTATCACTTTCTATATATCAATGGATCCTTTGGCTCTCCCAATTATCGGCAACATCCACTTGTTGGGGACTTTTCCATATCGCAACCTTCAGTCTCTGGCGAACAAATATGGACCCATCATGTCTTTACTACTTGGACAGGTCCCTACCATTGTGGTCTCTTCCCCTGAAGCAGCTGAACTATTCCTCAAGACCCACGACCCCGTTTTCGCAGATCGTCCTCACACTCAGGCCACTAATGACCCATAGACAGAATATATTGTTGTGTGATAATTATGTCATTTTATATTCCTTTTGACAAGTTCGACAGTATGTTCTTGCGTGAACCTCTGTTTTGTAAATGCAGGAAAGACCAGCAGTAAATCTCTTGAGGCCATGATGGGATTTTACAAATATAAACTTGTACTATTGCATTTTTTCCAGATGAGCGTTTCAAAACCAGTTGTTATTGTCTTAATGTTCTACAATTGAACTTCCAATTCTAACCGAGCTAAACTATAAATAGTTCACTCTTCTGTCACGTTTTCCTTTATCATGGAATTCCTGCTAATCAATGCTGCCTTTATCTTCTGATCACGTGAAAAATACTGGAAAAGAGTCCTTGCAATGGGGTAATGATATACTTACTCAACTTATAATGTACTTTATGCTCCTACTATAAATATTGAAATTACAAAAAAAAAAAAACTAAATGTGTTCATTTGTGAGTAAAATAATATTTCTGCAACAGAGTAAATCTATCTTTGTGAGGTTCTCATGCTTATGATGTTTATAGATCTCTTGGAATTGGGCTATTCTGAACCTTCAC
>JBAGKO010000008.1:5895564-5908683 GCA_037177275.1 Acacia concinna
AGATAAATTAAATAACTAATATTAATATTCAAATTTAATTTATGGAGATAAATTAAATCGGTTGGCTTATTATTTGGATTAATTAAGTGGATAATATTTAAATTTATTACACAAATTTAATTAAATCAGATTAATCCAGATTCAGATTTAGACATTTGAATTTCAAATTTTGAAATAGAAGAATTAATTAAGAATTAATTCTTAAAGTCCATTACAACCCATATGAGTTTTATATAAGATTTGAAAGCTCATGAATGAGATGGACGGACAAAAATTGAGAGTGAGCCGCCATAAACCCTAGAGAGAGACAAGAGGTGCTAGCACGCAATTGCGTTGGGATTGTTTGTGTGTGGATACTGGTAAAGAGAATCGATCAAAAGCGTCGGCTCCTCGTGATTGAACAATCAAAATCGAAAAGTTACTATCTAACCGCTTGATCTAAATGTCATTGATAGATCCATGGTCGGGATTGGAAATTTTAAAAGTTAATTTTTCCACTGCGTGTATGTTTTGATCCCAACAGTTAAATCTTTGTAGCTAGATCCCTCTTTATTTTCTAGAAATGCCCCTGGACACTTTTGAGCTTCGCAATTGGGTCCTTTTCATCTTTAAACTCCAATTTCTCTTTCAAACCTACACCAAATTTATACAAAATCATGGTCAAGCATATAATTGCATTTTAAAACAATTTTAACCTTTAATTATGCCAAAATGATCAAGATACCCTCATGCACTTATTTATCCAATTTAATCCACATTAATGCTTTTCTACTCTTATTTTTCCATATTTAAAGCACACATTAAGCTTAATAAACCATACAAAATAGTGACTTATTACGGAGCTTCCACTGCCAGTCGGCAATTGAAGCTCTGGCGTTGACTAGTTGGAGCTTTGGCCACCAAAAATTAATATATTTTTTATGAGAGGATTCTATTTATTCATGAAGAATTGCGTACTTGTTTATTATTCTACTATTCATAAGCAAGTGAAATCCTCCTATGAAAACAGATGAATAATACATTTATCTTGTTGATAAATATATTTTAAACTATTCCTCTTGTTTATAAAGTGTAAAACAATTGCAAACAAGTAATTGTTTAAAATTAATTTATCTTATGAATAAGGTTATTTCACTTGTTCATGTAATTACTTGTTTTCTTTTTTCTTTTTTAAAAAAAAACCTTCAGCCTTCCTCTTCTAAGTAACTTCCAACTACCACCAAGATTCACACCATACCTCTGGCAACCATGAACAAAGCATCAAAAATTAAAACTTTGGAGCAACAAAAATCACACTCAATATGAGAAGTACAAATCACAAAAGCCAAACCACATAAAATTCTAACATATCTACAAAATCGAAGAAGATCTAAGGGTCAACAAAGTTGTAACAAAAAAAAAAGTTGCATATCTAGAAAAGTTTAAGCTTGTTGGCGGTGTGAAGTTGCAGCTATGGAGAATTTGAAGGCAGAGAAGATGAAGAGGCTGGAGAAGTCAAAGCTAGAGAAAAATCATAGATTTGTACCAAAAAAGTTAAAGATCCATAGAAGAAAAAGTCAAAGTCGGAGTTGAAGTCGAAGTCGGAGTCGGAGTCGGAGTCGGAGTCAGAGTCGCGGAGCTAGAGAAGTCACAGGAGAAGTGGAGAAAACATGAGGAGGAGGTCGGGGCGACGTCGATCTTGTGTGGTTGAAGATGAAGGTCAGGGCATGGTTTGTCAATGGAGGTTTCAGAAATAGGGAAGAAGATGAAGTTAAAGAAGGTTGCAGGTGAGCTGGGAAGAAGGTTATAGACGATTATAGTGGGTGGGGAAGAAGGTCGCTGGTAGTAGGTAGGGAGGCAGAAGGAGATGTTTGTTGAGGAGGTTGAAAGGGAAAGGGGAATGTGTGAAAATATGGAGATGGAAATTAACAAGGGTGGTGTTGTCTTTTTACAATAAATTTTAATTTCAATTTGCCCCAAGTCCTGCGAGGTTTTAAATTTTATTAGGGACAATATGATATAATTGGCTACAGTGGCCTTTTAACGAAATTTCCCCTTTTTATTTTAAAGTTTGAGATTTTTCTGCTTGTGCAACTCTATTTAGGGTTACTGTAAACGATGACAACAAATAGCAATGGAATTACTCAACCATTGATTTGTGTATTCAACGGAGATAAGCATGAGTTTTGGTCGATTAAGATAGAATGAAGACCCTCTTTTGATATCAAGAACTATGAAATTTGATTGAGGATAGTTCGTGGATCCAGATACATATCATCGTCATTTGAAGAAAAATATGAATAGAGATGAAAAAGGATTTATTTTTTCTTGAACAAGCCGTGCACGAAACTATTTCCTTTACAATTACATGTGCAATGACTTCTAAAGTGACAGGACAGATTTTAAAGATTGAGTTTTGATAGGTAAAAATTATTGTACAGTCTAAGACTTTGTAAGTGTACGGGACATATCAAGTAATAAAGTAATAAATAAGATATCGTTCCTATGAGGAATAAAAAAACTAATTTTTAGATATTAAATTTTCAAATTTCGTTTAAGTCAACTGAATCTAATTTATAATTAAAATTATAAAGGAAATAAAATTAATAAAAATTATTTATATCTAAACCAACCAAGAGTCACTAATCCCTTATTTATTAACTTAGACTTTTATTCCCACTAAATTAATTAAGCATTAATTTCATCAGCAAATCTAGAGTATTGGTGTCTATAAATGCATCTTGATTCATTTATATCTTTATCTTAATTAATCATGTAATGTCTCATACAACTTTAGAAGGCACAATTAAAGTCCGGAATCACTCACTATGTGGACTCTATAGGTATATGTTTATCTTATAAGCAAATTAGACTAAACCCTAATTCCACACTACTTAATATCAAGGTCTATTTAAGGTTCCCTTTATCAAGTTCAACCCTAAATTCCCAAAAAATACTTAAAGATGGCTTGTCACTAAGTAATAATCAAGAAAATCAAGATTAAAGAAACTAAAATAAATTAACCATAATTAATTAGTAGGAAATCAAATCTAAACAACAAATAAATTCATAGCTCCTCTAGGTCTAAAATAAATTAGCCACACATAACTATTAGAAAATTCATGACAACAAATAAAATTTCATATTAAAAAAGAGAAGGAAGAACACAAAAATTTTGATTGTCGTCCCAAGATCCTCCTCTGGTACGTAATTCCTGTGCCCCCAGACTCTTTTCTCTTTCTCCTATGCGTTCTCTTTTTTTCTTTGGATTGCCACCAATCGTGTATTCCCCCCTTCCACTGCTGCTGCTGCCGTCTCTTTATATAACAGATAATTAGGTTTTTTCCTGTACAAGTTTTTGAATGATATATATATATATTCTTTATCTTTATCCTTCAAAATCTATATCCCTTATATATATATATATATATGTATATATATATATATATATTAATATCCTTTCTCTAACGTGGACCCCACCAATATCCCTTATATTATACCATTGCTATAGTTGTCAACGTTTGCATTTTCTTTAATTGCGTGGGACCCACTTCTTTTATTTTTTGTTTCTTCTTGTTATATATGATTCTTCTTATCTCTCCCATCCAATAATATATCTCCTACACAATAAAAATAAAATATGGGTATATTTTTTTACCAAAATTTATTTTTATCATATAGTTACAAAGATATATATAAGAGTTAGTTAACTAGGTATATTATTAACAAATCTAACTAAATATATCTCAAAATCTATACCTATTTAATTATAAAATCTAATCTTATCAAGTTTGAAAACTCTAAAAGAAACACACAGAAGAAGACAAGACATGTGAAGAAGGAACGGCGAAAAGAAGTAGGAATGAACTTGTGAACTGCTGGCGAAGGTGACTGATGACAAAGCTACTGAGTTAGCAGGAATTTTTTTTTTTTTATATATAGATTTTCCCGTTAGTGGGTTAGGTTACTGTTATTATCACCATGAGATCATGCAAGATGTGGTATTCAATTGTTAACGCAAAATAACAAATAAGGATCCAATTCTGAGCCACTATAAATCACTATTTACATTTTCTATACTGTGTGCGCTATTCACCTTTGCAAATTATAGATCAAGCATGTTTTCTTCAACAATAGCCATTCTTGCTTTCCTCCTTATGATCTTCATTTACTTTCTTTCCATCTTCTTTCGTATCAATAATCACAGCAAATGTGCTCGCAAACACCCTCCAGGTATTTCTCTTTTGAATTATTTACTTTCATTTTAGTCATGAGCATTAATATATCTCTTTCACTTTCTATACATCACTAGGTCCTCTTGCTCTCCCCATTATTGGTAACATCCACTTGTTGGGCACACTTCCACATCGCAACCTCCAATCTCTAGCCAACAAATACGGACCCATCATGTCCTTAAGGCTTGGACAAGTCCCTACCATTGTGGTCTCTTCCCCTGAAGCAGCCGAACTTTTTCTCAAGACCCACGACCCTGTTTTCGCAGATCGTCCTCATACTCAGGCCACCAATGACCTATTTTACGGCTCCAAGGGTTTAGGATTTTCTGAGCATGGTTCATACTGGCACGATATGAAGAAACTTAGCCTCCAACATCTTTTTGGTGCTTCAAATCAAGAGCTGTTTGTTGATCTAAGGAGGGAGGAGTTGAAAATGATGGTGAAGTCATTGAATAATGCTTCTAAGATGGGTGAGATTGTGGACGTTAGTGAGAAATTGCATGGGCTATTAGATGATATAGTTTATAAGATGATACTGGGTCGCAATAAGGATAACCAATTTGATCTCAAAGGGCTCATTTCTGAAACTCTGAGATTAGCTGGAGCATTTAATGTTACAGATGTTGTGCCTTGGTTAGGAGCATTTGATCTCCAGGTATGATGCTTTAATTGAACTAACATGAATTGTTTAATTATTTGATACATGAAATTAAGGATTCCATTTATTAATTTTATTCCCTTGTTAAGAGAATTTTTGTAGCAAAGTTCGTATTTATTTTTATTTGAAAATTAGGGATTGGATCAAGTTATACTATCTCTAGTCTTAATAATAAGATTTAATTAACTTTTTTTTTTAAAGATTAAGAAACCAACTAACTTTCCTCGTTACTTTTCTTGCACTCACGTACGTATTAAAACTTAACTACTTCCGTATTTCACTTAGCATCGTCCCGTTCATCTTATTAACATTTCAATTTTTTTTTTATAAAAAGACAAAATGATACTCGCTCTGATCCTAACTATAATACTTAATTGATTTCTTTTTTTGAAAAATCCTACAAAAGCTAATTCATTACTTAATCATGTTATATATTATGCTTTATTATACTCCTTCTGGTCCTAATTATAAGATCTATTTGATTTTTTTTAAGAATACTAAGAAAGCTAATTTCATTATCTTAAGACATTAAAATTTATCGTTTTTCTCTAAACTATTTTGTTTGACTTATGAACTAATCTTTTTTTAAAAAAAAAAGTCAACTAAATCTTATAATTAAGATAAGAGAGAGTATCATTTTATCTTTTTATAAAAAAAGTTGAAATGTTAATAAGATCAATGGGGTCGATGCTAAGTGAAATACGGGCAGTAGTTAAGTTAGAATTAGGGTTGGAGGTAGAGATGTCAATAAGGGTTAGCTCACCCCTCAAAGGATGGCCTTTAAAGGGCCAAGGCTTAAAAGGATAGAGCTCAAAAAGCCTGTTTGTTATAAAATAATTTAATTATTGAAGCCTGACTCTTAAACATAAAGGCTCAAGGCAAGCCCTTGGGCTTTCATGCCATTTACTGAAGTTTAATACTTTTTTAAATTTTTTAGAATATAAAATTCAAACAAGTCTCAAAATTTTAAATTCAATAAAAAATATTAATAAAATGATTTGAAGGTTAAATATCTTTAATTTTTTGGTCTAATACACACACACACACACACACACACACACATATTTGTATGTGTGTGCGTATATATATAGATAATTATTTATTATCATGCTATAAATAATTCATAAATCTGAAAAATTATATTTTATTAAAAAATTATGGGTTTAAAAGGGCTAGCCCTCGGCCCTAAAAGGCTGACTCATTTGTTTTCAAGCTTAAAAAAACCAGCCCTTTTGAGTCCAATTTCTCTTTATATCATATAAAATACAAGCCTGACTCTTAACTTAAAATGGCTTAAACAGGCTGGTCTAAAGGGCTCGGTCCATTTTAATGGCTCTAATTGGAGGTAATATAACTTATAATTTTTAAATAAAAATAAATATTAACTTTGCAACAAAAATTCTCTTAACAATGAAATACAATTAATAAATGGAATCCTTAATTTTATGTATCAAATAATTAAACAATTCATGTATGTTGTGTTTTAATATATTATACTTCCTCCAGTCCTAATTACATGGCCTCATTTTTAGACTATAAAGGGGGCTTATAATTAGGATCGAGGGAGTATATTAGTTCATAATTAAAATAAGATAAATTAAATGCTTTAAGATCATTTAATTAGTTTTCTTATGATTCTTTAAAATAGTCAACTGCGTCTATATTTAAGATTGGAGGTATTATTACATCTATATTGGTGGTATGTTCACAATATACTATTGGCACATAGCTTAGCAGGATTATGTTAGGGGTGCCCTTACTAATGTTTTTGTTAATTGAAAAGGAAAAACCCCAAAAATCTTATAAAAAAGGGAAATGACAAATAAGTGATAGGTAGGAATCTTATAAAAAGAAGATCATAAAGGCCGATGAGGATGTCCACATGATCTACGCCGAAACCCCAATTTTGTTCGCTAAGGCCTACGCACTGCCTAGAAGAATGACATCGCGGTCGCTGTTACCCGCACTGATACTTTCGATTTATTGGTTGATATTGTGCCTAGGGAGGAGATCAATGAGATTGCTAATCTTGATAGTCAAAGGTAGCAGCTTACTTTACCTTTGTTCGTTCTCCCTCTCTGCCTTTTCTCGTCCAAGAATGGCCTTCCTCCCCATCTCACAACAATGTCTCTACCTCTTTGTTTTTTTCCCCAAAGTCTCGAAAGCCAGCCCGCACTCTGAACTAAGTTCCACAAAATAAAACGATGTAGTTTCATCGTTTTTTCCCCAAGTTGTTAATGTGTGTGTCTAAGTTCTTAATTAATATTCTAAAATTATTATTATCTATGCTCAAGTTGTCAACAATGTCTCATAAGGGTAAAATATGACGTGGTTGTTAACATTTGGTGAGATCAAGTGGTCAATTTTTATATTCAAGTAATTAATTGCTATTCTTAAATTGTCATTGCTTATATTTAAGTTGTCAACGACTCTTGACATTAGGGTATGGTATCAGGCGTCGTTGAGACAACTTGAGTATAGTAATTAGTAACTAAAGTATAGAGATTGATGACTTGGGGAGTTCAAGTTGTCAATTTCTATACCCAAATTATTAATTACTTATATTAAAGTTGTCAATGATGCCTAATAAAAGTAGTTGTTAATTGATATACTTAAATTGTCATTACATATACTCATGTTGTCAAACAAGCATGATAGGGGTACACCCCTATAAGACATTATTGATAAGTTGAGTATAGATAATGACAACTTCAAAATAATTATTCACAACTTAGATTCATGCCTGTTTTTAATTTAAGGAGAATTTTGGTAAAAACACTCAAACTTCAAAATCCTAGACCCATTCTATGTGACTTATATGTTCTTTTGCTAATTAAGTAGACATTTTAAGGTTTTGGTAATTCAAATTATATTTTTCGGTCATTTTTCCAATTAAATTCTAACACTATTTATATAATATGAAAGTATTCAAATCTGACTGTGTCAGGGACTAAAAAAACGCTGTTTGGAAACAAGCAGAGCACTTGACCAATTGTTTGAGAAGATAATAAAGGAGCATGAGGAGGCTCCTAACACCCACAAGGATTTGAAACATAAAGACTTTATAGGCATACTAGTCTCACTAATGCATCAACCTAAGGATGATGAACAAAATTATCAATTGACTCGAGAAGACATCAAGGCTACAATACTGTCTTTACTTTCCGCGGCATATGAAACATCTGCTATTTCTGTTGAGTGGGCTATGTCTGAACTTTTGAGGAATCCGAGGGTGATGAAGAATCTACAAAACGAGCTAGAAACTGTGATTGGAATGAATAGAATGGTGGAAGAGACAGATTTATCAAAGCTAAATTACTTGAAGTTGGTGGTTATGGAGAATTTGAGACTCTATCCTGTTGCACCACTCATTCCTCGAGCATCTGCAAAGGACGTTACGGTTGGTGGATACTACATAGAGAAAAAGTCACGAATCTTGGTAAACTTATGGGCTCTAGGACGAAATCCTCAAACATGGTCTGATAATGCTAATAAGTTTTATCCAGAAAGATTTTTGAGCAGTAATATGGATATCCAAGGATATGATTTTGAGCTCATACCATTTGGTTCGGGACGTAGAAAATGTCTTGGAATGCCAATGGGTCTAAATACGGTTAAACTCGTTTTAGCTCAACTTGTACATTGCTTTAATTGGGAGCTTCCTTTTGGGATGAAGCCCAATGATTTGGACATGACCGAATCATTTGGCCTCACTATACCAAGATCTAAGCATTTGTCAGCTGTGCTAACTCATCGTCTATCTTCTAAGGTTTATGATGAACTATGAAAGAATATATAAGAAGAGCAATAACAGAGGTAAATCCAGCACATTTGAAGCGGTTTTTTTTTTTTTTTCAATACATGTGTGGGTATTTGTCTAACGAGTTTAATTAAATATTTTTGTTTAACATAATTCATGGTAAGGGTTGAACATGAAGAACCTGTAATTGTTTGACCCCTACTTTTGAGCCATCATACGTTCTATATGGATGTCATGTCGACATTTCAGTTGTAACAGCTACTGCTTGATATATGCCTTGAAAAACTGGTTTTATCAAAAGTCTTAAACTGGTTTTATCTGAGCTTATAAACATCTCTCAAAGGTAATGAAGAATCTTCCGTATGAGATACAAAAAAAGTGATGGAATGAAAAATAGAACGGTGGAAATAAAGACTGATTTATTAAAGTTGGACTACGTAAATTTTACTGGTGTTACAATCAAGGTACAAAGTTATGCGCATAAAATGTGAACCGTGAAAGAATACAGGGACATCACTATATGCGGGGCCTAAGAAAGAAAAGTAATTACAAAAAATTCTAATAATGATCAGCAGCGTTGATCTGTTGTCTTTCCTGCACGGGCATTTATCATTACATGTTATTCACTTATTGTGAGATTTTTTTAATGATTATGCGCATTCCATGGAACCTCAGTGGCTTTCTTAAAAATAATGGTTCAACGAGATCATTATTTTCATTATAAAAGCCAAAACAAGAGAATTGTAGATCACATATGTTCTGTTGCTACATGTATGAGCCCAGGTGAAAGATAAATAGAACTTTGATCTACTACCTCCAGCTTCTTAATATATAAAATTATTTTTATATGCAATAAAATTATATCTTATATTAAAAATCAGAATTAAAATTAAACAACAAGTCTTATACCATAGACCTGTTAAACACTAAAACGAGATGGTTTGTTAATTATTTTCGCTGCAAAAAAAGCTTTAACAATATAATTGAACATTCAGACCCATTTGGCTCAGTTATTAGGCTAACTTGTGTGAGGGATTTAGAAGGGCGTGGAGGAAAAAAAATTATGAATTAATTTAAAAAATTTAGAGAAATGAGATTACAAGTTTTTATTTGATTGTGTATTTCTTATATTTTTTTATCTTACATCTTTTATTAATTTTATAACCATACTTCTTGAATTTTTTATATCTCGACTCACAAAAACCCCCCTCATGCCAAGAGTCTTTACATAATGATATCTGTTAGAATGCCAGTCAAACAACTTGGTTTAATCTATTGCTTCTTCTTGAGGAATATAAAGTTCTAACTTGCTACTTCTATTTGTTGTTAAGAAACCCGAATTGTAAATCTAGGTGAGAGAAGCATTTTACTTGACAAGAATAGAGCATTATTATTCGCACAACAAGTACACAGGTCACACTAAGTAATAAAGTGATAAGTAAAGTATCGTTTTCATGAGAATTTGTATAACAAATTGGTCAAGCAAGAGGCTTAGTGAATTCAATCAAGTTAAGCTAATACAAGTTTTGGTGTGAAAAGAGAATTTTTAAAACTATTTTTCAAAATATAAATTGATAAAAGAAAATGATTCTTTAACTTTAAAAATTAAATGGAGCTTAGGATTATTTCTCCTCTTTACACTTCATAAGACTAGATTAATTTCTTCTCAAATAGTATCTTAATGAATATATATATATATATATATGTTAGTCTAAGATTCAAAAGCATTTAAATTAACTCTCTCGAGTCAAAACCAAATTTCTCTTTCTCTTAATATGCATAATCTCTTGCTACAATTAATGAAAATTAACTTTAAACAACAATATTAATGTGGCAATGCAAGGTTAATAAATATATATATATTACTAACAATCGATCCATTTATTACCATGTAAATCTCAAGTTAAGCATGATTTTGACTAAGTTCTACACCTATAAAAGCTCTCTCTCAAGTTAAACATAGATGAACAAATCAATATAAATGGTGGCCAAACATTTAGAAGCATTAAGTAAGGGATCAAATTAACTCATTGATAAGTATACATTTTATAATTAAATAGGTGTAGATTTTGAGATGCATTTGGTTAGATGTATCAATATTATACCTATTTAATTATCTTATATATATTTTTCTTCTTGTAATTGATTATAGGATGAAAAAGAATTTCCTACAAAGTCTATTCATTTCCTTCTTTATTTTACTGGATCTATTATAGAATTGAGGAAGGGAGAAGTGTAATATTCCAAATTTCCTAGAAGAAAACTAAGCAAACAATTAATTCAATAAATATGGAATTTTGGGAATTTCCAGAAAATATGTTGCAGAGACAACCACATTGTAGTAATATTCTGGATAATCAAATGATATCTAAAAATTATGATATTTTGCAGGAAGAAAATAGACATCCTAAGCTTTATATTGATGGGTTAACCAATTTTGTTGGATTTATATACTAAGAGATATGAATTTTTGAAGTTCACTCAGTGAAATTCGCTTGTTTCTGGAGCAGTGTCCAACAACAAATTTTCTGGGAAATTTCTGATCTTGATCAATTAATGTAATTATTTTTTTCTAAAACTAGACTCAATAAAGGACATTTTGGCTTTTGAATAACTTCAATTGGAGGTTTGTGCAATCATATATAAATTTTCAAAGTTGGGTGAAAATTTTGTCCAGAAAGTCCGAAAATGATCAAATGTAAGGGTGAAATGGTAATTTGCAAAACAATTAAAAATAAAATTATTTTCCCCAACTTTATGGAGAATTCAAAAGATAAGGGCAAGAGGAGGCAAGGGGAGGCGGTGGAATGTATCTTATGTAGTAAAAAAATGAATAAAAGCTATGAAGGAAAGGTTTATGTGAAGACTACTTTTAAAAGTCTTAATCAACCTTTCAAGCCCCATATTTTCAAACACCAACTGATAATAGTGAGAGGAAGAGAGCTTAAGCAAGAAGAAGAAAGCCAAGGTGCTATAGCTCAAATTTTCAAGGTAAGATACCGTAAAACATCAATTTCTTATAATTTTGGGTATCTAGGACCTCTCTTAACCCCTTCTCCTCTCTTAATTTGTAAGTTTGAAGGAAAAAATCATAAGAAGAAAGAGACGCATTTCATCCTAGGGAGAGAAAGAGAGGAAATTTAAAGGTAACTTCTACAACTCTGATTCTATCGGCTTAAGATTATTGTTGTGGCTGTTTGTGGTATGACAATTGTGATTGTTTTGGACTGAATTCTTGGTTTGGGATGTGTTAAACCCTAGATGTCATGCTGAAAAATTTCCCTTTGAATCATATGTAATTGGTGTTTAAATGCTTAAACCGATGATTAGGAGTGAAAAGGAATAAGTTTTATCGGTTAAATTGTGAAAAGTTACAATTTTGATATATAAGGATTGAATTTCGTTTAGCCTATGGAAATGAGTGATAGAGATGGAATTTGGTAATTTTAATGGTTCCATTGCATTTAGAAAGGAAAATTAAGGGAGGTTTATGTTGACCACGAAGTCCAAAAAGCTCTAGAACGCATGATCACAAAAGAGGCCTAAAAACCTAACTTGGACTGTATAAGGGTATATTGGTAATTTAACATTGAATTTTTACCCAATCTCAGGCCAAAAATGGATTCCACACATGAAGTTGTGTAGGATTAGCCTAGGTCTAAAATTTAGGAAAAAGTACAATTAGACTGGGTATAAGGGGACCTGGATTGGGTACCCAAGGGCATTTTGGTAATTTTATAGTTTTACATTGGCTTATCAATATAGTGACTTTGGAAAGGTCTCTCTGGGTTAATGTTGATGTAATCTCCATGAATTTTGGAATTTTAGGATTACACGGTTAACGAAAGATGAAATCAACAATGAAACATGAAATTAGGGATCCAAAGTAGTAGCACTTTCTTTCATACTCTATATGAAATTGTATATGCTCTGGTTTACCTTTATGCAATACATATGTTCATGGTACATGTGGGTACTTTGCATTCACAATTTTTTGATGACACAATACCACGACAGTGGTATAGAGTAAACCGCGACAGTGGTGCAGAACAAACCACAATAGTAATATGGAACAAGTAAGGGTTTTAGTGATAGTTAGCCCTCAATACATGTGCACATTTCTGTTTGAACATACAAAAGGGGACAGGTTTATGGTCCTGAGCTCTTAGACAACACAAAGTCATGCAATTGTTATTTTATTACTAATGTAGTGCATTGCATATTTATTTATCATATCTTGCATGATAGAATGTTGTTACTATTGGGATTCAATTGAATCTCACCCCATACTATTTTATATAAATTAACCTAGCAGAAACCAGTGGCTCTAGAGGAAAAGCAGTACCCCAAAATGAGTGAGATGCATAATGTAACACCTTAAACTAGACCTTCTTTAGGTCACTTTCGTCGTTTAGTAATTTACTAATTGCGGAAAATACGTAAAAATTTGAACTTTTGTTTTCCTTTTGTTTCCGATGGAACTTTAT
>JBAGKO010000008.1:5927908-5944602 GCA_037177275.1 Acacia concinna
TGTTAACATTATATTTATGCGTAAATCCTTTAATGGATTGAAATAATCATCCATACAATGATGCATAAGTTTTTGTAAGAGTGATGACCTAATACATTTTTTTTTTTCAAATGATTGAAGAAAGTCATTGTCAAAGTCATTTTTTTTATATTACCAAAATATATGGGTGCAAGAAAAGAATTTTAATATATTATTTAAAATTCAAAATTCAAATTCAAATAACTTCCCTACGTTATATATGGGAAGATGTTGAGTTCTGCAAAATAGTTTTTTACGTTTTACCGTAAAAAAAAAATCTCTCTCATAGTTCTCTTCTTCTCTCTAGTGCATCTTCCATATATGTGATCAAAGTTTGTATTGGTGCTCCGATCTCGTGTGAGTACTCAGCGAATTAACTGGATTTCAGGTACGCCTGAAATTCCTACAATAATAATCTTCACAAAGGTCTAATAATGATTATGGTGAAGCATATAATTTTGTAGTGAATAAAATAATCGTTGTATGTATTAGTCTGGCAGCATATGAAAAGAAAACACATATTTTAGATATTTTTATATATAGTATATACATATGACTCATTAAATAGTGAAATTTCTATGAGAATCATTAAAGGACCTAAAATGTCAAAAACATACAAAATGATCATTCTAAATATACAATATTTATGCAAGTTTGAAAATAAGTCAAGCCTATATAATTTATTGAAATAAGTCATTAAATAGTTAAATTTACATTTTACTTCATTTGTAGGTGGAGTTATTCAATGTCTCGGTTATTTCAAAATCACATACTTTTGCTATGATGATTTTACTTGAAAAAATGTATTGAATTTAATGGTCTAGAAGTACCTTATATTTTATGAGAATATTTATATATCATGTTAATAATGTATTCATTATGATGTTATTAGTAAAATTTAGTTCTTGCTAGTACACATTGAATAATGAAACTAAGATTTGGTTTGCTAGTTCTATAAACATAATATTTGATATCATTTTTTTTTTAGAGCAAGTAGTATATGTAGGTGCAAGATATATTTTGGTGATTTTCAGAATAATTTTCCTTTATTGTTTTCATAGTTAACAAGATAAAGGCAAATTATATCAATATTTTAACATATCTAAAAAATATGTTAGAGGAATACATTCATTTGATGACAACACAACATGCATAGTTCAAGTGAAAAGGAAATTAACCGATTAAAAATTGTTGATGACAGTCCCATTGGAGAAACCAGTATACTCTTGTGAAATATAACCATCGAGGAGCAAAAATATTGTTATCAAGGGAGTAAAGATCAAGTTGTACTCTTTTCATTAACTAAAGTTTTGTCTCATAGGGCTTTTCTAGTAAGGTTTTTAATGAGGCAACTAAGATATACATTGTGTACTCTTTTCCCTTTATTAGGTTTTTGATATGTTGGGTCTTTTTTTAATTAGCTTTTAATGAGGCACAATATTTATTCAAGGACATCCAATAGGGAGTGTTGTAACAATATATCCTAGATGATGTGGAAAGTCATAAACTTACAACTTTTGGCCTTTCATACTTACTTCATAACCTCCCACTCATAGCTTTCCATATGTGTTCAATGCTCTAAACCTATAACTTCCCTAATGAATGGTTTGTGGGAGTTTCTTATAATTAAATATATATCATGTGCAATGTATTGGTGCCAAGAATGAAGTGAAGAACTCCTCCAAATTTCCCTTCCAACTTTCTCTCGATATTATCTTTGTCTCTCTCATGTCAATGTCTTAGACTTTTCTTATTTTGACAACACTTTCATATATAGTAAAGTTAGTATTTTGGCAAAATAAATACTAAAGTTATTATGTAATTTCCTCTATAAAGTTGACCAATAGGTGAAATATGGAAAACTCCATAGGTTATGTTTGGCATGAGAGAATGGGGACAAGGGAGGGGAGAGGATAACAAATTTTAATGAGTTTAATTTAAATTTTTTTTGGAGAAAGGATGTCATAAAATTTTAATAAAAAGGACATGTAAGATTAAAGAATGAGAAAAATTAATTAAACGTTTTTAACTCCACTTTTTCAATATTGTAAGATAGAATTGCTTAAAAGTTTTCCTCCCCTCACCTCCCTCAATCTTCCTCATAGTCTCACACCAAACAGGCCTTGTTGACAAGATTTAAAGGTAAGTCATAAATAAAAGCCTTTTGACAGTAGTATAACATCAGTAGTACTAAAAATGATTTTTAGACTGCTTGAAAATGGCTTTATAGACCGCATTTAGAAGAAGTCTAGATAAAAGTGGTCTAGAAAGTGAAGTGCTTTTTAAACCATATATACATGCAGTCTAAATTCTTTAGACCTCACCCCATGGTGCGGTGTAAAATGTACCATGTTTTAGACCACTTATGATGAATTGCGGTTTTAAAATTCCTATTTTTTAGATTACATATGATGAAGTGGGGTCTAAAATGTCCTACTATTTAAATGCATATAAGCACATACTGTCTAAACACTAGCTTCTTAGACCAAATAGATAGATATGTGGTCTAATATATGGGAATTTGTTTAGACTGTTTTTTACATAACCGGTCTTGATATTTTATATTTTAATTATTTATTTGTTTCTTCTCATAAAACTCCCTCTTTATACCTGAAAAGAAAAGCAATCAGTTGAGAAGTATTTTTTCTCAATGTACAATTGAACTACTAATCGATTTTCAACAATTTAATTGAATTCACACAATTCAATCTTTCCAAATACAGTTGCAAAGCTTCAACATTAAATAAAATTCCTATAAGAATTGAAGGGTGAACTAATCTAATCAAACTATACAAAGTTCCCAACAATGTGAAATTATGTCTTAACAATATACAATGACAAAACTCATTATTGTCATAGAATGTGAAGAAAGAATTTACTCCAACACTTGCAAAAGTAGTCAATATCTTCTTTAGTAAAGGGTTCATGAAGATCAAATATCTGGAAGATCAAATTCATTTAAAGTATTAACTTTGTATTTTCAAGAGAATAAAAAATTAAAAATAGTACAAAGTTTTGAAAGGTACATTTACCTCTTGAGTAAACTTAGTCACACCTAAAGAAATATTATTATATATATGCCTTAACACATAAAAGCTGCATAAGCTACTATTCTTCGGTTGCTTACAACTCTAAAAATATTTACAACATTAGGAAATCCATAAAAGCAAAGATGATTGAATATGTTTATGAAACAAACAAACATGTACCTCCCTTTAGTATGATCCATGTAGGGTCCTTCAACTCATGTGTGTGTTTACCTAAAGCAGAAACCCGGTATGACCTCATGGCCCTATCATGAAAGTCACAAGCTTTAGGAACTTGCTAATCATCACAAAGGCTATTATTTTACATAAGCACACATACGCATCCATTGTCTTCTTCACTTCCTTCCTTGGTCCGTTAAAACAAAGATGCTCTTCATGGATAAACATGGCAGACATTCATGCTCATGATTACTCAAAAATAGATTTTATCTCTTAGAGAACCTAAAAGGATTAACTTGCTAAAATAAAAAAAAAACATTTCTTTAATTATGTTAATAAATGCAAATAAACGTAACAACATCTAAGCAAGTGTTGAGTAAATTATCTTGTTTGGATGATGTGTGAGTGCAAGCTTCTAATAGCCTTCTTGATTTCAAATGTAGAAATAGGATGATGTCTATGTGCAGCCTTTCGAAAGGCTTTCTCATAATTTGAATTCGCAAATGGCTTTGAATTATTTATATCATCACTCACACTTGAAACACAAGCATCAGGCTACTCTAATAGCAAAAAGCTTATGTCACACTTAAACTATATCTATATATATATATGCCCATAAGCACAATGAAAGAAATGCATTATACAATTATGAGACAGGAAAAGGTTTTATGATTTTTCTGCAAAGTGTCCAGAGAGGTGTAGAAGCCAGAGTTTTTTTTTCTTTTTTTCTTTTGGAATCATCCAAGCTCACACCATTTGGACAACAATACTACTTCCTCCAATTAAGTATGTTTAAAAAATATTGCATAGAGAAAAGTCTACCTGTATTTAATACTACTGATGATAATGAACACAAAACAACATAAAATGCTGTCAATGCTATTTGACATTCCTCAGAACATGCAAATACCATAATATTATCAGAATCCGCACAAAAAAATTGATAACCATAAGTAAACCTCACAAACTAAAAATGTGAGAAAATAAGTTTCTCTAACTAGAATTAACCTTGTTTAAAGACAGATTTTCAAGGCCAATTAAAGACAGATTTCACTTGCAAACTATAAAAATGTATTCTAACTCCACTTGAAGTATCTCAAGGGTTTTAACTCTTGATGGCTTAAGTATGGGGAGGCTTTGCTTTAATTCATAAAACCAAACATGATTTCCTAGATCAGATCGGTGCTTCTAATTCAAATGTTACAAATAATGTATCAATGACCATTCTCACACTAATCTGCATAGCATTCTGAATAACTTTACATAATCTTAAACTTTCCAGTACTTCCTTCCATTGATGCTGATTGTGGGACAACATGAGAATAGAAAATAAGACATTATCATGTCATTGCAAATGTCTAATAGAACCAAAACCTAGCTTCTCAGGCACCAATGCCTCATTATGTTTCCTTGTCACTAGTAATGTAGCATGTCAGGAAGAAGTAAAACTAAGAAGGATAAGCATCGACCAAGTTTCTAAGCTTAAATTTGGTCAAATAATGTATTTTATCATTACCTATTTTATGATGGACCATACTTATATCAAATTCTTTACATTTATTTCATCAGGTTCTTCAATTACACATGAACATGTGTCCTTTTTATTGTATTTGAGCTTAGAGTTAAATTATTATAACTAATAAATATGACACATGGTCACATGTGATTGGAGAACGTGACAAAATGGATATAAGGAACTTGATATAAATATTTTCCTTTCATGATATTAAGTGTATGAAAACAAATATAATTAATCAATTTGTGTGTACATATTCTCTCAACTAACTACAACATCAATCCCTTTACAAGACTTTCGAATTTGACATGAAGAACAATGTTATATATGAATACCTAAGAAGAAACTTGTTTTGTCGGCCAGGAAGAAAATGGAAGTTTTCTTTTTTTTGGATCAAAGGAACAAGATTTTGAAGATTTGTTTGTTTATTCGAATAACTTACAGCCAAAAGAGACATATTCAAACCTTTAATTATTTAAGTTCATTGAATGGCACTGATGTGAACATATATGAATGGGTGTAACCTGTCCCAAAGAACAAAAAGATAACGAAACAAACTAATTAAGACAAAAGGAAGAGAAAAATCGAACAAAAATTAAAGGAACTAAAGTAACTTATGATATAATGAAGTGTAAAGAATGAAAGTGCTATATTATGTGAGAAATAAATATGTTGACCAAAATTGAAATCCACATCTACTGAAGCACCAGAATAATAGAGTAGAACGCCTGACATTTGAAAGTTCTCATAGATAAACTTTCAAAAATATGTATACACTAATGCACCAACTAAAAGCTCGTGAATTAACCATCTATTTAGTTTGAAGTATTGAAACTATCAACTACTAAAGATGCCCCTTCTGTTCTTATTGGGATTCTATAAGCATTTGCTTGTGAGAACACAATGAAGCAAAATCGAAGATTAGTTTTTAAATTTTGGGTATTGATGTAGCCTTTTCTTACTACTACAGAATACTAGAAAATTTCCCATGGAAAGACAAAGGCATTAATGCCAAATGGAAAGCACAAAATGAGAACACGCCAATGCAATAGAAATAATCAAAAAGAAAGAGCAGGGTATTACAAATGGAAAACAGAGAAGTTAGAAATGAAAAGCACAACAAAACAGGTTAGCCAGAACATCAATAATTATTACAGAAAAATGCAAAGAACTCCAAAATCATAAATGAACTCTAAACATAAACCTAAAATCTTTAAAGTTAGAAATTCAATAAATCTCACGAATGACAGCAGGAAGATGGTCTGAAAAGTTTTTTTTTTCTAGAAAAAATTAAAAGCATTTTAAATTATCATTTAGACCTAATATATAAGCAACTGGTTTACACACTTCTTAGGGCTTGTTTGCTTTGACTTATTTTAGCTAAATAAGATTTTATGTACAAAATATGAGAAAGACCCTTCTCACATACTTACTTCGTACTCCGTAAATAAGATATTATTACCCTCAAATAAGTTATTTCAAACAAACAGTTAATATTAACAAAAATACCATCAGTCACACTTTCTAAAAACCTCTTCCTTCATAAGTAGATTAAAACAGGTGGTTTAAATATACTATTTTGTACTAATGCATCTTGAGGAATGAATGAAATCACAGCAAAAAAATCTTATAGCATAAACTTATCATTTTTTTCAATAAAGCTTTATCATTGTATGATCCTCACTTGTTATAATAGTGTTTTGTGATTTCATTTTCTTTTCGAGACCTCACAATGATTATTTTTTATTCACGGGTGACTAAGACATCATGATGATACATAACAAGAATAAAAGGAATATAATATTCATAACTATTCGCACAACAGCAATGCATTCAACTAACTCGAATGATTACAAAATTAAGATCCCCCCTTTTTGTTTTATATTTTTTGCCTTGAGTGTTGCTATATTTGGCCCACAATCTGGTCAAAACCCGGGGGTGACTGAATAAAAACTTATAAATCGGAGTTCTTAAAAAAAAACAAAAGAAAAACAAAAATCTATGGACCTTGCGAAACGTAGGCATAATTTTAAAGGCCTGTTTATGGACACGAATTGTTTAAGTTGGCCCCTCAGGCTCAAACTAAGATCAAAGCGGGTTTGAAAAATTTTTAGACATAAATATCTCTCGTGGGCTGTAGCCCAAAAAAAAAATCTGCGTCGTATTATAAGAGACTAACTCAATATCCTAGAAGAACAAAACCATGAAATTACCGAGATGACATTAAATCTACAGTACATTCTATGCTTTCTGGGGCATATGAAACTTCTGTTGTGACCACTTTGTGGACTTTATCTGAACTTTGAATGAATCCAAGGGTGATGAAGAACCTACAAGATCAGCTAGACACTACGGTCGGAATGAATAGAATGGGGAATGAATAGAATGGTGAAAGAAACAGATTTATCGGAGTTGTATTATTTGAACTTGGTGGTTATGGAGAAGTTCAGACTCCATCCCATCCCACCATTCATCCCTCAAGCTTCCAGAAAGGATATTATGGTTGATGGTTACTGCATAAAGAACAAGCCACAAATCCATATAAATTTAAGGGCACTGAGCTTGGACGAGATCCTTAGATATGGTCTGATAATAGAGATGTGTTTTATCCACAAAGATTCTTGGATGGTAAGTCAAACCTTACAGAATATTATGAATTTCAACTTGTCCTTTTGGGATGAAACATGGTGGTTTCGACATGACCAAAGCATTTGGCTTCACGTTGTCAAGAGCTAAACACTTCTCAGCAATATTAACCCATCGTCGACCTTCTAACGAAATTTATGTAATTTTAGGCCTTGAGACAATGGTGATGTGGTATTAATGTAAATGAATAAATGTTATTTTGTCATACACTGAAAGAATATGAAAAAGCAATAAAAAGAGGTGAATTCCACACATTAATGTTTTTCTTTTTATAGTGAAATATATGTGGGGTATGCTTTTTTTCTTTGATTTGGTCAAGGGTTTATGTGTGGGCATTTCTATGAAGTTTAAACAATTATTTTTGTTCAATATAACTGATGGTAAGGGTTGAATATGAAGATTTTAAAACCATTAAGTGAAACGTGAACGAATATAGCAGAACGAGTCGTTTATTTACACCACCACAAAGGCCTAAACAATAGAATATTTAGGCTGATTTGGTTCATTTAAATCATGATATAATGGATATTGTAGTAATGTAATAATAGAAAATAAAATGTAATGCAGATATGGACGAATGTGTTTGGCTAATATGCTATTAAAAGTATTAATTAATAAGGGACACACATAATTAAAACCAAGTTGCTCTCCCCTCTCCTTTGTCCTTTCCCCATGGTTTTGTTATTACATTAAATGCATTTTTGTCAAATTATTAATTAATATTTTGGGTCAAGCCACATACTCCTGAACTTGTTATAAAATTCACATTTTATATTGTTGTTGAATGATATTTGAAACTTTATTAAATTTGTTTACGATAATGAGATAAAGGTTTCAATAAAACAATAATTTTAAGTTAAATTTAGTTTTATTTAATTCAAAATGTTGACTACTTCAATTTTGTTTGTTTGTGAAACAAAAATTGAAGTAATCCAGAAACTTACTAAATGAACAAATAAAAAAATATTCATAATTCCGGTATCTATAGTACTCTCTACACATGGTTTGAACTCACAATCACGGAAGTAGATATTCTCCTTTTCTTTTAAAGGTCTTGAAGGATGTGTTACCGTCAGTTGGGTTACAAGGTTCTGACAATAAATTAAAAATTACTTCTTTGAAATTAATACTTTTTAAAATTTTCATTGGGTAACATTTGCTAACAAAATAACAATTGGAATAATAATAAAACATTTGGTTTTTAATCTTACATGTGTAAACGTCTAAATCACGCTAAATTAATAGGATAGATGTGGCAATACACAACACAGACGAAATCACATGATATTAGAAAAGCACCTAATATAGTTTTTGTTTTTTTTTTCCTGATTATTGAAAACTTGCGGATTCTCCCTTGCCTTTTGACTCAAAATAAAAAGAAGCAGCTAATAGTAACAAAGCCACACAATAAAAGGGGGAAAACAAAGAATTTTAAATTGCATGATAGCTAATTTATGAAAATTGATTTATTGATTGATTCAGCATTTTGAAAAAAAAGACGGTCAACGTATCCACATGCATAGAGGGATAGTTAACGTATATAACACAGATAATTAATTTAATATATTTCTAATTTTATATATTAAATATAAAATTGAAGATAACATTTAGAAAAACATAATTTTGTAAATTTAAATTTAAATCATTTTTATATTTTTTATCATTAAACTTTTTTTTTTTGCAATTCTATTAAAATTGAAAGGCAAGGAGGCGAGAGGTTGTCTTCTCTTCAATATAGTAAAAAAAAAAAGGTTATCACTGTTTTTAAAAAATAATTTAAAAATTAATAATATTTACAATTTAAAAAGAAACAAAAAGAAAAGTATTATTTTATATATTTGATTACGAGGGGTGAGCTTTTTTTTTTTTTGCCCATATGAGGGGTGAGCTAGCGTTTATGTATCTGTGTACATTTATTTCTGGCAAAAAAAGTATCCGTGTACTACATTTAAATCCCAAAAATATACCATAGCATATCTTACACGTAATGGATAATCAAGAAGCTCTTTGGGCAAAAACGCTATGCCAAGAAGCTTCCTCGCCCCATTTAAATGGAAATATTACCTAGTTAAATAATTTAATTATATGATGAGGGAATCATGCAATATGTGAAATTCAATTATTGCCCCCCAAAAACGAAGATGATCCAATTCTGAGTCACTATAAATCACCATGTACATTTTCCATATTGTGTGTGTTTATTACCAACTCCTCCATTACTCTCCATTGCAAACACTAGATCAAGCATGTTTTTTTCAACACTAGCCATTCCTGCTTTCCTTCTTCTCACCTTTATTTACATTCTTTCCATCCTCCTCCGTTCCAATAATCACAGAAGATATGCTCTCAAACGTCCTCCAGGTATTTCTCTCTGATCTTTTGATTTTTTTTTTCATTTTACATATTATAATTTATGTTTCTGTTTCACTTTCTATGTATCAATAGGTCCTCTGGCTCTCCCCATTATTGGCAACATCCACTTGTTGGGCACACTACCACATCGCAACCTTCAATCTCTAGCCAACAAGTATGGACCCATCATGTCCTTACGTCTAGGACAGGTCCCTACCATTGTGGTCTCTTCCCCTGAAGCAGCTGAACTGTTCCTCAAGACTCATGACCCAATTTTTGCAGATCGTCCACAGACTCAGGCCATTGATTACCTATTTTACGGCTGCAAGGGTGGCTTTTCTGAGTATGGTTCACACTGGCGCGACATGAAGAAACTCGTCCTCAAACATCTTTTTGGTTCTTCAAATCAAGAGATGTTTTCTCATCTTATGAGGGAAGAATTGAAAATGGTTGTGAAGTCACTGGATAATGCTGCTAAGATGGGTGAGGCTTTGGATGTTAGTGAGAAAGTGTATGGGTTTTTAGAAGATGTAGTTTATAAGATGATATTGGGACGCAATAAGGATGACCAATTCGATCTCAAAGGGCTCCTTTCTGAAGCTTCCGGATTAGCTGGAGCATTTAATATTGCAGATATCGTGCCTTGGTTAAAAGCATTTGATCTCCAGGTATGATTCCTTAACTGTATTAACATGAATTGGTTAAAGGTTTTGACACAAGAAATTAAAGATGCCATTTCTTAATTTTATTCCATTGTTAAGAGCTTTTTAATAGCAAACTTTTTAAACCACTTAACCTTTAACCACTGTTCTGACTGATTTATTTACCCGTTTGAATTTTAGAACCTTAGTTTATATATAATGAAAATATTTAAATCTGACTGTGTCAGGGATTGGAAAAACGCTACACGAAAACAAGCAGAGAACTTGACCAATTGTTTGAGAAGATAATGAAGGAACATGAGCAAGCCCCTAACACCCACAAGGATGGGAAACATGAAGACTTTATAGGCACATTAGTCTCACTAATGAATCAACCCAAGGATGATGATAAAAACCATGACAATATTACTCGAGAGGACATCAAGGCGATAGTACTTACTCTGATTTCTGGGGCATATGAAGCTTCTGCTGTTTCTGTCGAGTGGGCTATGTCTGAACTTTTGAGGAATCCAAGGGTGATAGAGAATTTACAAAACGAGTTGGAAAATGTGATTGGAATGAATAGAATGGTGGAAGAGACAGATTTATCAAAGTTGAGTTACTTGAACTTGGTGGTCATGGAGACTTTGAGACTTCATCCTGTTGGACCATTCATTCCTCGAGCATCGACAAAGGATGTTACGGTTGGTGGATACTACATAGAGAAAAAGTCAAGAATCTTAGTAAACATATGGGCACTAGGACGAAGTCCTCAGATATGGTCTGATAGTGCTGAGATGTTTAATCCAGAAAGATTTTTGAACAATAAGATTGATGTCCAAGGACATGACTTTCAGCTCATACCATTTGGTTCGGGACGGAGGAAATGTATTGGAATGCAAATGGGTCTAACTACATTTAAGCTCATTTTAGCTCAACTTGTACACTGTTTTAATTGGGAGCTTCCTTTTGGAATGAACCCTGATGAATTGGACATGACCGAATCATTTGGCCTTACTATACCAAGATCTAAGCATTTGTCAGCTGTGCCAACGCATCGTGTATCTCCTAAGGTTTATGATCAACTCTGAAAGAATATGAGCAGCTATAAAACGAGTTGAATTCAACACAATAATTTAGGGGTTTCTTTTTTTGTAAAGTATATGTGGGTATGTCTTCTTGTTTTTTTATATATATATTTGGTCATGGTCTTATGTGTAGTTATGTCTAAGAAGTTTAAATAATCATCGTTGTTTAATAAAATTTATGGTAAGGGTTGAATATGAAGAATTAAAACCATTATATGATCTATATATAGATGTTATATATGTTGCATTTCAGTTGTAGATATATGCCTTGAAAATAATGATTTTATATCTGACCACTTCAACAGCGCAACGGTACGGTGATGGAGAATATTCAATAATATATATGAGCTGCAAAAAAAGTAATGGAACGAACAATATAGAACGACGGAAATAACGACTGATTTATTGAAGTTGAAATACTACATTTTATGGTTAAGATGTGTTCCAGTAAAGGTATCTATAAGTATGAAGTTTGTGCTCATAAAATGTAAAACGTGAAAGAATATAGTAGAACGAGAGTCGTTTATTTCCATCACAAAGGCCTAAACAAAAGAATATTTAGGCTGGTTTGGTTCACTTAAAGCATGAAAACTTGGGTGATTGTAGAATTTTAGGGAAGTCTGATTTATAGAGGATACTTGCCCAAATATTTATACAAGAAACTTAATATTTTGATTATATGTGTATGCTATTATATGTACATGAATTTAAAATAGTTTAAGCATGCTTAGGCTTATTGTACTCTATTTGTGATTTTGTTAATTATATTATGAGTATCATTTAAAATTCATTTATAACTTTAAGGCTCAAGAATGTGTGTCCACTAATAGTGCATGCAGGTCATCCCATTAATTTTAAGGGTGTGCCATTATCCAGACTTGCCTTTTATAGTTAAGTTCAACTTACATGTTTATATATATATATATATATATATATATATATTGTCCATTATCAATGCGGTGTACAAGTACACGATGCGAAATAATCTTGAATGCAACAATTGCAAGCTCAACATCGGTGGCCGCTTCAAATAAAAACCAATATCACATACCTTTGGTCTTGAATATAAGATATATAGTTACAAATTTAATTTATAACTAGATCTTTGTCACACTTTGAAATGCTTAAGCGTGACTGGTAGGAAGTACAAGGTCACCTCACTTCCTAAGCCCCCTTAATTTACTATTTCCTTTTTATAATCAACAATATCTATTTTATTAATATCATATAAAGTGAGGTTACAATATTCATACATGAACCTTGGTATATAAATATTTGTTATAGATCCTTTAATTTAAACATAAAATTTTCAAACAAATTTACAACAAAAGAATAAATCAATTTCATCATTAACTCAACTTTACCATAATGATATTTTACAAGTAGGTAATACACTCTGTGTAATACAGATGAAAGAGTATGTTCATTTGTATTAACTAAATTTCAAATAATTTGATGAGTAACTAGTGTCAACCATTTATAACTAGAAAATAACCCCAAGAATGGTAAATAAATATTGGTTCATGATTAGTTTCTCAAGATGCGAGGCTCATACTTTGATAATTCCAACAAATAAAATACCTACAGTGTATGTGTGCCAATTCATAATTATAAAAGAGACCAATATCATCATTGACTTGTGGGTAAGACTTGGTTTCAAACTTTCCTTAACCATGCTTATATCTAACCAAAAATAGAAACAAAGGAAAAATCATAAATTCATCGAAAAACATAATAGGAGAATTCCTTTTAGCTACTAAAACATAATGGTGAAAGTTTTCTTTTTAAACACTTGTTTAATCAGAACACAGATGTATAACAAGCCCAGCACAAAGATATAAATAACAAATGCAGTACAAAGTTATGAATAACAAATGCAACACGAGGCAAGTGTGGACATTTAGTATATGAGGGTAAATAACCAAGTTAAATAACCAAGTGCAGCTAGCTTGAGGCCATGAAAACAAGTATAGATACACAGTCCATTAGGGTAAATAGCCAAGCACGGCTAGAAGCCATGAAAACGAACTTGGACACAAAACCCACAAATATCAATTGTCCTATGTATAGTTTCTCAGGAAAAAAACATTCAAGATCTATTAAATAAATCATATTTTTCTATTCAATTCATGAAAGTTACTCTTGAAATATGTGTGTGTATTATAAAATGTTCAAAAAACCAATTTTTACAATTTCTTTGAAAGATATTATATTCATATAGATTGGTGAAATAAATTAATTCAAAATTTCAATTAGAATGATCATGTCACCAATTTCAATTATAACTTTGTATCTCTAGCATTTTCATTCATAAAATAAAATCATTGTTTAAGACGTGCATAAACATGAGCAATGTACGTCAATTATTCAAGTACTTCTGAGGGTTGAAATAGGTAGTCATGCAATCAGGCTTAAAATGGTACCGAACCATTCAATAGAGCTGTAATTCAATATAATACTCCTTTCTATTCATAATGATCTTGCATACATCATTGTTTCGATATAGGGGCAACCTTCAACACAAATATAGTGGAATACAACATATACTCAGAAAATAATCTAAGCCAATCTCAAATGGGAAAAAAAACCGTCATATTTATGTTATACTCAATTCCTTCATGATGATATGCAACCTGATTTCATGAATAACTACAGCACTCTTCAAACGAAAATAAAGACCTGGGTGAGTGACAAAGTGATGTGACGTTAATCCCCAACAAAATAATCCAACCTAGAAATTCACAAGCTTAAGTTACAACTTGCCTTAACTCCAAGCTTTAACATCTTAATCTCCTTACATTCTCTCACTAGATTCGCCCTCCAACACATGATTTACCAAGAGATTGGGCGGATAAGAAAGCTATTGATGAGAGGAAGAAGAAGATTTGTGAAGGCACTAGTATAATTTGAAGTTGTTTTGATAGATAATAAAAGCTAGAACTCTATATTTTCCTCCCTTGTATGTTGTCTCCCTCTCCTTTTTCTCTCTCGCATGTTTTGTTTTTTTTTCTTGTGTTACTGCTCACCACCAATCTTCCTCAAGGATGCTGGAGGGTTGTGATTTGTGAGGTTAAACTGAGGCATTAAACTGAATTTAAGAAAATTTGACTGCCAAAATATCTCATTATCAACTTTTAATTTTAGCCACAAGTTTTCCTTAATTTTAACTAAAATACAAAATAATCTTCTCCTCATCTGGCCATAAAGTGACGTAAGCTCCCCATACATTGGTCCAAAATGAGCTCTTATCAATTAATTTATATTAGTAAAGAATTTAAGCATTTTCTTTGATTTAATTGAAATTAAATTCCGTATTTATTTCTGTAGGCACTTTCTAGCCCATAAAATTGGAATGGGTACTCCTTAAATTCCTCCCCCCGTAAATTAATATTCATGGAATTCTCATGCCAAAGTTTTCCCATAGTTTCCAATAATTTTTTTTATTATTATGTAACATCACACAAATTAATCTTTAGCTACCTTTTTTATTTCTTGACCATGAACTCATTTTTAAAAAATTTACAATAATCTCATAATAGTTTCCCCTATTTGTTTTTCAAAATTATTTGAGGCCTACCTGTACTTCTCATAATTAAAGTTGGATAATGATCCTTTATTTAGCCAAAATTATAATAATTCCATGTCAATTCATTTTTGAGATAGTTTTCTCATTTATTCTTTTATTATAGCTCGGGATTACTTTATACCATCATGTCTTTTTTCCCCCTACAAATTTGGGACTAATTTCAAAATCACTCTTTCATGTCTGAAATTTCCAGAAATTACATTTGTGCCCAATCTCATAATGGAAAATGTAACATCCTGAAAATTTTTGTAGACTGAAAAAGAGCATTTTAGGCCAAAATAGTGTTTTTAGGTAAATCAAGTGTCGTACCCTAATATTTTTTAAGATTTAGATGAGATATTATAGATGAACAAAGGGCTTTATTTTGTGGATGACTGGGAGATCTCACAACATTAGTAGTGAGACTTGGGGAAAAACTATGTGCAAAGGGAAAAAGTTCTGCGAAATTTTGGGTCAAAATGCAGATAGGTCTGCGGTCCCCAAAAACTCCCATAATGGTCTCGCACATAGCATCTGGCATCCAAAATAATACAAAGGGATCAGAATAATTTTTGGAGGTCTAAGTAAAATTTACAGGATCTGCAAATATTTTGGTTGGATTTGGTCTTGGTCATAGCAGATATTTAGGGACCTTAATCTTCTGGAAAGAGACTTGAGAAAATTAGTACATTATTTTGGAGTATTTATTAAGTTGGTTAGAGTCCAAGAAAAAGTCTAGAAATATCATTTGAAATCGTTGAAATCAGTTAATCGTCGAAAAAATTGACTTTTTGAGGAATTTATTCTAAGAGTTATAGACATCCAAAAAATCTGAAATGTTAATGGTAGCCTCATGGAATATTTTGGGAATTGATGTGAAAGGTTTGGAATTTTTGGGTAACCACAAAAGTTTCTAAAATTTGTCAGTTTTCAAGCCAATCTAGTGAAAATTTTCAGTATAATTTGAGACAAATGAACCCCTGGGGCCCACCAAAAGTTGGCGCCAATTTAGCTTGGGAAAGGAGGAAGAATATTTCATGTGGAAATTTGAAATTGTGTAGAAAAGGGGCACTTGTCAAAAAAGGCAAAAACTTTTTCAAAAAATTACACCTAAAGACCCAATAAATATTTGCATTTTGACCCCTCCCTTTCAACTATAAATAAGACCTCCCCCCTTCATGCTCAAAGCCATGATCCTCTCTCCCTTGGTGTGCTCCTATCCCTCTCTTAAAGTAAACCCCTTCTAGTGTAAATTCAAGCGGTCTTGACTTGGCCTTTGATCTAAGTAAGTTTCAGTTCCCTCCCTCTTTTGAATTCCATTATTTTCCAATAGTTATTAGAGTAGTATAAGGGGAGGTTCTGTCCAATTGGGCAGGCCTAGATAGTGAACCTAAGAAGAGGTGATGTTCAACTATTTAGATCAAAACAAGCTTTCCTAAAATAGTATTTCCTAGGGAGAGGTGCAGTCCGACTGTCCCGGACTAAGATAGTATTTCCTAGGGGGAGCTATTATCCAATGGTCCCAGACTAAGATAGCATTTCCTAAGAGGAAGTGTTGTCCGACTATCCCGAACAAAGGTAGGATTTCTTAAGGGAGGTGTTGCCTGACTGTTAGGAGGTCTAGTAGACACATCTAAAGAGAGATGCTACCCAAATGTAGAT
>JBAGKO010000008.1:5944702-5955141 GCA_037177275.1 Acacia concinna
ATACATAATCTGACTTATATCTAATCTGACTTATCTATAAGTCCAATTATAAATAAGTCTGTTATCCCACCGTTATTTCAAGCACATTAAAAATAAGATCATTGTCCACCATAAGACCAATATTGGGGCAATAAGCAACAAACTTTTGCTTATTCAAATAAGATCATTTTCCTCCATAAGACCAATATCTTTATTTTGTTTCCAAATACTCAATTAAAAAGTCTAATGTACTAAATAAGTCCATTTTAGAGCAAATAACATCAATTAGCCTCCCTTATTAACTTCTCAAACACACTAATAGTTTATAAGATTGTATTGGGACATAATAAGGATGACCAATTTGATCTGAAACGGCTGGTTTCTGAGGGTTTGAGATTCACTAGAGCATTTAATTTTGCAGATATTGTGCCTTTGTTAGGAGCATTTGATCTCCAGGTGTGTTTGTATATATAAATGATGTATTAAAAGAATAACATGATTTCTTTTTCAAGGGTAAAGTGACATCCAATACCCTAAAATTATTTTTTAGCTACATCGAGAACCCTAATCTTATTTATGGTGCACCTAATGCCCTGATGTTATTTATTGGTGTTTCTAGCACCTTAATATTCTTATTGATAGTGTATCAAAGATTCTAAACCATAGATAAGATTCGGGCACAAAATGTAATTGAAAAATAACCTCAGGTTTGCCTGATGCACTTTTAATAAGCTTAGGTGCCGGATGCTATTGAAAATAACATGAGTGTTGAGCGGTACTTTACCCTATCTTTAATTATTTGAGTAACATTTTCATATCTGAAATTTGGTTCTTGAATCTCATCCTCATGTGTGTGGGTTTAAAAATCCTTGTGTGGAGATCCAAAGTCTCACTTATCCTAGGAATATATCCATATATACTCTGAGAAGATCCCTTTAATGCCCAAGCCAGTTGAGTACATGGGTGTTTGGGAAAGCTGACAAAAACAGTTTTTTTTTTCATCCAAATCAAGGTTTCAGATATATCAGCCAAACATCCAACCAAAACACAAAATAAATTTTAAGGTCAGAACTATAGTTTGGGACGAAGCTTCTGGTACACATTTTTTAAAGTGATTAGCTTTTGGAGAATAAATTTTGGGGAATTAACTTTGAAAAAATTTGTACTGGTGAGCTCAAGTCCAAACCATGATTTATATGGCTTAAAATCTGTTTTAGTTTGGATGGGTATTTGGGTATGGTATGCTTCTAAAACGTTGAAATTATGAGTTAAATAGCCTGAAATTTAATTTCGCCTTTAAAGGAATCCTTTAATTTGTGCAATAGGCCTCTAGCTATTTTAGTCTTCCTAACATGCTATTAGAGTATCAATTAAATCTTATTGTTTAGGGGTTCACAAAATGCTTGAAGGAGATAGGCAGAGCGATTCACCAATCGTTGGAAAAGATAATAAAAGAGCATGAACAAGGTCCTAATAACACTAACAAAGATGGCAAACATGCATGAAGATTTCATTGATATGTTATTGTCACTATTGATGCATCAACCTAAGGATGAAGAAAAAGATCATGAAATTACTTGAGAGAACATTAAGGCCATAGTTGTATCTCTTCTTGCTGGAGCCTATAAAACATATGCTATGACCGTTTTGTGGACTTTATCTGAACTTTTAAGGAATCCAAGGGTGATGAAGAATCTACAAGACGAGCTAGAAACTGTGGTTGGAATAGATAAAATGGTGAAAGAAACAGATTTATCAGAGTCGAATTATTTGAACTTGTTATGGAAAATTTCAGACTCCATCCCATTGTACCATTCATCCCTCGAGCTTCCACAAAAGATATTATGGTTGATGGTTACTACATAAAGAATAAGATACAAATCTATATAAATTTATGGGCACTTGGACGACATCCTCAGATATGGTCTGATAATACTGATGTGTTTTATCCAGAAAGGTTCATGAATGTTAACTCAAACCTTAAAGAATATTATGAACTTCATCTTGTTTCTTTTGGGTGGGGTCGGAGAAAGTGTCCTGGGATGCAGTAGGGTTTAACTACACTTAAACTTGTCATAGCTCAACTCGTGCACTGCTTAATTGGAAGCTTCGTTTTGGGATCAAATCTAGTGATTTGGACATGACGGAATCATTTGGCTTCACGTTATCAAAAGCTAAGCGCTTGTCAGCTCATCGTCTACCTTTTAAGGTTTATCAAGATTAAAATTTATGTAATTTTAGGCCTTGAGACAATGGGTACGGTAAAAATAAAAATAAATAAATGTTATTTGATCATATGGAATAGTATAGATTGTAAAACAAATATTGTACTCCTTCTTATCTTAATTACATGAGATAGTTGATTTTTTTTTTAAGAATCTTAAAAAAATTAGTTACATTACTTTCAAACATTAAAATTTATTATTTTTCTTTAAACTATTTTTTTTAATTTATAAACTAATATATAATATAATAAAACGTAACAGATAATATGATTAAGTAACTTATTTTAACAGAAATTTGGGCGCCTCCCCTCAACAGCGACAGAAGTCCCAGCGATAGGCATGGGGTTGAGAATTTGTAAAGAAATGAAACTCTCCAAGATTAAACTATTTTCGGATTCAATGGAAGCCATCACCTCCTTCTAACGGACATCACCGTTTGTGGGCGGATATATATCTGAACTTCGGACTCTCATCTCGTCCCATTGGGAGCTGGAAATCCAGCATGAAAACAGGGAAGCCATACGTAGTGCCGACCAAGTTGCTAAAGCTTCTCATGTATTGAGATCTGACTTTTGTTTATTACAGGAGCCACCCCGTTTCTGTTGGGCACAGTTAAATCAGGATATGGCTGAGGTTGGTGGGATGGGAAGCCTCTTCTATCCGAGTCAGTCTCTACAGCCATGTAGTTTTAACTTCCAAGTGTAATACTTGCCTTATTATTAAAAATAAAATTATTTTATTTCATTAATTTCTCTAAAAAAAATTAAATGGGTCTTATAATTATGATCGAAAGAAGCATATGAAAGTGTTTTTGTGTGATATAATGCCTTTAACTGTTTTAGTCCTTTGTCGCGCAAAGTAGTCAAGATAAAATCAAGAGATAGATTAGCCAAAAAAAATAAATCCAAGAGATAGAGAAAACGAGAATCAAACACCATAAAATTATTCTCGTTGGGTCTTTTACGTTACATCCATAACTAATATTGAAGATATGGATATAACTAGCTAAAAACGCTCTTGAATAAACATTTTAATAACAGTTTACAGTTACGATCAAATTTTAACCACTAAAAAATTATTTATATATTTTCATATGAAATTATAATAATATTCTTATAAAATATTAAATTTGAACCAATTTGGTGGACAAAAGTTAAGGTTTGATTTTAATTAACAATTTTTTGTATGATGAAATGTTTATACAAAACCATGAAATTCAAATTCAAGTGATTCATTTCGAATATGAATTACCTGATTATCATGAAACATATCTTCACGTTAAGGATTAGTTGGATCACCATTGATGTTTGGAAAAAAGAAAAAGACAAAGAAAAAAGAAGATTAGATCAACATTGACATGATGAGCAAGTGGCACATGTTTAAGGGGAACTTAATATGTAACCTGTTTTTATTGATTTAACTATTTTAGTTCAAATTATTTTAAGAATCTCTCATCATCATTATCACAAACACAGCCAAATTGCTCCTCCAATTAAAAGATATATATATACACACACCTTTAATTTATTATTTAGTTTGTTGTTATTGCTTGTTTATATTAGCATATGATATCTAGCTTGAAATTGTTAACCTCCGGAAATTCATGTCATTTTAGAACATTAAATTTTAATTTCTTACACTTTTTGGTTAATGTATACATATATAAGGATACATATGTAAGGGAAATGTGTCTAGTCAACATTTAGGCTAAAGAATTAGAATTGTTAATATTTTGACATATTTCATAACTTGTTGCTTTTATAGGCTCTCTTGTGTTGATACACTACTACAAAAAATAAATCTTGTGGCGTTCTTTCTTTTTATTAATATGTGGCGCTAAAAAACCCGCCACATTATGTTCTTATAGCGCTTCCAGGAATTCTAATTTCTTTTAAGAGAAAAAAGACTTTACTTGGCACTTATTTGAGAAAGCACCACAAAAAGTAGTGTTCCACTTTAGATGGCGCTTCCTTAAAGTCTTTTTTAAAATATATGTATATTAAAAAAATTTCCTTCAGAACCCTATATTATTTTTCTCAACAAGACTTTAAATGTAAATTTGAGAATTATATTTAAAGATAAAAATGAATATGCAAACAAATAAAAACCTTAATGAAATGTAACTCAAATATCAAATATGATACAAATAAGGCACAGACTTTTCGACACAAAACCTAAAAAAAATTAAAAATCAGTTAAAACAAATATTCTGTGGAATAAGATATATAACATCTCATACAAAAGAACAATCAATAAGTAACAAGAAGATAAGCATGACAACAGATTGTACAAGAGAACAATTAGTAAGTAACAAAAAAAAAAAGAATAGCTCTTATAAGAGAACAAGAGAATAGGAAAGGAAAAAAAGGAACAAAGGAGGAGTTGTCCAGCATACTTTTTCAGTGGAGACTAATAGGAAGAAAAAATAATAGTGGATCTCAAACTTTAATTGAGGTGGAGTTAAAAGATAAATAAAGAAGGAAGAGAAACGAAAAACAAACTGAGAGAAAAAAAGAGACAAAATTAAAATGAGTGAAGTGAAAAAATGAGCGGGAAAATAAAAATAAGTGGGGGAAACTTTCTCAATTGGGGGCGCTTTTTTGGAAAAAAAATGCCACAGGAATACATGAGGTGTCTCCTTTGGTCAGTGGGACCTTAGTTAGGTCCCACTTTCTTCTTTTTTATATCAGTGGTTAGTTCTTATGGTGTTTTTTTAATAAAGTGTCACGTAAGGTGTTTAGCAACTATGACACCCCTTCTAAGAAACATCACATTTTCTACTTTTTTCCCAAAAAAAAAAAGTGTTAAGCAAAGTTGTGGCCTTTTTTTTAAAAAGGGCCACCATAGATGCCTCACTTTTGCCTCTTTTTGTAGTAGTGATAGGTTATCATTTGAACCACATGTCAAGCCCTTTAAAGCTCAAATCCATAGCCAAGAGTGGTAACGCAAGAAAGGATGAGAAATGAAGAAAAAGCAAAGCATTCCTAAACTACTTAAGACAAAATATTTTTTGCCGCAACAAAAAACATAAGCAAAAAGTCTTGGCAGCAACTAGAAGTTGGACAGAAATTTTTTGACCCCGGCTAATGACAGGAAGTGAAGTTGCACATTTTTTGATTGAATTGATTTTAGGGCTTTATGCATTTCCTAACTTGCACAGCAGCATCATTCTAAGACTTGAAGGCTCATTTTGCAGTTGGGATTGTTAGGGTTTAAAGATTGAGATAGAGATTGAGTTAGGAATTGAAAATTTGAAGATATTTGAGCTTTTTCTCTTAGTTTTTCCTCTCCATCTTCTATTCCTTGTTGTAATATTCTGAAGGTGCTATGTTTTTTTGGTTTACCTCCATTTTACCATGGGTTTATGATCATGTATAGCTAGAGCTTTGATTCTATGATTATTTTGAACCTTTGTATATATTAAGTACTCATTTCCCTTTTTATATTTGGGGTTAATTATAGGATTATGCTGATTTAACTTTATGCTTAGTGTTTCTTGTTCATTGGCCAATAATGAGATTGTTGGGTTCATTTGATTGAAGCTTGAGAGAGCTACATAGAACTTGAATTTAATCATGTGAAAACTTGAAATTTGTGAGTTGAATGGATGCTTTTATTAATGAGATTATATACTCATTAACCTCACATAGTCATATTGGATTTGCAGTCAAAATTGGGAGTTTAATTAATTAATTAAGAGATTAAGGAATTAATTGAACTTTAAACCTATTTGTAAACTTGAGAGAGTACTTACAGGTAACTTAGTATCCTTGGCTATTATAATCTTTCATTAAGAAGTAAATATTGAGAACTTTTGAAATACAAGGGGATAAATAATCTTAATTCCTATTTTGTCTTTGAAATTAAAGAATCACTTGTTTATATTAATTTTTAATTTATTTTAAGTTTTTTTCACAGTTTTCCTTCACTAGTGATATTTGTATCACTTAAATTAGGCAAAAGTATGAGAATCGATACTTAACCGGATTTGAAGCTAAAGTCTCATAGGAACTATACTTTAATTAATTATCACTTTATGACTGGGCATGACTCATACACTTGTTGTGCAAACAGAAGTCTATGGCTACCCCTCCCAACACAAGCAGCCAATTTTTATATTGTTTGTTTGCTGTTGTTGTTGATGTTTTTGTTTTTGTTTGCGGAGATGTGAGAACCATTAATTCTTTATTAGGAACATTACTAAATTAGATTCCTAGTAACACAACATTGATTTTACTTCTGGATTAGGTAGAAGGCCTTAATCAAGCTGAAAGTCATGGGTTAAATATTTTTACACTCATTTCTTAATCATTTCATATAATGTGATATGTTTGTATACGTGTTGATGGCCAAAAAAAATTGTGTACATATGTATTATTTTGATCGGTGATTTATATTATATGTTCAGTTGAGCCAAATGAGTCTGATGACTAATCGATGATATGAAACTACATACTGATTTGTCGAAGAGTGTGGTTCTATTTGAAATTTTATATAATGAATAAAATTTATATATATATATATATATGATACTACTGTTTCTGGTTCATATGTGACTCTCATTATTAAGGTTAAAAAAATATGTAACTTGCTATGGCTCATCTAAATTAAAATCAACATGTGTGCCCAATAATGTTTCACCCATAAAATAAAAAGTGCTCATTTCAGAATAGTAGAGATCTAATTGTAACTACAAGCTATGCCATTTTGAAAGTTTCGTCAATAATTCGTAAAATTATTTCTATCACACCCCTCTTTTAATTTAACATTAATCAGAGTTATTAGCGGGGTTCAAATGGAGAGCAATAATGGCATAAATATGCGAGTGGAAATCATATAAATAAACTATACTAATATAAATAGTGCTTAGGTACATTATAGATCAATCACATGTTCCTTATAGAATATAAATATCGTGTCATCAAAAGAGCGATACCAAATTGGGCTACTCAACTAGAAGTCTTCTCCAATTCCTGCACTGGGTCCAGACTTTCTATATCCAGTTGCTATATCCTTGTCCTAGAAATTGTCAATTCTAGTTGTATAAATTAGATTTTCATGGAAAGGGTGAATCTTAGCAGTAACAATATTCATTCATGTTAAATGCGATAAATATATATACAATGCACTACATTAGCAATAAAACAATTATCACATGTTTCTAATATAACAGCCAAACTCAAGGCCTGCAACCTTGACTCTTGCTGTATGATTAACAGAAATGTGCGCATGTATTTAGGGTCAACCATACTAAACTGCCGTGAAAACCCTTACTTGTTCCGTACATAATAGAATGAGCATATGTATTCAAGATCAACTGTCGCTGAACCCTTACTTGTTTTGTACTATTGTCATAGTTTGTTTAGTACTACTATTGCCGGCTTTTGCTATACTCACCTCAACTGGGTCCCAAATGGGCCTAATGGTACTTGTGCTTTTCCCATGGGTGGTACCTGTGTTTTTCCCACACCTCAACTAGGTTTAACACATGTATTGCATAAAGGGGAAACAAGAGCACATTCAATTTCACATAAAGTATGAAAGAACGTGCTACTACCTGGACGCTTTTCCAGCCCTTTTGTCCTTCCTCTGATCAATCTTTTGGTCTACTAGGCAAAGATCAAATTCTATCTATAATCAATGAGTTGTTACTTGTAATATCCCAAAATTTCTACATGGAACTTAGTAAATAATTATGTCAATAAATATTGAATTTTTGAGGAATTTCCAGAAAAAGTATTTTGGAGACAGTTAAGTTATTGTAAGGTTTTGGATGACCAAAAGATGTCTAAAAATCATGAAATTTTACAAGATTAGAATAGACATTCCAAGATTTAAATTGATAGGTCAACCAAATCATTTGGATGTCTATGCTAAGAGATATGAATTTTTGAAGTTTGCCCAGTGAAATTTGTCAGTTTCTAGAGCAGTATTTAATCATAAATTTTCTGGGAATGTTATGAATCTAATTGATCCAAGCTAAAACTAGACTCAATAAGGGACATTTAGGCTTTGAAATGACCTCAATTGGATGTCTGTACAATTACATATGAATTTTCAAAGTTGGGTGAAAATTCTATTTAGAAATCCGAAATTAAATTGGTAAGAACCCAAATTTGCAAAACTCTAGGAAAAATAGTAAATGTTGGAAATAATGTATAAAAAAAATTGGAGAGAAGCCATGAATTATTTGGAAACTAATGACAGCTAGTTTGGAATTTTCGGAGACAGTCAATATATCGGCTTTGTAGAAAATTCATTTGACAGGTCACACTTTCCCATAGAATTAAAAGCCAACTGAATAAATAGTGCCTTGTTCCATTTCATCTGATAATTCATGCCACTTTGATAGCCCAAAAGTAACCAACGGCAATCTTGTAAAATTGGGAAAAGTTGAGGGCAAGTTAAGAAGGAAATTTATTTTAATGACACATGAGTTAATTAGGACTAAAACAATGTATTACCATTGTGAAGAGGCCATTCGCCTAAAGCAAAATCACCAGAAAAGAAAGGAAAAAATGTGAGGGTGAAGGAGAAGAGAGAGAAAACTTGAGAAGCCAAAGAGAAGAAGAATGCAAAGAAGAAGAGCTAAGTGGATCTAAGCAAGAAGAAATAAAGAGGAAAAAAGGGTTGTTAATTTCATATTAGAGAGGGAAAGAGCAAATATCAAGAGGATTACATGGTTAACGGACAACGTGATTGATAGCAAATCACAAAATCGGGGATCTAAGGAAGTAGCACTTTCTTTCATACTTTATGTGAATTTAAATATGCATTTGTTTTCCCTTTATGCAATATATGTGATATAGTGCCTACGGGTACTTTGAATTACAATGTTATGATGACACAATACCATGATGGACTGTGGTACAGAACAAATAAGGGTTTCAACTATGGTTGACTACAAATACATGTGCTCAATTCTGTTTGTAAACCACGATGGATAGTGGTATGGAATAAGTAAGGGTTTCAGTGACAGTTGGCCCTGCATACATGTGCACATTTCTGTTGAATATAATGTTCTCTATAAAACATAAACATGTGATTGTTATTTACTTCTAATGTGATGTATTGCATATTTATTTATCGTATCTTGTATGATAGAATGTTATTACTACTGGGATTGAATTGAATCTCACCTCGTATCATTTTTATACAAATTAACCCAACTAAAGCCAATGGTTCTAAAGGCAAAGCAACTGCCCGAGACGAGTGAGACGTGCTTGATATAAATGAAGCTAGAAGCTTAATATGGTTCCTTTTGACATTTTTTTGGGACTAAATTTGTAAATATTTGTATACTCTTCTGTAAGATCCTATATTGTAAACAAGTGTTATCTATCAGTATCATGCATTTTGATGTTGTTTCCACTTACTATTTGAATTGCGCTCTATTACTCTGATTAATGTTGAATTAAAATAGGGGTGTGACATTATTCATTCAATCTTGATTTCTAAACTCATATCATAATTATTTATCTCAAACACACATATTGATGAAATTGCCGTTAAGATCGGTAATGGTCTATTTCTTTTTATAATTAGTATGCTTACACTGTTCCAAAAATTATGACTTGGCTTACCCCTATACATTTTTCGCATGTTAAATCTATTTCTAGGCTTAGAATTGCCAAATTCAAACACCTTCACCCTGATGCAACACATATCCGAAATTAACATTATTTTTGTGAAAAATGTCATTTTCTATCGTAATGCTTCCAAACTTGTTTCCTTATCTTTACCCCACACAAATTTCCATTTTAAATTCATAACAAGTATCAAATTAGCCAAAACCAAGCTCTAACACCTAAAAGTATGATCTGGACAAAATAAGGAAAAAGTTTAGAAAATTTTGCTTTAAGGTTCTGATAAGTTCCAATTTTATTATATATTTTCATATATTTTTATGGGATTTTATCATTATTATTGATTTATATATTATTATTATGGTTGTTTTGGACTAAAAGAGGTATTGTACAAAATAATTTCTAAAAAGGGTATAATTTTCATATTTTTATCATCATATATTAAACTAATTTACAAGATATTTTTAGTCGTGTGTATTGTAGGGAAATTGATGAATTAAAGTTCAGAAGACAATCAAACCAATAAAGAAGATGATAGATCATAAACAAAGGTGGAAACTCATATAGGAAGAACGATCTATAGAAAACAAGACCTTAAGAGTGTTTTTGGACTAAATTATAGAATGATTAGAGCCCATATGTGTTAACT
>JBAGKO010000008.1:5955241-5976215 GCA_037177275.1 Acacia concinna
AAAGGTGGAAAAAAAAAAAGGCCGGTACTGTCCGAAATTCTAGAAGAAGTTAGAATGATCAAATGCTTTAGAAATTGTACAGGCTAGATTATACATGTCCTTATATGTGGATAAATGTAATTGTCTGTTGAGATATGAATTTTTGGAAGTTCCTAAACAAGCGCTCACTATTTTCAAGTGTTGAAATGTGGAATAAGTGTCCTAAATAATTAAATCTCACCTAAGACATGTCTAAAGGCCTCTATGTTGTGTTTTGTAGCAACGTAAATGAAAAATTTATATATATTCTTCACTCCCCTGTTTTGGACAATCACTTTTTTAACATAAAAGAGTTGAATTTTGTCTAAATTAAGCATTCCAATAAGTTTAGAAGAGGATTTAGAGTGTATGATTAAGCCCCAACTACAAGATTGGCATTATTAGGGCTGAAAATGGAATTTTAGTAAATCAATATTTATGTCTCTGCCTGGGGGTATAAACAGTTGGAGCTGGAATTTTATAATTTGAACCTTGAAAATAATTCCTCATACAAAGTTGTGTAGGATAAGCTGAGGAAGAATTTTTAAGCGCAAGTGAAATTAAATTAAGAATTGAAGTTAAAGGACCCAAGGTCAGAGTAAGTTAAATTTTTACGAACTAACACCTATATAAGGGAAGAGATTATTTATCTTACTGAAGGTTCATAAATAGTGTACATATCAATTTGTCCTTATATGTAGAATTGTTAGGACATCAAACAAAGAAGGACAAAAACTAAAGAAGATCAAGCAATAGAAGTTAACTTGGAAGAAGAAACAAAAGGTAGTGAAACTTATTAACTCTTGTGTAGTTTTGTGCTTGTTTGCTTGCATATTTATTTTTCCATGTATGACATAATTAGGCCTTTAAATATTAATGTTATATTCTTGAAGGCAAAAAAATATGTAATATTATTGTTTGAGTTTGCGTGGTGGCTATGTGTATTTGCTTGTAATGTATTGTTCTTATTTTGACTATTTACATGCTTAATTAATTACTATGCACATTATATATTGAGTTGACATTTTGCCATTGAGGTTCCCCAAATCTCACCCCTTTTCTCTTATGTACTGATATTAGAAGCAAGCTCATTCAAATGGAAGGGTTAGAAGATGTGGAGATTTGAATAAACTTAAAGCTGCAATTACTTTGTATATGTGGGATGTCAATTAAATTTATATTAAAGATTGTAAGTAACCTCCATAAGGAGAACCATGCCAAGCATAAGTAAATGTAAGGCTTGTGTTAAAGCTTAGCTAAAATGTATGAAGATGATATTAGTTAGTTGTTCTTTAATTGATGAGTCGAGAGTTTGGGAGAGACATTTGACAAGGCAAACGTTTGAAGCGGATTGTGAAATTTGGCAGTACGTTGTAGCTCACATCCACAATTTTAAAATGTGTATTATCTGATGATTTTTGGATATGTATTTTAAAAGATATAATTTTTCCAACTTGATGACCAACAAGACTGTAAAAGTGTTGCCAAAATATTCTGTCCATTTTTTTCCCAGTATAAATGGGTGTTTCTGAACCTAATGACGTATATGAACCCAAATCTTAATTTTTCCTCAAAAAGCTTTTTAAGGGCTATGAAGAGTTTGAAAGATAGCTTCGACGTTAAATTTATGTATTTATGAAATTTAAAAAGTTTCAGAAAAATTGATCATTCAATGATGTTGAAGCTTTTATAAAGTTTTAAATAGTTGGGATGCTAATGGCATCACACATATGTGGTTCGTAAATGGCTAAACAATTAAGGTAAGTGAAAAGGTGTCACAAAAAGCTTTTTGGAATGTATTTCAAGTCACATAACTTGTTTTAAGGAAAAAAAATTGCGGGAAAAACAAGAAGAAAAAACTATCTAAGTTATGACATAACAAGATTCTTCCATGTAAAATAACTTCAAGACTTCACATTAACTATTTACAAAATATCCTGTAAATAAAGCACAAACAGAATTATTACCAAACACATTTGAAAATGTTTGACAAACTCTTGCATTAGACTCGTTGAGCAAAGTTAACGGTTCTTGCATTCAACCAAACACGTGTAAATTTTATAGACTGGTGCAAGCAATCAAATCAAATTCAGGCAATAGGCTGGAACAGCAGTGATATTATACGGTTCTTGGATTCATCATCTTGAATGGTATAACCATCTCCATGTTGGTACACGGAGAGTCCTATCCTTGCAAGGTTCGCAGCAACTTGAAGGAAACTCTTTGAGCTATAAGAAGAATGTCTAACTTCATTGTTCAACTTCTTCCAAGTTTCACTGATCAAGGAATTTATGTGCCTACGAGCATCAGCTTCGGAAGCTCCGATGTCATTCATATAACACTCAACTGACTTGGGTATGTCCCCAGTCACCTTTTCTCGCTGCAAAAGTAAAGATGTGTAGATATCAATTAATACCCTGTCCAGTCCCTGCATGAGCAATATTTTCTCACATAGAGTTGGTCTTACATATGAGCAACCATTTGTGTTTGTCTAAAAATTTAGTGTAACTTTTTCATTTTTACCCTTAATTAATTATATTTCTCTCTTTTTATTTGGTAAAGGGTTTCCCCTATTAAGGCTTAGAGCGTAAAGAGGTTTTACCTCTCCCAACAAGTATGTTTACCTCTCTCACCCATGATCATAAATAATGGTATATTTAGAAAAATTACATATCTTACACATTGACTTCTTTGATTTTATATATAGAGCACTTCCAATATTTTTTACATAGACTAAGGAAAACTTTAAATTTTATTAACTCTACCATAAAATTCAAAAATTTTCTAACTCTATCCCTATTTAATAAATATAATACTAAATGAAAACAAAGTTAACACATTAATAAATGGAGGGTAAAATTATATATTCACATCAAAACTTTAATGAGATGCTTTATAAATATGACTATTGCTTTTAACTAATTTTGATAAATATTTTGTATGATAAATTTCATGCAATATTTACTGGTTAAATACATACGAAAGGATTGTATGATGATACCTTAGCTGTTCCCAAATCATTGGCAAGGCGCAAAATAGTTGACGAACAGCGAATAACATTTGAATACTCTTCGAACCAAATCGAGTCCTCTTTATTTGCGGACTTGGGTAGTAAAAAATAAGCATTAAAAAGTATGACTTGTGCACCAATTGAAATCCATGCATTTTCTAGGTATTCATGGAAGGTGGGTTTGTAATTATTATGGTACCATGTTGCCTCCACCAGATATGATTTGCAGAGATCAATCCACTGAAAAAATTAGACGCAATAATTAATACATGTACATATGTGTGTGTATATAGATATATAATTAGAAAATACCATAATTAATTAATGTATATTATTAACATAAGAAAACATAAAGGCAAATAGGCAATGAGTTAAATAAATCTTACCACTATCTTTAGGCGTGGAGTGATGTTGCTCCTATTTTCTTCTTTGAGGAAGTCAATAGCCACTTCATTTACAATGTTATTAAGAGCAAGAAAACATATTTTCATGTAGTCTGGAAGTTCAAAAGTTGAATTTATATCCCACCTATGTGATAAAAGAGGTGTAAAATGGCAACAAATGTTACACCAATTATAGGGCAATAAATTAGATATACCAAAAGAGAACTTACTAACCTGCTAACCGCTCCTGTGAAAAGTTTTAGTTCTTCTAAACTGCCTTGAACATCATAAATATCATCGAGTATAGTTATCAATGCACCAACCTTTGACATCATTCTTCTAAAATTTCCAAGTTGTGGTTCAAAAGCCAAACCAACTGTCCAACTGAAGTTCTCAACCATTCTATCCCTTGCAAAAGTCAAATTTTCTCCAAGTCCAGTTCCTTTCCACCATCTTCAGATAGAAAAACATTAAGAAAAAAATTGGCCGATTAGTAGCATGCTTATTTTCCCTATTAACTTGTTTTAAAAGTTTTTGAAGGACTAGGGCTTAGTAAAATTCTTCTTGTACTTCCATCAATTTTCACTAAGGAATAGAAAGACTTGAAATTCTACTTGAAAACATTCAACCAATTAAAGATTTCTAGCAGGGTTGAGTATGGATAATTATTTTCACCTTGACACATGTTTCATATCCTCTTGGTGGGTAGCTTGTACAATGTTGAAGTCCAACTTAGCAAGCTCTAGAAAAGTAGGGTTCATGTTCAGTCTTCTCTCATAAACATTGATGAACCATCGAGTTGCTAATCTTGACATCCTCCAATGTAGTGGAAGCTCAAGGGCGTGGCTAACCAAGAGTGATATTTCCTCATCTTCATTGCGTTTTTTGTTCACAAATTCTGTGAGATTAGTTGAGCTAAACTCTCTTGCTTTGTCCAATACTATTTCACCTTCCATTGAATGAAAAGAAGCTTCATACAATGATAGCAAACCCTTGATATCACCCGAAAGGCAAGAATGAAAATTGCCGTTGTTATCTAGGAATCCATCAAATGTCTCTGAAAATAACCATGCCATTGCATATTCAGTAATTGTTATCACTCAATGATGATGTGATTTTTGTGAGTAAAAAATGTACCTGAGGACACATCACAGTAACCTTGTTGTCTTAATAGTCTGAATTGAAGAGCCATTGCACGTAAATTGTCATTTATCTTTAATGTGTCATTGTTGTAAATCTTTTCCATTATGTTCCTTATCTCTTGGCTAAAATGAGAAGACACTCCCAGTCTTTGCAAGTCATCAATTATATCAAGCTGTTCCACAGAATTTGTCAATGTCAAGAGCATCACCCGTACTTCTCCCTTCAACCAATCACTTTTTTCTACATATGATTCTTCCTAAAACAATTTAAAACAGTCCCGTCATAAATTTTGGGTCATAACAGTCCAAAAAAAAAAGTCATTCATTCGCGAGAGAAAATGATTATATGATATGGGGTGAAAATTTTCAACAACAACATAAACAAGAAATAATACATACCAAAAAATCACTTCTTATCGATTGGATATAGTCATAATTCCAAATTGTAGGTTGAAAGAGAGTTGCAGATCGGCGACCAGTATTGTTTTGATTAGCATTTGAAAGCAAGGGAAATTGGTCCAGAGCCATTTCTTGGAGGCAACCGGATAACCGTTCTCTATCCGTTTTTGGTATGGGTCTTTTTGTTTTTTTGTTTTTGGCCAAGTGGTATGGGTCTTTTAAAACCATAAAAATATTTAATTTTCCACTAAATATGGATGTTGGGACAAAGGTGTTGACATCAAAGTAGCAACCATCTTGCCAATCATCTGCTCCAGTAACAAGAAAGCTCCCTTAAGTGATAGTTCCTCTTGCTTCTTCCCCTGAAAAACAATCATAATGAATCACTCTTGCGAAACATCTGTCATTTTAACACTTTTATTATGCATTCAAAAGCACTATGGTTCAGGTGAGCAGTAAATTAAAGCCCATAAACTAAAAGGACAAATTGATCTTTGAGACACTATTCATTTCGTAATTTCAGTTTTGTGGAACTGCTTTGATCGAATATCATAAATAATTCTATTAAACTCGTATGGTGGTTCTCTAAAATTCTTTCGAAATATTCTTGAAGTCCCTCATTTGAGAAAAATATCATTATAATCTGATTCTCATCATATTCCTACATTTTATTTGTTTTCTATCCTTGTTCTGATTTTTGTGCAGATTCTATACCATGACTTTTAACAATTCATAACTCATACTATACTCATCAAATAGACCTGATTAAAGATCCGTTGGAAATCTCTATGTTTCTACTTCATGCATACCAATTTAATTTCATGAGACTAGGCTTGTTTACAATCCATTATGCATTGAAATAGCAACTATGCTCTGAAAATAGTCTAAACTGGGCAATCATGAACATAAATGTTAAATTCATAGATCCAAGATTGATATATAACTCCCAATTGTAACTATCCATCTTATCATATCAATAATACATTCCCAGGGCTCATATTAAAATTACATAGCTCATGCAATAAATTATACATTTTTCAACTTCAAGCAATGTAATAACATTAGAAAATAATTTCTCCTTCCACTTATCCTTGCCTCTTGCTTTAGTTTTTCCTTAAGAAATTTGTAACCTATCATTGTTAGTTATTGGGGGTGAGATTTAAAGAATACCAATAGCAAAAATTTACCATTCAAGCAATTAAGTTATGCTTGACCATTGATATTATCAACAAAGAACATTGGCAAACTTACATGTAATCAAGAACATGCATATAAAACATAGAATTGTCAATCATGGTCATGACTCAATTCATAAAAATATTCTACATGATCAAGATAAAATAGCTATTCAACTCATGGCAAGCAAAGAAGCATCGCATCAATTGTTAAGAAGCATCACATCAATTGCAACACAACTTAAATATAATAAGGCAAAGTTGATAACTTTAAGCCTTAACTTCTTTTTCGGTTAAAAAAAGAAGAATAAGAACCCTTAACTTCTTTTGTTTTTATTACTTTCAATTCCTTGAGTTTCATTGTCCAAGCCTCCAACTCCAATTCCATAAACCCCAATGGCCCTAAGTAAACATCACATCAATTGCAAAGCCAGGACCATTGAGAGAATTAACAACTCAAAACTACTCTTACTTTGCTCTCTTCAACTTACAATTTCATTTTTTTTATTCTTAGCTCGCAAAATAATCCTCATGACCATTTCCCACACATTTTGTTTCTATGATGAATCGAAATATGATCTTATATAATTAAAACTCTCACTCCTTCACTCTCAATTCCATGATCCTCAAGGCTAAGAGCCTTGTTCTTTTCCATCAAGATTGCAATTTTGCTCTAGTTTAATTCTTGACATTTTTGCATATTTTCTTGCTTCATAAAAATTCATTTTCTCTTGGTTAAAAATCCTTGTCTATCCAAACATAACGTTTACTAAAATTTGGGTAGAATTCCCCTTTATGAAAATAAGTTCCCAAAATTGCAACAACACTTAATTTTCAAGCTTTCCACTTCCATCAGTGTCTCTCCATTCTTAAACACCATAACTTAGGTTATAATCCATTTGTAACAAATCAAACTATTGATTTTAAGAAAATAAAAAAAATCGGGCAGAACCAAAGTCAAGGAGAAACTACCCAAAACATGAAGGGAAAATACTTGAAATCATGCTCTTGCTTACTTTAACACCAAGCTTAAACATTCTCTTGATTTCCTTCACTTTCTCTCTCTAGATTCTCCCTCCATTATGTGACTCACCAAGAATACTGAGGTGGATAAGAAAGCTCTTGATATGAGAGGAATAACTTTTATGAAGGAAATGTAGGGAAAAGAAGTGATTTTGATGGTGGTTTGCTTAATCTTTCCTTTCTCCTTCTCTTAATCCTCCATGAAAAGAAAATATTTTCTCCTACTCTTTCTGTTGCTGGAATTGCTGACATGAATGAAAGGAAGTGGTGATATAATGAGTTAAAAAGCAATCATTAACCAAATTTAATAAAGTTTGGCTTGCATAATTTTCGGCCAAGCATTTTACTCCTTAACAATATTAACATGGGTAACACATGGATTACTAGCTCAACATATTTGGTTAAATTGCCCCTTGACCCTTTATAAATTCACACTTATCTTAAAATAATTTTAACCTTTTTTCCAACTATTTGAGTCAAGGTTGTCAAACTTATGAATTTAAGTAAACTCATAATAATGACATAAAATTGTATTATAGACTTGAATTGTAAACTCATAAGAGTTTACTTCTACCAATAAATAGGTATTAATAATGTATAATTAAAAATTAAAATATAAAAATTATAATAATTTGAATCTATTCACATTCATAATTTATTATACTCAATAAAGATTTTTTTTATAAAATTTACATATAAAGTCACTAAGCATTATCAAATTGAAAATCTTAGTCCAAGTTTAATGCAATTTAATATAATTTTGTAAGTTAGAAACATAGTAATGATAAAGTCAGTGTGTAAACTTATGAGTTTGATTGAGTTGACAACTATAATAAGTTTAAAAGTGATTTGACACAAATTTGTGAGGTAGAAACATAAAGATGGTAAACTCATAGGGTCAATCTTCAAGTTTGACAACAACAAGACTTTATTACTTTGTGCGCGTAGATTGATATCATCTACAAGAATATTTATAAATAGACAAGCTGAACAATGGGATCACAATATGTGTGACTTGAAACATTAATTACAATAAAAATTAGGGAGAAGGACCGACTGTGAATAATATTTAGTTTAGTGCCTTTAATTAAAAGTTATTATTATTTAGAAGGACGAAATACTAAAATTTAAAATACCAAATTACCCCTATCTGAACCTGATATATATTCGATGCCACCCCATCCTATAATTTTTCTTTTTGTCCATGAAATAATCCAAATTTTTTTAAGTAATGCAAACGAATAAATATTTTAAATTTTATAAGTAATTCTAAGTAAATAAATAAAATACTCATAACCAATCGTCTACCATTAATTAATTTTTTTTTCATCATTTTTAATTATCAATGCCATAAGGTTAGTCGTTTTTTGTTTATTTATTTCATGCTATTGTTTTATTTCTTTCTTTTTTTTTTCATAGCCATTGTTTTATTTCCAACAACTATAATTCCGTTATGTATGCGTATCACACTTTCAAATATTCTGGAAAAAATATTATTGTCATTTTTTATATTTTGTTCTTAATATATTCTCCCTTCAATTTTTTTACAGATACCCAACTAATTAAAAATCACATCAAGCTTATACAAAACAAATGTTTCGGAGTCTAAATAAAACACGCACGCATACCAATACGAAAGTTGAAACTTGAAATAAAGGAGAATTATTTAAAATTTTAGTTATGATAATTTAAAATTGCAATTTTAAACAATTGTTTGATTGCAATTTTAAATTATCAGGAATGCCTGAATTATTAAATATTAATAACAGTTTGTGGACTCTAAATAAAAATATGCAAATAACAATTGAGGTGCTTCCAAGTTTGTTGGAATCTTGAAATAAAGGAGAATTATCCTGGACCAGTGGGATTCAATTTGGAGAGCTTTTCTGACTGGGAGCCTCAGTTGAATTTGCTGGTTCGGCCAACTTGACAGAAATTTCGGATTTGCTTCTTCTTGCTTCTATGGCTGCTAGGCGTGGCTAGGTTCCTTCCTTGTGGTAGCTAGATAACTTCTGAGCTTGGATTTGTAATTTGGAGTGATGTTTATGTCCTTTTAGGATCTGGATTTGTGAATCATTGTGACAGACTCTGTTTAAATTCTGAATTGGCAATTCTGTGAACGATCTATGGCTTAGCTTGTGATTTAGGTCTGAATGGTAATGGCACGAATAAAGAGTAGATGTGAACTTGTTTTGCATCGATTGAAGTTTAGTTCAGATTTGCTTCGATTGATCCAACGTTCTTGGAGGTTTCCTGTAATGTTCTAGCATGGTCAGACTTGGTTCACTTGCTAAAGTGTGCTAAACCAACTCTAATCTAAGATGCAATGATGAATGTCACTAGTGTGCCGCAGGATTCTTCTCTGACTTCTTGAAATTCATCAACTGATCTCTGTTCCTTACTTTGTTTCTGCCTTATTTCATTTTGATGTTTTAGCATGGTTTCTTCATCTTCTTTCTCTTATTTTTGCTTCAATTCTCTGCCTGAAACATATTAAACTATCCTAAGCTATGGTCTAGGTTGTAAAGTCCAGATTTGATATCTATTAGCTCCTTGAGAATCGATCCTAGGCGTGTGTCATCCATTACATATCTTTGTAATTAAATTATGTGTGAGGCGACTATCACATCATTTATTGATTTTTATAAAAAGTCAGATTTTGTTAGCATTTTAATAAAACATCATCTGAGCTACCCAAATTTTAATCCAAATTAGAATGATTTCATTTATGAGGAAGAAATGGGGAAGGGAAGATGACACCATGAGAGAATAACAAATATACAAGGGAAATGACAAGTGATAATGGATAAATATTCTTTTAGATTACATATTTAAATTTAAATTAGAATTTTGAGAAATATGTTGAGTGATTCTAGAGAAATTATTATGTGAACCTAGTTCACCACATCATTTGTAGTTTAACCAATTAAAATGCAACAATTAAGACAATATTAATCATAGTTGGCTGCTAATATAATTCACATTATGTGTTAAAAAAAAATCCAATGTTTAAGATTTCACAGATAATGAAAAAAATAAATCTTATAAAATTATTTATTTTATCAATATGTTAGCTAATATTAAGAAAGTGCCAAATTAGCTCATCAGTTGTTGTGTTTTTTTTTTTTGGGATAAACCAAGGTATCCCCCAGCCCAATAGACCAAGGACTAATCCTCTGCTGATCAGTTGTTGTGTTTTAATTGATTAGACTACAAATGACATGGTGAAGCAGGTTCACACAATAATTCCTTGTAATTCTAAAGCTACTGTGTTTAAACTTTAAAAAAGAAATTTGGAGAATTAATTAAAAAATCAAAACTAAAAATATCTCATAAAAGGAAGACTCATTAATGTGGCTGCTAGTTCCCCCAACTTGATAAGAGGTTGGAAAACAAATTTCCCATTCAAATTTTTTGCCCATAAGTTTTTATAAAACCACCTCCATTACAAATATAATTTTTTTATAAATGATTATGAAAATTTCTTCAACCCTTAGAAAAATTTGGTTAAGCATGCCCATTATAATAGGGAACAAATTCTTCATCCCATCCTACTAAAATTTTTGCCATAAATTTTACCTCCTACAGTATTTTCACTTTCAATTTAAAAACAAAAATAAATAAATCACAAACGTTTATAATCTTATTGGTAAATGTGTGTGTGTATAATTTCAAACTCGAATTTTAATTTTTTTTAAAATGAATTTTAAATTAAAAAAAATGTTATTTAAGCATATAAAAATATGTCAAAAGCAAAGGTAAAAAAAATATATCAAAAGCAAAAGGTACAATACAAAGGAAAATTGATTTGTATTAATTTTATTCTTTCAATTATAACATGGTTAATATTTTTTAACTTCCCAATCCCAATAATATCAAAACTCCCCCTCCCAAAAAAAAAACCTAAGAGCCAATTGTACTCCATAATTTGATCAACACAAAATTAAAAAAAAAATGATATATACACATCAATGGTAACTTATTTCATCAAAACACTCCCAATGAAAATATACTTTTAAAAATTCTCCATCTCCTCGATTTTAAAAATCTCATCTTCCAATAAAAATATACTTTTTTTTATAATTGATTATAAAATTTTTTTCGAGCCACCTAAAAATCTTTGGCTAAGTTGGTGCTAGACAATGGCAAGGGTTTAAAAAGTTTTGGATGATTTTATATTAACAGAATATTGTTATATTAAAAAAGAGATGGGAAGTATTAAATAAAAAATTTGAATTGGAATTTAGAGAATGGAGAGAGAAAAGATGTGGGAATTGAGAAATTCTTGAAAAGGAAAGGCTCGTTATGGGGAAGTAAAATAGAACTTGGTAGGTTCGTGGACTAAAGGTCCACTATCGAAAAAAAGTAAAATAAATTAATTAATAATTAATAAATTTTAAAAAAAAATTTACGTAATTGTTTCCAATAATTCTTTATTGATATTTCAAAATTGAGAATTTGAAATCCAAACCTATGCAGATCATTCAATAATGTTGACGATAATGATTACTGAGAGACATAAAAATGAGTTGATATGAACCGATCATTTAAGCTAATCGTGCCTCATAGGGAATAGTTAAAACCAATAACGGTTCACCTACCACTATCACAATTATGATATTTGATAATTGTATACCCATTTATATATAAATGAAGCAATATTAGATTATGAGTTTCTGACTTTCTAAGCATTGGATACATATGGGCAAACTTATGTTTAGTAGCCATACAACTATAGCCCATAATCTTCCAAAAAAATAATAGAGAATAAAATAATTAAAAATATCCTAATTTACAAGATTTAAGTGCCATCAATTAAAATAATCAAATACAAAATGGAATCAATCTTCATATGGTCATGGAAAATATCAAATTAAAAATATTCTAATCTACTCGAGATTTAAGGGCCTATCAACTAAAATAATTAAATAAAAATAATCCTAAAATATGTACAAAAGCAAATTTCTCCAACCATTATTTACTTAAGTCATCCTCTCATCCCCAAAACCTTGTCATTGCAAGACCTGCAAAGTGCATCACTATATAAAGAAGCCATTTTTCGTTTAGTTTCAACAGGATATGTTAGAGCTCATGTATAAATAAATACAAACTAAAAAGTAAAATTTGATAGTATAAATGGTGACATCAAACATGAGGTGGCCGAGTGAGTGACCAATAGTTGATATCATAAATGGCGACATCAAGCATGAGGTGGCCCAATGAGTGTTTATACTATATGTTTAAAGAATATAATAGATTATGGTGCATATGGCGGGAAGTTGTGATCTAAAAAGTATAGTAAATTAAAAAACATATTAAATTTAAGGTATATGGAAAGTCAATAGGCTATCTAGGATAAAATAATTTCATTAATGCCATATTTGAAATACCTAGTTAGTGTTAGATAATAGTGTGAACATACAAAAGAAAAAAAAAGCTGGATGGGACCTACTAATAATATGGACCTGATAAGTCCCAATTTTATTATATATTTTCATATTTTTTATGGGATTTTATCATTATTATTGACTTTATATATTGTTATTATGGTTGTTTTGGATTAAAAAGGTATCGCACAAAATAATTTCTAAAAAGGGTATAATTGTCATATTTTTATCAGAATATTAAACTAATTTGCACAAAAATATTTTTAGTTGTGTTTATTGTAGGGAAATTAATGAATTAAAGTCAATAAGACAATCAAACCAAAAAAGAAGATGATAGATCATAAACAAAAGTGAAAATTCATATAGGAAGAAAGATCCATGGAAAACAAGACCTTAGGAGAGCTTTTGGGCCAAATTACAACATGATTAGAGCCCATATGTGTTAACTTAAAACTTATGATCCTTAAATGGGCCTTATGACCATCACTTAAGCCTAAATTCATGTCTTCCATGATCCATAAAGAGTAAAAACGTGGCTACCTATAATTAATGAAGGTTAAAATAGTGATTTCACAAGATTAATTCCTTCCCAAGTCATAAGAAGGCGTCACTTCATTAATGAAAGGCATAAGGATCATTTTGCAAGGTTTCTTCTCCCATAAGATATCATATGATGCCACCTAAGAGGATAAAAATGAAATTACTTATCTTTTTGAGGAATTTAGATTAAAGATTATATCTTTAATTCTCAATGAGTCACATATCTATCAATCCACTTATCTAAATCATCTTTCAAATTCAAATTCAAGAAATAGATAAAAATAAATATCCAAGAAAAAGATAGGAATGCAAAGATTTAAAATAGATATTTATCTTTATTTATTCATTCTTCAATTAAGACTCTTCCCAAAGCACTATAAGAAGTATCTATAAATAGGACCCCAAAGGCTCCATTTCAAGACACGTCTCTTCTTTTCTCTTTGTTCTCTAAGTCTGAATTTTCTTTTAGCCATGTGTAGCTAATTATTTTCTTAATCTAAAGTAGCTGTAAACTGATTCTTGGATTATAGTATGTTTGAATCTTTTAGATGAATTTTAATATTATTTTTGTTTATTTAATTTTGATTTGTTTGTCTCTATTTAATGATTGATCACCATTAAATAGTAATTTAGGGAATTTAGATTAGCCTTGGTAGAGAGATCTTTATTAGACCATGAGATTAAATAATGTGGGATTAGAATTTATTCTAATTTGCCATTAGGATAGGAATATTCATCTTTGAACCCATATAGTCATATTAGAGTGATTTAGAAATTTATTGCCTCTTGAATAAATTTGTTAGGAATAACAATTTACATAAAGAGAGGGATATAATTAATTGGAAGATATTTATATCCATTAATACTCTAGACTAACAATTTAATATTAATTGTATCTAATTGGTGAAAGAGATACTCTAAAACTTGAAGCAGGGATTAGTCAATCTAGGTCTCTAAATTCTTTAAAACTCCATCTTTAGTAATTTTTCTCTTTATTAAAAATTCTCTTGGAATCATCTTTATTTGATCTATTCAACTTAAAGAAAATAGGAATTTTAGTGTCTAATTGTTAGTTCAATTGAGTCCCTATAGGACGACCTTGATTTATCATTTTACTATTTTACGATCCGTATACTTGTAGTGTTTAATTAAATTTTGGTAGCATCAGATTCCTTTCAACAAAACATCCTTTTTACACTCTTATCTACTTGTTTAAACCATCTAATTCATATTCCCCATAATCCATAGAAATATGGGCAAGACCTCCCCATTGGGGTTCATGCTTCCCAATCATCATAATCAGCTCAAATCATTAAGACAACAACAATAATTAACCACCATAAACAACTTCAACCACCAAGAAGCAACTAGAATCAACGAAAGATTCATGGTTTTGAAGATTACCTTATATGTTCTTCAACTGAACCCTTTCCCTCTTGCTCCTTAGAATTTTATCTTCAAACCAACAAATCAATAGAGTTAAGAGGGGTCCTAACTACCGAAAACCATAAGAAATCGGCGTTTTACGGTAGCTTACTTTGAAAATTCGGTGTATGAACCTTGAGTAGCTCCTTGTTATTGAGCTCTCTTTCTCCCTCTTTCTTCTACAATTTTGGCCGACCTCTATGGCCTTAAAAGGCTGAAGAAACACTTTTAAAGATCAACAAAAAGATGGACATGTGGTTATACTCTTATTGGTCAGTTTCCCTCTTCAATTAATTCTCATTTGGACAAAATAAAATTGATTTCTGCTCCTCTTCTAACTAACTTGCCTCTGGAGTTTGGAGGAAATAATTTGCTTTTAATTATTTAACAAATTACCATTTTACCCATACATTTTTACAATGTTCGGATTTCTTAGATTGAATTTTCACCCAACTTTAAAAATTCATATTTAATTGCACAAATATCTAATTGAAATGATTCTAAAGCAAAAAATGTCCCTTATTGAATCTAGTTTTAGGGGGGAAAAAAATACTTTCTTTGATCAATTGGAATTATGAAATTTTCAGAAAATTTATTTTTGAACACTACTCCCGAAACTGGTGAATTTCACTAGGCAAACTTAATTAGCATATGAATCAAATTGGTGTGCTTGACATATCAATTTAAAACTTAAGATGTCTACTATCATCCTGTAAAATATCATGATTTTTAGACTTCATTTGGTCATTCAAAATTTCACAAGAATGTGATTGCTTCCACAGCATTCTTTCTGGAATTTACCCCAAAATTCAATATTCATTGAATTATTTGGTACTAAGTTTCCGTATAGGAATTTTTTTTTTGGATATTACAATTTCCCCCACAAAATAAGAAATGATTATAGACAAACGGGGAAAAAAAAATTAAGGTACGCCAAATCTTGCTGTACCAATTAGCGATTCTTCATTAAAATCTTGGCCAAATTAATAGACCAATTACGTACCAAGTAGCAACAAAGCGAATTGTTTTGAAACATTTTATATGTATAAACGAACAAATTAATGTCATGCTCTGTACAAAAGACCCTTCAAATAGGTCCATATAAATCTTATTAAATTACAACTATTAAGAATTAGGTAAAATGTCTAAATCATGCTTAACTTGAGACAAAATATATATGGCGCACTAGCAAAAAGGAAATAATAAAAAATTTTAAAAGATGGAACTCGTGCTTGATATTCTACCGTGTGTGTGTGTATACACACACGATCCATTAGCAAACAATCAAGGAGAGAAAGCTAAGTTATCTCTTAATGTTGTCTTCAACAATAGTCGTTCCTGCATTCCTCCTTTTGACGTTTATTTACATCTTGTATTCAAATAAGAGCAAAAATGCTCGAAAACGTGCTCCAGGTAAATATCATTTGTTTTGGTTCAGATGCAAATATGCAATTTTTTTTATTGAAGCTATGTATGGCTATTTACAATCATTATTATAATTTAAGATCATCATCCTTTTTATGGAAATATATCACATTAATATCCTTTTAATTACCGTTTTGTATTATCTCATGTCACTCCTTCCCCTGCTTGCGAGAAAGGAGAAGATCCAGCCTCTCGCCCCCAACTGCAAAACACCCCCTCCCCCGGGGGACGAAACAAATGTGCATATATAATTTAGCTGGAAAAAAATTGATGGACGATACTAAAGGACCTAGGTACTTGAGTGGGGGCAACTCATTTTCAGCCATTGTAAAACTCATCTTCTTTTATGTATAATGTATAGATTTGTGTAAATGCCTTCTATTTTTTTCACGCAATTGAAAATAGGTTGCACATAATTCAAGAAAAATAATTGAACATTTGAAAAAGGTTGCACCTAGGTTTTAAATCAAATTTTAGGTACCTTGAGCAATAAGTTTAATTTGCAAAAGGAGATTTTTCAACAACTTTTCTCAAATATTAACCAACATGATTATTAGGTTTAGATGTTACTCTCTTTAGTCCTAAATGTAAGAGTTGGTAGAAAGAGTTGTTTCTACTCATTCTATTGATCGCATATATTAAAGGATTTTCAAGAACAGTTTCCAATACAAATTATTCACTAATACTATCTTTGGTCTTAAATATAATATCCAACAATTAACTTTTTGAGGACATTAAGGAAACTAATTAAATTACTTTAAAATATTTATGTTTATTATTTTGTCTCCAAACTAATTTGTTCGACCTATAAACTAATATAATTTAATCATATACCACATATGATATGATTAAGTAACTTGTTTAACTTTCTTAATCTCTCCAAAGAAAAAAAAAAGTTAAATGGGTTTTATATTTAGGATTGGAGGGATTATAACCTTCTTCATCTCAATAAATTAATTATATAATTCATACATTTTTTACTTGATGGAGTATATATTTGATCGAACATATATTATATGCTCACTTGTCTTGTGACCCCCTAGGTCCTTTGGCTCTCCCGGTGATCGGCAACCTCTATTTGATAGGCACACACCCACATCGCAAGCTTCAATCTCTAGCCAACAAGTATGGACCCATCATGTCCTTGTGGCTCGGACAGGTCCCAGCCATTGTGGTGTCCTCTCCTGAAGCTGCTGAAATATTCTTCAAGACTCATGACCCTGCTTTCGCTAGCCGTCCAAGCAACCAAGCCACCGATCACCTCTTTTACGGCAGCCAAGGAGTGGCTTTCTCTGAGTATGGCTCATATTGGCGTAACATGAAGAAGCTTTGTGGCAAACATCTTTTCAGTCCTTCAAAATTTGAACTTTTTGGTCCTTTAAGGAAGGAAATGGTTCGAACTATGGTCAAGTCACTTGAGAGAGATGCGACTATGGGTGAAGTTGTCAACCTTGGCGAAAAGGTCAATGGACTTTTAGAAGATATGGTTTGTAAGATGATTTTCGGACGAACTAAAGATGATCAATTTGATCTGAAGGGGCTCATCTCGCAGGCTTTCAGATTAGGTGGAGCATTTAATCTTGCTGATTTTGTGCCATGCCTGGCATCTTTTGATCTTCAGGTATATATTATCTTTGAAATTATATTTATTTGCCGCATACAGTTATTTTTTGGGTGAAATTTCAATCAATCCCCATGAAAAAGATCATTTCAGTCAACCAAAAAAAATATAAAAATTCATTTCACCCTTGGGTTAAAATAAAATTAAATTTTGTGAGTGAAAATACAATGATGACCTTGCTTAATTTTTTTAAATCCTTCTCTTATGAAGTCCCTTATGTCTTGTGAATTGTCAAAATGTTTTTAACGTATTACCCATTAGGTTCATATGGATGCCTTTATTTGTCTTATGAATTCCATATTTATTTTATGAATGGCCAAAGTATTCTTAGTAACTCCTTGATTTCTTTTAAATATTTTTATTTATTTTGTAAATGTCTTTATTTATCTCATAAAGTAAGGGCATCATTATCTTTTCATAACTTTTTGAGGCTGACGGAAATAAAATCTCTTCCATAGGGCTGACTGAAATTATACCTCTTTTCAGTTGTAAATTAGCATTTTGATAAATTACACATCATGTGTGTTTAGATTTAAATCAAAAGAGCTAGATAATTAGTTTACTGTGAAAACCATGTCATATGAAATTCTTCCTCTAACATGTACATTTAATAAAGATGATTTGGGGAGGCGTTATAAATATAACCTGAGAGACAAATTGAGTTGAGCTTTATATTTAGTATCAGCACAAACACCCAACTAGCTCCGACGAGAAGGAATAATTTTTAATGAAATGACTAACCAAGTCATTGAAATGATGTCTCGTCTTCCAGGGACTAACACGTCGTATAAAAGAAACAGCGAAAGGACTCGACCAAGTGTTGGAGAAGATAATAAAGGAGCATGAACATGCCTCTAATAAAAATGGGAAGCAAGAAGACTTTATAGACATGTTACTCTCATTATTGGCACACCAAGACACAGATGGTGAACAAGACTATAGGATTGGTCGAGATAACATCAAGGCTATTGCTTTAGAGATTGTATTTGGCGCATATGAAACTGTTTCTATGTCGATTGAATGGACATTATCTGAACTCTTAAGGAATCCAAAGGTGATGGAGAATCTTCAAGCGGAGATTCAGAAAGTGGCTGGGGCAGATAAAATGGTGGAAGAAAGTGATTTAGTAAATCTTAACTACTTGGATATGGTGATTAAGGAGTCGTTGAGACTCTATCCTTCTGGACCATTTGTCCCTCGAGAGTCCGTAGAAGATGTTATGGTTAATGGATACTACATACAGAAGAAGTCCCGTGTCCTTATCAATGCTTGGGCAATTGGACGAGATCCTAAGATATGGTCTGATAATGCTCATGAGTTCTATCCAGATAGATTTTTGAACAACAATGTAGACTTTCAAGGAAATTCTTTTCTACTTGTAGCATTTGGTGCTGGTCGCAGAAAATGCCCTGGACTGCAAATGGCTGTAACTATATCTAAACTTGTTGTGGCTCAATTAGTGCACTGCTTTGATTGGAATCTTCCCAATGGCATGTCACCTTGTGACTTGGACATGATTGAAACGTTTGGCTGGACCATACCAAGATCTAAACCCTTGTTAGCTGTGCCAACTCTTCGATCGAATTGTAAAGCTCATAATCAATAGTTCTCAGCAAGTAGATAGAACAATATTTTTCATTTATGTATTCTAAGCAGTGACAGATAAATAATGGAATATGATACTGGGTTGTAGTTTTGGATGATATGTAATTATGGTACAAACTTAAAATAAAAGTTCTTGTGTGGTGTTTTCTTGGCCTTTATTTCAAATTTGGATCCTTTCCTCATCCTTACTCTGTTTTTCTTTCCTCATCTCACCCTCATCATTGATTAAAAAAAATAAACAGTTGAGATTGATTACTCTCTTAAAATTATGAGAATAATATAAAGAAATAAATTTAAAATATTAAAATTTAATCTGGACAATTTACAAATGTAGGCCCCCTGAAAAAGTAAAAAATAATAATTTATAAAATATGGAACAACCATTCATTTCTTGATCCAATAATGATAAGGGTGGGATGAGGAAAACAAAAAACAAAGAAAAGATGCGAAGAGGAAACAATTCGCATTATATCATACCTGCATATGTTTAATATACTTACTATATGGAAAGCATGATTTGTCGGCCGCAAATCTAAAGTATTACTGCAACATCCCAATTTTTATTCATCAAAATTCCCCAACTACATAACAAAATAAGAGAATTAAAATGGTGGATTTTTGTGTAAGAATTATGGTCAAAGTAAGTTTGGCTAATTTCTGGAAAGTGACAGGAGACATATATGTTGTGCATTATTTTTAGATATGTTAATGATGTCCAAAAATTATGAAACTTTTCATTAGGAAATTAGACATATCAATCTTTAATTTGATATGTCATTTGCAATATTTGAATGCATATATTAATATATTTGAATTTCCTGGAGTAGTGTACAAAGACAAATTTCCTGGAAATGTTCTAATTTCAATTGAGCAAAGAAATTATTTTTTTCATAAAATTATACTCAAAAAGGGACATTTGGGCTTTGGAATCACCTCATTTGGATACTTGTGCAATTATATATGAATTTTCAAAGTTGGGTAAAAATTCTATCCAAAAATCCGAAATTTCATAAATGTAAGGGTTAAGAGGTAAATTGCAAAATAATAAGGGGTAAATTAATTTCCCCACTTTTATGAGATATTGTCAGAAACTCCACCAAACATAATTAAGAAATAACAATTAACTTAGAGAAAAAAAGAAGTGGTGGAGATTGATGGAACCCAAGATTTTATTAAATGTGGTTAACTTTGCTTTTCACAATGCATCATCTCATCCCTTTGACCATTCCCATCACCTCCAGCAGCTGAGACATGAAGGAAAAACGTAGCTGAGAGAGAGAAGGCTAAGAAGCCATACATGGAAGATAATGGTAGTTTTGGAGAGAGAAGCAAAAGCCAAGCAAAATCTTCTACTAAACCACCTCAAGCCCAAGAATACTCTTCACAAAAGTTGTTCCTCTCATCAAGAGCAGCATTCCAAAGGTTTTATTTTCTTGAGGAGAGGAGTTGGGTGCAGCTCAAGAAGTGAAGAGGACAAGAGGTAATCTTCAAAATCTTGAATCTTGGGTTGATTATAGTTGCTTGTTGGTTATTGAAGTGATTTGTGATGGTTATTGTTGTTGTTTTGCTTATTTGGCTGATTATAGTGATTTGTAAGATTGAACCCTAATGGGGAGGTGCTGCCCAAATTTATATTGATCATATGGAAGATGAAGTAAATGATTTAAATAAGTAGAAAGGCGTGTAAGAAGGATGATTTAATGAAAGAAACAACAAAACATAATTTTCTAAACTTCTGCCCTGTTCTGTCCAGACCCTATTTGGCTATTATAGAGGTTGATTTTGATGTTTTAGATGCTTTCAATGGGTTTAGAATGAAGA
>JBAGKO010000008.1:5987408-6002237 GCA_037177275.1 Acacia concinna
TATTAAAATAAACTAAAGGCAACAACTATATTAAAATTAACACTATCAAAATATTTTAAATTCAAATTATTTCACAAAAAATATACTTTCACATTTTTCTATTTTTAGGTAAAATAATTTGATGAAACTATGATGAAAGCATATTTTTCTATTTTTTTAATTTAAAATCATAATGAATAATTTCTTAAAATAAAATATAATAGATTCTTAAAATGGAAAATTATTAAGTTTTATTGTTTCAATATATAAATAATTAACAGAACAGATTCCTCATTTGTTTCCTTCTCCCAAATATTTATGTATTTTCATTTTTGCAAAATTAGAAAAATCATCAAAAGACGGTGGGATGATCTGCATATATAATTCATAATTCCCAAAGCTTACTCCATATCAGCGGCGCACATGATGCAGACGGATGATGAAAATGGAGTAACAGCAACAGTGAGAAAATAAGGGGACAGTAGATTGGGGAGGGGGAGCGTCGAAGATGATGGTAAAGACAGGGAAGGAAGGGTAGATGCTGGAATAAAATTTTACCCCTCAAATCTCTCCATATTTGGTGAGAAGTTTTAGACAGAAAATGGGATTACAAAATTTTGATAAAGAGAAAATTTTGGACAGAAAGTGGGCTTAAAGCGTTGAGGTATAAATTTGATAATGAAATTTTAGTGAAGGGGTGCTTAGCACAACAATGTTTAATTGGGTACAAAAATATACATAATTTTTTCAAAAAGGGAAAAACAACAAATCTTTTAACTCTCTCAAACCCTATCACTTTTTACTTTTGTGGGAAATTAAATATTATTCTGCTAGGTGCCCTTGGCTAAAACTTCATTATTTGTGGTAAAAAAAAATTTACACCTTAACTCTTTTTTTAAGTTGTTTTTATATGGCTATTTAATTCAAGTTGGGCCAATTAAATAGCTTTTTTCTTTGGATTATAAAAGGCAAGTTTCAAAACTTGAAAGTTATTAATCACATTAATGCCAACTTAAGTAAAAGATAGCTGGAGCTGATCTTCTCACAAAATGGAAAGTCATCCCGGATAATTAAAGAGCTTTTTCAAAATCGTTTTTTATATTTACGCAAACATAAACTCAAGATCTCATATTTAGTGTGAAGGGGGGCAAAAAACTCCATCTCACGTTTGAGGCATCAAAATTGTTTTTCACCAATATCAACGCCATTTTGTTTTTCACTCATTGCAGATTGAATTTTTTGTTTTTATTTTACTTTTTGCATTTGAGTTTGAGGTAGATATCGAGAAGTTGAGAACAGAACGTACTTAAAACAGAGTGAAGACTGAAGACCATGGAATTCAAGGACAAAAGGCGTCAATGGATTCGACGGCAGCTCCTCTGCAAGAACAACTCGATAACCCAAACGCTTCTGATGACTCTTCGCCGGGAAATGACATCGTTCTCTCCCCTGTCCCCTCTGAGACCCCGCTTCTCGATCTCCAAAATTCACCGGAGGAAGACCAATCTTTGCCCAAAGAAACGACATCGGATGCTCTCGATGACTCTTCTGATCCTGTCCCGGAAAATCCCATTGACGAACCGCTCCAAAATAGTAACCAAAGCGCACCATCCCCGGCGGAGCCCGGACCCCCAGCCAGGAAACGCAGGCGGCGGAAGAAGTTCTTCACTGAATACATCGGAAACACGTCACTCTCTAGGAACAGGCGATCTGAAGTTGCGAAGGACTGCGATGTTGAAGCACTAATTGCAATCTCCGTGGGCTTTCCGGTGGACTCTCTTACGGAAGAAGAAATCGAAGCCAATGTGGTCTCCACTATTGGTGGGACGGAGCAAGCGAACTACATCGTGGTCCGGAACCACATTCTGGCTCGGTGGAGAACCAATGTGTCAGTTTGGTTGACCCATGATCACGCCCTCCAGTCCATACGGTTAGAGCACAAAGGGTTAGTTACCTCGGCTTATCGCTTCCTCTTGGAGCATGGTTACATCAACTTTGGGCTTGCTCCAGCAGTTAAAGAAGCAAAGTTAAGGTCTTTTGATGGGGTAGAGAAGGGTAATGTGATAATCGTTGGTGCAGGCCTGGCGGGGTTGGTTGCCGCAAGACAATTGGTGTTTATGGGATTCAAGGTTATGGTCCTAGAAGGTAGGACCCGCCCAGGTGGACGTGTGAAGACTAAGAAGATGACGGGTGATGGTGTTGAAGCTGCGGCAGACCTTGGTGGAAGTGTACTCACAGGTATAAATGGCAACCCGCTAGGTGTTCTTGCAAGACAATTAGGGTTTCCTCTACACAAGGTGAGGGATATTTGTCCTCTGTATTTACCTGATGGGAAAGCTGTGGATTCTGAGATTGATTCTAGTATAGAGGTTTCGTTTAATAAGTTGTTAGAAAGGGTTTGTAAGCTTAGGCACGCGATGATTGAGGAAGTTAAATCAGTGGATGTCTCATTAGGGACCGCACTCGAAGCTTTTCGGCGTTCTTATAAGGTTGCTGAGGACCCACAAGAGCGTATGCTCTTCAATTGGCATCTTGCAAATTTGGAATACGCAAATGCTACTTTAATGTCTAATTTATCAATGGCTTATTGGGACCAGGATGATCCATTTGAAATGGGTGGTGATCATTGTTTTATTCCTGGGGGCAATGAAAGGTTTGTTCGTGCCCTTGCTGAGGACCTTCCTATTTTCTATGGAAGGACCGTTGAGTGTATCAAATATGGAACAGATGGTGTATTGGTATATGCTGATGGACAGGAGTTCTATGGAGACATGGCTCTTTGTACTGTGCCATTAGGAGTGCTTAAAAAAGGATCCATTGAGTTTGTCCCAGAACTTCCTCAAAGAAAGAAAGATGCAATTCATAGATTGGGTTTTGGCCTGCTGAATAAGGTTGCAATGCTGTTCCCATATAATTTCTGGGGTGGAAACATTGATACATTTGGTCATTTGACTGAAGACCTGAGTATGAGAGGTGAATTTTTTCTATTTTATAGTTACTCTTCAGTGTCTGGAGGCCCACTTCTAGTTGCTCTCGTTGCTGGGGATGCTGCAATTAGATTTGAAATGATGTCACCGGTGGAGTCTGTGAGAAGGGTAATGGACATTCTAAGGGATATTTTCCATCCGAAGGGAATTGCCGTTCCAGACCCTGTTCAGGCTGTCTGTACTCGGTGGGGAAAAGATCATTTTACATATGGATCATACTCCTATGTTGCTATTGGGTCTTCCGGAGATGATTATGATTTCCTTGCGGAGAGTGTTGGAGATGGCAGAGTGTTCTTTGCAGGAGAGGCTACAAGCAAGCAGTATCCTGCTACGATGCACGGTGCGTTTCTTAGTGGAATGAGAGAGGCTGCAAACATTTTGAGAGTGGCAAAGAAAAGGCTCTCAGTTTCTGTTGACAAAAATAAAATTGTTGCGGAGGGGAATGATGATTTGAACAAATTATTTGAGAAACCTGACTTGACATTTGGGAGTTTCTCCGCATTGTTTGATCCGAAGACTAATGATTTTGATTCTAGTTCATTACTAAGGGTAACATTTGGAGGATCATTTTTGGAGTCTAGCTGCCTGAGTCTATACGCCATGGTTTCAAAGAAGCAGGTTGTTGAATTAAGTGAGATCAAGGGAGATGAGAACAGAATGGCGATGTTGAAAAGTCTTGGGGTGAGTTTGATTGGGAGGAAAGGTTTGAGTGGTGCTGCGGAATCTCTTATCAATAACATTAAATTGGTTAGATCCAACCTTTGTGATGCAGAAAATTCTATGCACAGGAACGAAAGTTTTCTTAATGGTTTGGACAATAAAACCTCTTGTTAATTGTATTCAACTTTTATTCTTCCACGAGAACTACCGAATTCTCATAATTTTTCCCTCATTTAGCATTTTCTTTCCCAATGGTTAACATGGTTTACTTTATTTCGTCACTGATAAACTGCCTTCTTTATGATTATTTAAATATGAAGCAGAAATCTTCCTTTGCTGAAATCATCATCAAAATTTCTTAAGAATTAGTGTTATAATCATTTGCATTGAATTCTGCATGGGAGTGTATATATGCTCAGATTTCATGAAAACTGTCTCTAGTTGTATAATCAACTTGTTGAGGTTAAGGATTTTGAATCCTAGCCTTCTACTCTCAAAGGAACATCAAAATGACAACTTTAGTGAATTCAAATTGCCTGAAGTAGGCATGTCCCCCAATTATACATAAAGCGTATGAATTTGGGCCATATCAAATATGCAAATGAGATGAAGAAATGTTGCCCTAACCATTTTGGTCAAAGGCAAGTTGCTACGGAGACCTGATAGGGCAATGCTTTGTCTCTGGATGAAAAACTAGAAGGCCATGAGCTCACTTCAGCAAAAGCTTTTTGTTTTGTGGTGTCTAATCCATATCTCTCACCAAATTATATCTGGAACGCCATCAGTTTAGCTTGACTGGAAGATGGTGAAACTCGTAATGAATCTCCAACTCTAGCTCACACATTGCTTCCTTCAGCTGCAGCTCAGGTATGCTACACCTCTGAATCCCTCTCTGTTTTTAGCGTCTGAATGTTGTGAGAAGAATGGGATACAGGGCCATGATTTTTTTTTCTTTTTTTGGTTTGAAGAAAAGAATGCTGCGACAAAGCCATATAGGAGAAAAGGAAAGCAAGAAACTTGCTTTGCTGATCCAAGACAATCAACCTCTACAATGAGGAGGTGCATTAGCAGAAATGCAATGTCTTTGAATATTGTGGGCATTCTAGGCAAACCAATTAGTGCATCCATTAGCTTCATGGCAAACATGATTGAGCTTGATATTCCAATCCAGTGCCATGAGTTTCCTAATGGCGTTTGTTAAACTTTCAAGCGGGAGATCATCTACATTTTCTGAGTATCAAATTCAATGCTTCTATTTAGTCGCTGGTAATTATGATGTTTCCTAGACCTTCACTAAAACAAATCTCCATCGGTCAAGAGATACCCTGTAGTTCTGCTTCAATGCAGCTTTCCATACCCCAGTTTTCTCATGAATCCCTTGATTCAAACCACCACAAATGGCCGTCTCATCCAGATTGTTCATCGACCTGTCCCCGATGAACAAAACCTATACATGGATGGATCCATCTGGTTGTAGGTGTAATCGTATTTCCTTCAATTCTGATCCTTTGTTGCTGCATGAAGCTATCTTCTGTAGCATTTTGGATACGTCTGAAATGATAACTTTCACAGACTCGGCCCTTGGTTGAAAAGATTGTGTTGCATGTATGTTTTAAGATACACCAGCGGGCATTAGCAAATAAAAAAGTTGGGGGAATTTCAATTGAAGACTAAATAAGGGAATTAATATCAGAGCAGTTCATAAATAAGTGAATGAGTCATATGAACAAGCATTTTACTTGTTCATATGACTCATTCACTTGTTTATGGGCTGCTCTGATATTAATTCCCTTATTTGGACCCTATTTAAAATTCCCCCAATAAAGTTTTCCAACGGACTCCATTAGGCTTACACCAAACCTGTTTTGCTTTTATAGTCTCTGATAGCATACTCTCATGTTTCTTGAACACCACTACCAAATGAGCAGAATAAGGGTTTCCAAAAGACTTGTTTATTCTTATCAACAAGGATTAGCTCTCTGATTATCCAGAATACAAAGGCTTTTTTGTGAGCAGAATTGAAAAGGAATTTCCCATTGTTTGCCAACCCCATTAGACTAGATCATATGCTTAACAAGAATAGTCTGTCCACTCACTTCCCTATCAAAGTTTTTTGTTTTTTTTGGTTGATGAAGTTGTAACCTAATGAAAATCAAATGCACATGTTTTCCTGCACCGAACATTCTATTATATATAGGCTGAGCCCACTAATTTTAATACTCCTTTATTCATGCATGCAATTTAACGAGACTTTTTTTTGGGAAAAATTTTAACGTTATTTGAAATAATTAAATATTTACAATTTAAAGCAATTGTTGTAACGACACTTTGGATAAAACGGAAGTCCAATAGTTTTCTTGATAACAAAATACTTATCTATAAAATTTGAAATTTTTGTAGAATCGCCTTTAGTAATGAAGTTCACATATGACAATGTTTTATTTGAGAATTCAACCTAATGAATATAAGCAAATGGGCACAAATTCTGTCCAAACTCCTTTTTTTTTTTCTTGTGTTCACACAAACCCTACGTCGCTACCTGAAATTTTATGCTTCAACCGGATCGACGCTTTGTTGGTGAGGCTATTCGCTTTCTTTTTTGACTTATTTTGTTTCTGATAATGTTTCTAACACAGGCCATAAGTTCAAAGGAGGTGTAAAAATCGCATTTCAGTATCAAGTTCTAAATCTGAATATTTTCCAAGTACAATTCTACAAAAAATTCCTCATCACGTTTACATTCTGTGATGTTTGATCATGATAGCAGTAGTACAATCGCATTTCAATTTTCAACACATCCACTTTGGACAAACAAAACGGGATCTGGTGTATATTTCAGGAAAAGAAAAAGGGTATCAACTTGATAATTGATAATATTCAAGTTGACCTGATTCCAATTACACATAAGAAACTTGGAAAAACTTGAGGGAGGAAAAAACTATGACAATATGCAGATTGATCTAACTGGATACCGCAATTTCATTGCTAGATTGAAGAGCTTGGGAGGCAAAGAACCTAACATCAACATCTGGATCCTCGCTCAGCTCCACCAAACAGGGACGTATAGTCTGCTCAACAACCTTCATTGTTCCAAAATGCAAATTCAAAATGCAATGTAAGCATCAACAACGGTTTTTAACCATAAACAGCGGCTGGCAAAATAATAGCCTAAAACACTAGTTTCCAACATTAATCTTAACTTATATAAGAATGAAAAATGACACTAGCAACTCAACAGAGAAAATCTTGAAAGTTGAAAGTGCAGTTTTTTTTCAAGTGACAGACATTTTTAAGTCTCATAACAGCAACGTTAGTTTCTAGTTTATTGATTTGCTAAGTTTTGCAATTTAACCATGATATTTGAAACCAAGAGCAGAGAATTCAATAACTAACCAATTCAAAATAATATTAGATGGAACAGCAATAGAGAATAATCAAAAAATTAATGTTTCTGATAGGTTTACTTTTGCTGCTCGCACATACCAAAGACGACCTAGAAAGACTCATGAAAGTGGGACAATGCCTTTTGTGTCCCCGCAGGTTGACTTAAGAGATTCCTTACCAATTTGGAGAAAGAAATAAAAGACTAGGTGGCTGTAGGCTTGCGGTAGCTGTTTTGACTAAAAAGGTCTTGGCTACTGAACATGGACTTTTCTCTTAGTATTTAGGGTCCTGTTGTCTCTAGGATATTATGGCTTATTTTGTGTATTCATGAGTATTGTGGAGGGGCTGGTCTCTCGAATTACCAGAGAGATCCTTTTGTGAGATTTGTGTTACTTTGTGAGTGTCTAGAGGTTTGTTCAGAATCAGTGTGATTCCCCTTTTGTAACTCTGATTCTGTTTTGGATCATTTAATATCAAAGCTCAGTGTTCCTTCAAATACATTTGTGCATTTTAGTGTAATATTCGGGCGATCAGTTTCCCTATCACATGAAAACTGGAACTGGAAAACAATTATGAATTTAGAAGAAGTTATACAGTTTTTTTAGTGGCATATTCAAATAATCATAACATTGGTATTGTGTGTCCTAAAAGGGAGACTTACAGAATGATCAACAACTGGAGCAAGAGACTGCAACACTTTTGCAACATTGAACTTGATATTGGGAACCCTGTAAGATTAGCGATCAGCAGTGCTTCCAATAAAGATACATACAAGAAGAGCCAGGTTTCAATAGTTTTACCTATCTTTTGATGCAGTGATGACCAGAGGGAGCAATTTTGAACAGGTAATCTCAGAGCCCAAAACAGGACCCAGAAGAGAAATTGCTTGTAGAACGATCATCCGATTCAGATAGTGAGGATCATTAATCATGTCCAGGACCTGTAAATTGTATTTTTTAAATCAATAACATACTCTTTAAAAAAAAAAAAGATGAAATATACGATTGTTTTTAACATAAGCATTAACGTTCTGTTCTAGAAAACCTTTCACTAGTTGGTGCAACATACAATTATTCAGTAAGCATTTATAAAAATAGTCCGAGAGCAGCTTCCTCAAGGCTGTAGCATTTGCCTACAGCAAATAGCTCCATGGCTTGCAGATGATTAATTATTAAATTGAATCATCTATGTCTAAAAGCAAGAAAGAGAAGTAGCCAGATAACAGAACATAAATAGAATGGTTCGCCCTCCTTGGTTGCCTACCAATTGGTATTGAGCTACAGTTCAAAAAACTCCACAAAAGGGGTGGTTATGAAGAGTTGATTGGTGGAAGGCCAAGTGAAATATCACAGTATTACTGTCAGGACGTCAATTTTCCAAGGGCAACCAATTGACCAGGACTGAGATGGTATGAAATGCCTATGGTCACATCAAATAATAGGAGATAGCCAAAGGAGTATTTATGGACCAGGTTAATATGAGATGTCCAAGTCTCACATTTATAACATAGACTGTTCAATACCTTAAGTAATGTGAATCTCTAACCTCAACAACTAGCTTTGGACCAGAGTTCCCCCACCCTATATCAAATACCAAATATCATGCCCATATCTAAAATTTTTGTACTGTGAAGGTGAAATATTATACTAACGCATATCAAGAATTTAAGTCATACATCAGCAGAAAAATGTAAAAAAAAAAAAACCTGAGGAATAATGTGCTCCATTGCCCATTCTGTCCCAAACTCTTCTGCTAAGCGTTTCACATTATTAGCAGCCGCATCTCGAATAGAGTATACCTACAATTATAGCCAATACTTCAGTAATGACAGTATGCCTTGGTTGCTCGAAAAGAAGATAAAAATGGGACTGAATTTGCAAGCGTGATGCAAAAAATATAAAGTCGTTGAAATTGACTAGGCCAATGGACAATTCCGTACAACCTTTCAAAATACAAGGCACGCAAATCATTTTAGACTCAGTTTCTTCTCACTTCTTTGGCAGCCTACATAGCTCAAGAATATACATGTATAGATATTAAGTTGAGTCAATCACTTTTCTGATCACCTTTTGTAACCAAATTGATTTTTTAGTCTCGAACTACAAAAAATACTGGTTACAGCGTTTCTTTTTTGGGCAGAAGTTTGAAAAAGTCATAATTTAACACATACAAAACTTGTAGAGAAGCTAAGAACAAAGATTTGCATTATAAATTATAATTGCAGCATATGAGAAGTTTCAAGAGGTACAGATAAACACTATCGTTAAAGAACTAGCACAAATCTAGTATTTCAGTCGACCACAGGTTTCAATAAAACGTACTTTAATAGCAAGAGTAAACTGATCAGAACATAATATTTACTAACTTCACAAACCTTATCCTTAAGCCATAGCATGCAAAGGGGTCCAAGTTTGTCATCAAAAAACCCAACACCTAACTGACTTGCCAATAAGGGTACATATTCTATGATGGCAAGTCGAACCCTCCAGTGTCGATCTTCAGCAAGCTCAACAATAGCTGGTAATAGAGACTGGGATAACAGGTCAATACCAATTACCTGTATGTATAAGCACGTATGTATTAAGTCTCAATGAACAATATATCAAAAATAATATCTTTAATTGAGAACATATATATATTATCAATCCAAAGAAATTGGAGTTAGCAATTTTAAACCACCAACCTGATTAACTTGGTCAAGCTTGCTGATAATGTTTAGCCTGACATCAGGACTTTCATCTTTCAAAAGAGAAAGAAAGATAGGGAGGAGTTGCTCAATTGTCACCTCCTGAAACCACCATAGAAATAAAGTGAAGACAGAAGAAAAGGTCGATTGCATGAATCATTGATTGTAAGAATAAAGAAACTAGACAAGGCACCAAATGTATATTATCTTTCCCACCCATGAGTCACGTATGATAGAAATTATTGGACATTAGACCCTTAAGTCTCTTGATAGGTTCTCACCTGCATATCAATCCATCTCTGTAAACAAGTTTTACAATTTCAAATAAACTATTTTTTATCCATTACTCATTAGTTTTCTTTTTTTTTTTTTTTTGTAGAAGTGTACACCTTAGAGAGAACTTGAGAACTAACCCTATCCTAAACTACAACGATTGGGATAGAACCTACTGAAATCTATAGATTCCAACGTGATCACCAATCATGCAAAGAGTTTATGAAAAGTATGTCTAATATTTTAAACTTAAAATAACCTAAACCGGATTTTTTTTTTCTCCCATCGCAAATATTTAAGCAAATAAATACACCACATTTCAGCTTCATGTTGATTTAAATATGTTTTTAGATCCTCACCTTCCCTAAAAGTGGTGCCATTCCCATTACAACTGAAGCCAACGCAGAGCGAACATATTGAGATGAATCTGTAGATAAATCCTGCGACAGATAAACTTGATCAGCTATATACATCTTATCATCAGAATTCACAAAGTCTGGTGAGGATAATTTAAGATCTTTTGTAAAAATGCATACCTTCAAACATGGCACAATATGCTGAATAGTGAGTTCTGGATTTAATATTTGGCAAAACTTGGTCACGTTTCCAGCAGCAGCAATGCGTACTTCAGCTTCATTGTCACGCAGTAGCCAGACATATGCAGGAACCAAATCTGACCTAAACACATTTTCATCATTATATAAAGTCAAAACAGGTGAAATATGACATACTTCTTAAAGAAATTATGCGAATAATTTATAACTTTCTTTCATGAACCATTGAAAAGTTTTTCATTGACCAATCAAATGTATGTTTACAACGACAACTTCATTAAACCAAAGCCTGATTTCGGGAAAATCATGAAGAACAAGCCGAATCATTCAATAAATAGGAAAGGCCACCTGGTGGGCTCAGGACCAACAACTTCACATAGCTCATATAAGTGACCAGCAACCATGTATCGTACACGCCATGACTTGTCCTGTCAATAATTATTTTAACACGAGTATGGATCAAACAATAAAAAACCAACCAAAAACAAGTCCACGATACGTACAAAGATGAAATAGAGAATATTCTTTCAATATCATCTATCACAACATTAGAAGACCAAGAAATAATACATCCTTTGCATTTTTTTTTTTAAAAAAAATCTTTTAATTTAATTTTAAATTTCTCAATTATAATTAAAATAAGACCAAAAGAATCAATCTGATGACTACCAAGCAACTATAAACAATAAAGATAAAGTCTTAAATAGTCCCAATACCAAATAGATTCAGATAAGACAGTCACATGCGTAAACGTACAACCACAAGAAACGTATAAATGTAGTTTTTCACGAGAACATATTTGTTCTCTACTTATGGAATAATTACATAACATGCAAAGAAAGAATATCAAAACAAACTCAAACTCAAAATGCCCAAACACTATGCGAATTTCACAAACAAAACACATTGATGCCAAGAATACAAAATCACACTGCATCTTGAAACTTGGATTCTGAAAGTAAAAAGAGAACAATGAGAATATCCATCACCCCAAGTACCATAAGGATGTATATAACTAATGTGAAACATATCAACAAAGCACAAATGCTACAGGCAAGGCATATGGCTATTTGTTTTCCCAAAAATGGAAGAATGATATCTGGCTGCAATACAAGATATAACTAAACATTAAATAGATATGTTTATGTAAAATCCTGCCTACATGTATAACAACACAGATTGGAGAATTAAAGGAGTAATTTACTTATGTTTTATGTTAGACCAATATGAAAAAGTTCAAGAAATACTACATGATAGTACAGAAAATTTTAGGATGCAAATATGAAAAGCAAATCAACTCAATAAAAAGTAAAAATGAGCATTGAATATTCTAAAAAAATTATAGCATAGAAGGTAAAAAAACTATAAGAATGAATATAGTTTTCATAACAATCTATTAATAAAATTTCTACTCCATCATTTCTACTCCTTATTAAAAGTATAAACATCAAAGGTGTCAAAAAAATTCAAGAATTACATTTCTGCACCATGAGGCATTTTTTTCTGTCTCGCCTTAAAATCCCAATAGAGTCCTATTTTTCTGCCAAATTTTAAGAGATGACCCCAGAAGTTGTAATGGCAAAATAAGAAAAAGAGGAGGGAAGACAATGACGCTTGTGTCTTCCTACAAGGGTTTTAATTTCTTGATTCTCATCATTTTTGTTCCTTCCAATGAATTTACTCCATCTCTTCCACAAACTAGAATATTAGCTCAGGGAACTCTCCACAAAGCTCTTTCGAGCAGAAAAGCAGCTGAGGTAGATAAAATAAAGAAGGAAAGAAAAAGTGACATAGAGGGGGGTGTGCATTGGCATGGACAAGTGTGCAACCACTCGTAGAGTATGCATATCATGATGTATTATAAAGGGCTTACCCTGAAATGCAAGTCTTCCTAATTAATATTATGCTATACCTGTGAGAATTTGACTATAGCTGGAAGAATATGTGCCATACAATCTTCAGGCTCCAACAATTTCCCAAGAGCTACACAACCCTCAACAGAAAGTAGCCGAACAGAATCTTGATCTACAAGACACGGAAGAACACATTTTAAATGTAATAAGATAACAATGCTCTATGTATGAACATGAAATGCTCAACTTGCTTTCATTAATTAAATCAGTCACATATATTCACCATGCCTTCAATTTTTAAACAAGGGGAAAGGATTTTTTTTTTTTTTAATGACATTTAAAATCCTAATCTGAAACACCAACAATTTCAATGGTTTGAACCTACATTATGAAGCTTTGAAAAAATTAATATTATATCAAGTTTATATGAAAAATGATTTTTATGAAAAAGGAAAGTAAGGCAGAGGATGTATGATATTAAAAGATGACATGAAACAGTTATTTTTATCCATATGCGAAAGTGCATATTCATTCATTTTATATTCATCCTACTTTACAGGAAAAAGAAAAAAGCATTGACATTCTTACAGGTAGAAAAGGAAACGGGGAGATATGATAAGCTACAATAAGCATAGTACTTTTAGTTCAACAATATTTTGGAGCGAAATTACAATTTTCTTAATCAAGTGAATATTCCACTTGACATTGTTGTAATACTTCCCTTCCAAATTCAAACCAGATCTAATTCTCAATTTATGCAGTAAATCACAATTTTCACAAACTTCATCGTAAAAGGACATAAATAAATAAATAAAAAATTGAGATTATGACTTGTCATTCATTGTTGGAATAGCAGCTATCATTTTCAGTTCCGCTTACTGTCAAGGCCCAGAGAAACTATTGATGCCTTTAAACCTTAGCTAAAAATCTAAATGTAGTCACAAATCCTTAATACACATATCTAATATAGTTTTCACCAAGGATTAACATATCCATGATTGGGTGCGAAAATTTTTCATATCAACTTTACATACCATCTTGTGCAAGATCCTCAAATATGGACATGATATTGGTTTTCAGGTAAGCAGCTTCAACAGTAGAAGCAAACTTTCCCAGGTTTGTTGCGGCAGATCTTCTAACCATAGGCATATCATCTTGGCACAGCTGACCATATAAAGTTCTCAGTTCAGTTTTTATAGTCTCTGGGGCATGAGGGTAAGCAATATGTAACAAGCCGCATGATGAAACTCGAGCTGTAAACCACTCACCAGCAGCCAGTCTCTACATGTTGGAGATTAGGATGAATGAATGGTTAATGCACTGCCACTATAACTGCAATATGGTATAATACTATCAAAAAGAAAAACAATAAAAGGAAAAAAGAAGAAAGAATTCCTCACATAATGCCTGAATACATCACTAACATCATAAGAGATAAAAGCAAGATACAACTTGAAGCCTAAAATTTGTGGTGATTCAGGGACTAAGCCCCAAAAAAAGGGGAAGTTAGATTCCAAAACATAGAAATTGTGGCTGAGTTTCTTAAGTGAATAAGATACAATATACAAGCAGTCATGCTTTATATCTATGTCTAAGATAATAATCTCCACTATAGTCAGAGAAAGAAGAAAAGGTTCCAGACAAAACCCTAATACCATGAGTTTTAGGTTATAAGGTTCCAGTACTTATAACCTCATCTCATGCAAGAAGTAAGCTTTTCTTGTGAAGAAAAGGTGAAGGTGAATGGGACAACCAAGCGAGTAGTAGGCAGCAGAGAATTAACATAGGAAGGAAGATAACAAATATTAACTGAACCCTGCAAATCCGTAAAAAATATAAATTTAAGACTTCTCCAAGAAAGAGACTTCCACTAAGAAGAGTTGATTCATCTGGAAATATGTTAGTTTCAGCCCTGAATGCTTCTGCTAACTGGCTCTAATCCATAAGGCGTTCAGTATAGCAACCCAAGAGGCTGTGGACATAGCAACATGCACATGTAGAACAATTACAAAAAATAATAAAAAATACAATGTCAACAGACTTGAGAAATTTTAATCTCTCAACAACCAACAGAACTATAGTCCAAGGCTTGATTAACAATAAACAAAATCCGCATATCAGAAATCAACTCATGGTGTGTGGCTGGGACAAAGACTTTAAACATATCCGTAGGTTTGATTAGTCCATAAAAGGAGAAGGAAGGAAAGAAATCAAGAGAGAGAACTATCAATCATTCTATATGTCAGACAAATAAAATCAGTGAAATTATTTGATGCAACTCTCAATGATATATTGATTTCAAGGAGTTGAACATATATATAAGAAGAAACACTAGGTGGAAGCTTTAACAGAATACTGGAAATCCTATATTCTAAGTAACAACAATTCAAATTTTGAATCTAATAACAGAATACATAATTAATAAATATATAAAATTATGCTTTATATTAAAA
>JBAGKO010000008.1:6002337-6014743 GCA_037177275.1 Acacia concinna
TAACAACAATTCAAATTTTGAATCTAATAACAGAATACATAATTAATAAATATATAAAATTATGCTTTATATTAAAAACCCAATAATGAAGATAGGCCTTTTCCAACAATCAGAAATCAAGAGAGAGAACTATCTATCATTCTATATGTCAGACAAATAAAATCAGAGTTCAGAGGGGCATAATCAATAACCACAGCAATCAGACATCATACAAAACTGAAAAAATGAATCATGTCTGTTATGTCCGACTAGCCATCAAAAGAGCAGAACAATAAAAATGCACTCCTGAGTGATCTGTAAAATTTTCAAATTATCTAGGTCATGTAGAGACGAGGTTGCCAAACCTAATAAGCTAATATACACAACCAGACTTTGAGAATCAACACAGAAAGAATGTCAAATAAAAGAACACATGAATAAAGAAAATGAAACTATATACCTTGACTAGAGGAATAAAGCATTCCACCATTTCTTTCTCTCTCATTTGAGCTCCAATTTTACATAGTGACTCCACCGCTTTGTCCCTTAACCTAGTTTCCTCAACGGTACAGAGCGTTTCTAATGGAGGAAGCAGCACGTCCGCGTGCTCTATGCCACCAACATATGGAATAAACACGCCTAATTCCTCTGCCACTGCAAGAAGCACCTCATCATCATCATCATTGTTCTCACTGAGAAATGGAATCAATTCCGTCCTGGTCCTTTCTTCCCCAAGTGCGCGTGCAATTGTGGATAGTTTGCGAATCGAATTCAACCTAATCTCAACATCATCGTTCTTCAATTCATCAATCAGAACAGCTATCGGGTATAGAGGTTGATTTATAGAAGCCATGCTGTCTCACGAGATCCTCAAACTGCAACAGAAGCAAGTCACAAACGATAAAACGATTCAGTCGACGATCTCACACACAAACACGAGAATCAGTCTCACGCGTGGCAGTTGAATGGAATTTAATCTTCCCATTTCCCACTTGTTTTTTCCTCAACAACCAATAACAAACATTAACAACGTACTCAAATTTCACAATACCAGGATCAAATATCAAAGTCTACAAGTTCGCCTCTCGATCTCAAGCAATGGGCTATAATTCATCAGGCATCTTGACAAAAGGCGAAAGGGTAAGCAAAGAAAAATCAGTAAAACTAGAAAATCTAATAACCAGAGGGGAGGGCAAGAAGATGAGACCAATGGGACGCGCAAAAGCGAGAAAATGGAGAAGATGAAACGTACCAAGCTTGTGTTGTAAAACTGGATCTAACAAGCGACGAGGTTGAAAATTGAAATGCAAGGGATGTGTGGATTGTATATAGTTTTTGATTGTATGGATACCCACTGTTCAGGATTTCTGTTTCATTCTCCAAGGCAACAGCTTCGTCTTGTCCACCACCGACGAGAACTTATCAAATCAGCGGGGGGTCCAACCCAGCACTGCTTCGCCTTCGCTCAACAACAAAGTATGTGTAAGTGTAACCACCAATCATCAATTAATATACGCGCAGAAATTACACAACCAAGTTTAAAGCTTTGGGAAAATGACATTTGATTATGCGAGTGCCTTGCATCTACAATCTAAACTCCTTGACAATTGAAATTGAAAATCTGCTTGGAAATGTGATTAATTTGATGATACAGTTGACTAATTTAATGAAATTTATCTTAAGAGAAAATTAGAGAGAAAAGAAAATTAGAAGAAAAAATTTCTAAAACTAGTAAATTTCTTTATTATTTATGGAAGTTTTTAAACATGTTATTCATTTTCTCTCTTTTTCTCCTCACTTTTCTCCCTGTCCAAACGCACCGTTAATAAAATTAAAAAAAATAATTGTATTTATCATTTTTTTAAAAGGAGAATTACATTGAAATCCCAAATAAATAAATTAATATCATAAATGTCTCAATTGATAAGTGATGAGCTACTAATGACAAATTGATGAGATATATTAACAAGCTGAGAAGCTAGTTGGAACTTATCAAATAATTAATTTCCTTAATTGAGACCTCAATATAATTCTCCCTTTTTTTAAACTAATTTCATTTATGAATTGACATATAATTTAATGATTATGTAATGTTCTATTAAGTAAGGTAGTTATAAATATTTTAGTCGTTCAAATTTGTCTTTATATTGATTTTAGTCCCTTAATTTTTAAATCATAGATTTTGTTCCCCTAATTAGCACATTGGTCTAGATTTTTGTTAAATTATTGAGAAAATTTTAAATGGAATAAAATTTAAGAGATCAAAAGTTCAAAACCTATAATTTAAAATTTGAAGGATAAAAATTAAAATAAAGACAAATTTAAAGGACAAAGGTTGTATCAACCCGATTTTAAAAAGTTGTTTTCGAGTTTATGGTACTATTTTTCATTGAATTAAAAACTGGACATGTCAATTCATATCAGAAATCGGTGAAAAAGCCACATGTTCGATTTGATTTAACTCATTTTTAAGGGTGACCCAGACCGGTCTGAACCAATTAACCCGAACTGAACCAGAGAAACCCAATGGTGACCGGGACTAGTCTGAGACTGAACTGGTTCACCCCTTTTTTATAAAAATATATATATCCTTTAGAATTTCATACTAATAAGTCCAAAATCTTGACTTTCTCACCGGTTTAGCCCTGAGTTAGTTATCCAGTTTGACCCACTGACTTTTGACCCAATGCCTCGACCGGTTCAGTGACCAGTCCAAATTTTAATACCTTGCTATTTTTAAGTAAATTGTAAAAGCATTCCTTCCTAATTTTCTTGGGCAAATTAAGCATGTGGACAATAGTGCATGAGATATGGCATTTTCATCAATTCAGATAATACTCCCTCTGTCTCAAAATATAAGAGACATTTAACTGAATCTTTTGATTCGAAGTGGCAGTTAAGAACAATAATTATGTCAGAATTGTTACTCTTTTTTACTAAAATACCCTTATTAATTAGGAGATATTAAATAAGAGAGATAATACATTTATTAAAGTCAATAACTCTCTCCCCCTACCCCTTTCTCCTCTCCTCGAAAATGATAACTTTATAGTCAACACAAACATTAATATATTAGTATTGAATAAGGGCAAAACTAGAAGAAAAAAAAGAATTAAAGTATAGGACATTTTTTAAATGTCTCTTATATTTTAGGATGGAATAATAGTAATGGTTGTCTCTTATATTTTGGGACATAGGAAGTATTGTGGTGCTATAAATCATAAATTACATGTACAAATTAAAGAGAAAGGTTTAGGTGAATTTAGTTTGTCACATCATTGGTGATTTAGCCAATCACAAATTCACATAATCTTTTAGAGAGGTTTTTTCTTTTTAAATTTTGAAGCCTCCAACTAACATATTAAATATGCCAAATTAGATTAAAAAGATCATAAGGTTTTTGATTGTGATTGGTTAGGACATAAATGATGTGGCAAGCTGAGTTCACATAAGAATTTCTCCAAATAATAATACAAACCTTTAATGGTGTTTGATACTGCCATTATCCATTTAGAAAAATACTTAAATTAGGTTGCTTATAATTATTTTGTCAAGTTCTCTAATTACATATGACTATATATTATATATTTGAATTATTATCTTTTAATTATCAATTCAAATACAATAAAAAGGAAGTATAGTTCATCTATTTATCCCCGGAAAACATTATCTAACGCCATATCCAAAGTACTTGGCACAAGTTTCTCATTAATTCATTAATTAAATTTAATTACACTATTTTCTGACACATTTTTAATTTGATAGAAAAACAATTACATAAACCTATTTCTCAAAATATGCATTGTGCCGGGAAATTACTTTCATTGACAGTTCAAATAATTAAATATTTTGTTAACATATATAATATTATTGGAGAATAAAGTTACGCTCTCATAATAAAATGAGCCACCAATTAGAAGTTGAATTAGATATTTTGCATCTTTGCATTCATGCATTTTAAAAGCTATTGATGGCACAGATGTTATCTAGTCATATCTTCCTTTCTTTATCTTTTGGGAAAATTTCAATTTAATAACATTTGAAATTCTAAAATTCAAAAAGGTCTGTTAAAATTTCAAAAAGACACTAATGTACCATAGACTAAATTGGGTTTTTCAAATTGGCTGATATATACAGTAGCGGAAATACTAGGACTCGTAATATGATTCACAAGACTCATAATGAGATTCACATGTCTGTGCTAATCAATGTCTCTCTTCCCCTCTAGCAGCACTATTCATCTAACACTTACAATATCATCTGTTGATGCACAATGACAGAAGAGAGAGGGATATCTGCTATTGACGTGAACAGTAGCGGAAATACTAAGACTCGTAATGGGGTTCATAAGTCCACATGCTGATCACTATTCACATCCGCCAATTTGAAAAACTCAATTAGATTAATGGTACCTTAATGTCTTTTTGAAATGTTAACAGACATTTTTTAGTTTTAGAATTTTAGAAAGTATCAAATTGAAATTTTCCCTCTTCTTTTTTTCATCTTCTCTTAAATATATCAAACAAAAAACGTAGGCTACTAAGAATCCAAATTACCAAACTCTTTCTACACCTTCTCTTTTTGGGAAAAAAATAATCTTTTTACCTATATAATTTTGAGTTAGTTGTAACTCAATCATTATACTTTAATCCAATACAAATTGAATCCTATATTTTTCACTCAATTGTAACTCAATCATTGAGCTTTCAATTGCTACAACTCAATCTCATTGTTTTAACCATTTTGGACTTTAGTCCCTAAAGCTTCTTAAATATATAATTTTATTTTTATAATGAAACAACTAAGGCTCCGTTTGGATGCGGCTTATTTTAAGTGACTTATTTTTTTATGGACTTATAAGAAGTAATTTAAGGAAAAAAGTGACTTATCAGAAATTATTATGTTTGGATGTGACTTTGTAGAAATTGTTTTTTTTTATGAAACATGTATTGGATGATAAATAGAAAAGTGACTTATGATGAAATTTTTAAAAGAATTGCTTTGGTTAAAAATAAGTAAGAGATGTATAACATCCCAAATTTTATTCACCAACTTTTCTAAGTATATGACAAGATAAGAGGAATAAAATGGTGGATTTTGATGCAAGAATCATAATCAAAGTAAAATTTAGCTCATTTCTGCAATGAGACTGACTGCAGTCTTATTGTACATCAGTTTATCCTAGGCAAATTATATATAAAAATCATGAAACTTTTCAGTCTAAAACTAGACATGTCAAGCTTTAATTTGATATTTCATTTGCATGATTTGGATGTATATGTTAAGAGATATGAATTTTTTAATTTTGCCTAGTGAAATTCACCAGTTTCTAGAGCCATGTTCAAAAATAAAATTATTGGGAATCTTCTTATCCCAATTGAACCAATAAAGTATTTCCCCCCCCCTAAAACTAGACTTAATAAGGGATACTTAAGCTTTGGAATCACCTCAATTGAATCTTTTTACAATAAGATATGAATTTTCAAAGTTGGTTGAAAATTCTGTCCAGAAATCCGAATTTCAAAAATATAATGGTATAGTTATAATTTGTAGCCCAACCAAGGATAAAGATAGAAATAATATATAATAAAAATTGGGGAGTAATCATATATTATTTGGAAACTAATGACAATTAGTTTGAAATATTTTGAGACAGTTGATATACCGACTCTGTAGAAAATTCAACCAAATAACCTTTTTATCCCTTCTTTCTCTCTTCCCCCTCCTTGCTGCCACATTAAGCTCCAAATTTGAGCTTAAAGTTTTGATGCTACTTTTCCAACTTCAACATCAATTAAAGGTGTGTTTGGGTGGCAATTTTTTCAATCTATGCCACGTCACTTTTAAAATTGAAGTTGCTTATAAGAAGTTAGGTGTTTGGGTGGAGACAAACATTTATAGCTGATGATGCTAAAAGTAGCATCAATAATGGAAGCCAAATTTCGGCGTTTATGGGCCGATAAGGAGGGGTGTGGGGGGAGAGAATTGAGGTTGCTGATGCCAAATTGAAGCTGTTAATGCTTAGTTGATTGAATTTTCTGTAGAATTTATATATCAATTGTATTAGAAAATTCCAAATTGACTATCATTAATCTCTAAATAATTCTTGGGTACTCCTCAATTTTTCTTATATATTATTTTCATCTTTATCCTTAGTTGGGCCACAAATTACAACTATACTATTATATTTCTAAAATTCGGATTTCTAGATAGAATTTTCACCCAACTTTAAAAATTCATATCTAATTGTAAAAATATCCAATTGAGGTGATTCTAAAGCTCAAGTATCCTTTATTAAGTATAGTTTTAGAGAAAAATACTTCCCTTGTTCAATTGGAATTAGAAAATTCTCAATAATTTCATTTTTGAACACTATTCTAGAAACTGGCGAATTTCACTGGGCAAACTTCAAAAATTCATATATCTTAACATATACATCCAAATCATGCAAATGACACATCAAACTAAAGCTTGACATGTCTAGTTTTACACATCAAATTAAAGCTTGACATGTCTAGTTTTATATTGGAAAGTTTCATGATTTTTGGACATTATTTGTCTAGGATAAACTGACATAAAATAAAACTATCGTCAGTCTTATTTCAGAAATTAGCCCAAACTTATTTTAACTATGATCCTTACACCAAAATCCACCATTATATTCTCCTTATCTTGTCATATACTTAAGGAATTTGGTGAATAAAAATTTGGGATGTTACATATCTCTTACTTATTTTTAAACAAAAAAATTATTTTAAAAATTTTATTATAAGTCATTTTTCTACTTATCATCCAAACATGTTTCATCTAAAAAAAATCACTTCTGATAAGTCACTTTTTTTTCCTAAAACTACTTTTGTTAAGCCAATCAAAAATATAAGTCACTTAAAATAAATGACATCCAAACGGACCCTAATTTTATTCATCCAAACACCTAACTTATTATAAGTCACTTAAATTATAAAAGCAATGCTAATTAAGTTGAAAAAGTGGTCATCCAAACAGACCCTAAGTTACCAGTGTGTTAGAAAGATAGAGACAAAAAAAATTAATTTTCCCTTTTTTTCAATCTTGAAAATTGAATCCCTAGAAATGACACAATCTCGTCCAAAACCCACTTTGTGGGACTTGCTGTTCAAGAGGATCCTTAAACATGGCCAGCTCACCCAATTCTTCAAATGCATCAACAAGGTTTTGAAGCCTAGCCACAAACTCAATCATAAGACTTGTGAATGTCGCAAGAGACAGTGAACTAGCACTCTCATATGTCTTCGATTCTTCCTCTATTATCACTGCATCTGCCTTAAAAGAGACATGTGCCGGCCAAGAAACCGGCTTCTCTGCCGGAGGGTTGTCATTAGCGGCCACAGAGGTAGGTAAGACCTCATCAATAATGTTGTCCAAATTTTTATTAGCTTGATCTGATCTGAGGCCCAGAAAAGCTTCACTCATTGACTTGTACAGGAATTTTGGAGGTTCGTCCATGTTGATAAGGTCATCATTTGCATTGCCGTCGGCGTCTCTCGGCCGGTTCCCGATTTCCCAACACTCTGAATCCACAAGAAGGTAAGATTTTTTGTCGATCTTCCGTTGGAGTTGTTCGGCTGCCTCATGTATTTGGTACAGAATGTCTTCCTCACCTAGTTTCTCCATGTTCTTAACTTTGTTTCCCAATTCGCGCAACAATTTGGCTCCTTCATAGCCTACCCTTTGAATCTCACTTTGAAAAACTTGTCGCTTCTCAGGTGGAGCCTATATATCCAAATGATCAAAAAGAGTCAATATGCATATATATTTGCGAATAAAATCAACTAAAAAATCATTAAGAACAACATAAGAACCAACAGTATTGAAATTTATGAGAAAGAAATCTTCCTGAATTGCAACCAACATAAAAGAATTATATGCAATGTCAAGACCATGCATGCAGGTGCTGTGGAGGACGGAACAGGCAGAGCTGTAGCCTGTGGGCCCCGCATTCTGAGCTGTGGGACCATCCAAATAATATTTGAATGGTTCAAACGTTTTTAAATAAAAAAGTATATTATATTATGAAAAAATAGTTGAAATCATGAGTCTAAATTTGATCTACATGATCCATATCAGATGCAGAAAAAAACGCATGCAATAGGCAAAGCAAGTCTTGAGAGCAAGCTATGTGAACCATAGCAATATAAGAAAAGTAAATCACCACGCATAACCTTCCAACATATGAAACGCCTAGAAATGTGTAGTGAAAATCTAATGTAAATTATACTACAAATGAGATCTTATATCAAGATCAAAAGTAGTATTATTATATACTAACAACAGGGTAAGAAGAAGTAAGTACCTGTATTTCAGAGAGTATACACCCATGCATACCCAAGACCGTAAATGCAACATGCCTTAGTGCTCCACTTAATTTGACATAATTCTTCCAAGGATATTTAAACTTTTTGTAACGACCATGAGGTGGCTCCCACACTGCAAATCCCATCTTTAAATCAACAGTACATGACAATGAATGAGAAATATCACAAAATGACTCTAATATGAATAGGACAGAAAATTGAAGTACGTATATAATAATACCAATGTTTCCTCTTGGCTTGTAGATTCAACAGCTGATCTGTAACCACTATAAATTATGTCCTCAGCAGAAGGCTCGTAAGTAAGAATTTTTGAAGGCACCCTCTCATATTCAACACAGTTAAGGTAATTATTCACAGTAGCTGAAGAAGCAATGAATCAAAGAAATGAGAATAAGAAGCTGCAAAATTATACCGCAGCAGGTAGTTATAAATTGAATGACGGGTTAATACAATCTTTGAGGGACCAGAGATTGCTTCAACCCTTGAATCACAATGAAGAACATAATTTAGAGAACCTTCCAAAGATCTTGCTACACCCATAAAGTTCTTTGCTACCAAATTATGCAGATCTTCACCAGCCCAGATTGGAAATATACAAATATTAACTGCCAAGGAAACAGCAGCACCAATTGCAATGAAAAAAAATCTGTTTGCAGCTGTATCAATGAATTCCCTGGTATGGTAACCAGATATTGTAATTAAACAATATGTGATCAAGAACACGCGAAATCCATATTCATAAGCCTTCATCGTGGGATATAGTTTTGCGTAGGTGATAAAAAATCCTGGCAATGCCACAGTTCATCATCAGAAAACCAGGTACAAGCCTGATAAAAATAAGTCTCAGAAACAATATAGACCCAACAATTTTTGTGACATGAACGGATTGGAAACCAGACCTACAATGAAGATACCAATAACAACAATAGCTTCTTCCCAATCTCCAGCCCACTCTGATAACTTTGCCATTCCCAAAGCTAGTCCTGCTGCGGACAAAGTCCCCAATCCTCTGTTAAACCCTTTGCTAAGTGTTGCTCCTGCAGAATTGCAACGTTTATTGATTATATATGCAAGTCAATGTAAGATACTTATGTCTGGATTGATCCAAGGAAGAGCATTATTAGAAATATTGAATTCTCTCAAGAGTGAATATTAGTCAAGACAAAGTAAGAAATGATACAACTTAAAACAGTGCCTTTGGAACAGGAATCAAAGAATAATTTTTTCCTGGGCCTCAGATGCCTTTGCAGGAAAAGACTCGATAAATTTATTGTTAGTTGTGCTTGTTTGGAATAGGGAGTGGATCGCATAAGATAAATATGTAAGATAAAAATATTTGAGAAGTTTTATCTATTTAAATACATAAACACGTTTTAGGTGGCCAACTGTGATCCCAAACAAGCACAATAGCATTATACTGGGAGTTTCTTGAGTTAGTATATCGTTGATAATTAAAGAAACACATTAAAAAAGCGTCCTATGCACACGAGGCAAACGCACAGAATATAATAATAAAAAAATGGGCCCCACGACTAAAAACTTATAAAATAAAAGAAAAATGGCAGTTAAGTCTCATATACAGGACTTAATTACAAAATAGTTTTTAATAACAACTTAACAGTGACAAATGACAACTTGAGCAGTGAGGATTAACAACTTGCAAAGACCATTATGTAATTAAGTCTCATCTTTGAAATCTAACTGCCATTTTCCCTAAAATCAAATCTACTCCTTTCATTCCTATTTATAAGACCTTTTTAGAGAATCCTAAAAAATTCCTAAGAAAACTAATTACATTACTTTAAGATATTAAAGCTTGTCGTTTTTCTTCAAATCATATTATTTGACTTATGAATTAGTATATAATGTAATAAAACACAACATATATAAATAATATAATTAGCTTTCTTAACATTTTTTTAGGATTCTTTAAAAGGATGTTGTAAATAATAGCAAAGGGAAGTGAAGATAATAGTTTGTTGATTAGCTAGTCAGGGGTAATTTGGGTCTCCCTCATATTTCTTAGAGTTTAGGTTATTGCTTCATCAGCCTCAACATAATGATTCAAGTTGCATTATTCTTTCGTATCTTTGCTTAACACAGAGAGGAACCATACCTATGCTGAATTCAAAGACGACGACGACAGTCATGATAGACCAGACACAATATTTGATCATATCATTGAAGGGCTCTTTCAAGAAAATCAACAAGGAAAGAAGCATCAACCCAAATCCCACTTTCGCAGAGTATACGACCTTTCTGGGATCACTCCGACCTATCTCCCATGCACTAGCAGCAACATTCTTGAGTCCCTTCCAGCCGTCGATAATGCCATCGGAGAAACCGCGGTAACAACAACAACGTCTCCTCCTTGGCCGAGTTTCTTCTTCGCCCGGTACCGGAACATTGATGCCTATCTGAGAATACCCCTTCACGGAGAGCAGCCTCTCCTTCTTCTCGGCGAAACTGTACCTGAAGGATCCCATCTTAGCAATTAATGCCGCGTTCGTAGCCATCACGTGAAGTTTGTGAAAACCGTAACTGAAGATTTGGATCAGAGTGGAACAGAGTGTGGGTAAGGGAAAGCGTAAACGCAGTGAGATTTTCGGTGTTGGGAATGGAGAATGCGGAGCGAAAAGTTGCCTGCGATGATCTGAGATGCTAATTTGTTCTTGCTAGAAACTAGCTAAGCCGGGAATCTTCAGCACAAGAACGTTTGCGTGAGACAAAATGCAAAAAAAAAAAAAAAAATGAATCGTCAAAGAACGAGAGCGCTAAACTATCGTATTTCATTTTGACACGTGGCGTGATGAGCTTGCCTCGCTCACGCATATCTGCATGATGTTCAGTTGGTCACCATTTGAGCCGTGGCCCAGCCCATTTGTCTGCTTAACTCTTTTCTTTTTGTTTAAAAAATTAGGTGAGCTGGATCGGAAAACTCACTCGTGTTAAATAATGTCTTTAAGTTTAAAGAACACTTATATAGAGATACATGTTTACAAATCGCACGCTAATAATATCCTTACATCAATGGGGTTTAAACTCAAAAATCTTATAATTATAAATAAATCACTTTACCAAGTGATTAACATTTATTGATAAGTCTTGTTAGAATTACATTTTATAAGTTGTAAGAAAAATTTAAGCTCATTAATAAAAGGGTTAAAGGGTCAATTGGGAGACCTTTTAAACCCACAATAATTTATTTTTTGACAAAATATGATTTATTGATGTAGGTTAAGAATGTTAATATTTTAATTGTGTTAATATTAATGTTTGGTTGATGACTCATCACATTTATGCGTTTGAGAAAGTTGGGAATCTTAAAAATAGTATGGGAGGAAAGATATTTGAAGATGTTTATACTTAAGTAGTAAAATAATGGAAATTGATTATGAATGTACGAGAAATTTCAATCAAACATCCATACCAACTTTTGTTTTTTTATCATTTCTTATCAATTCCCTCTCTCTCTATGATTTGGATTTTAAAATTGTAAAAATTAATTCTTGCACAAATATTATGTGAAAATTATTACTAAGAATAATTATTGTGTTTCTTGCCCTAAAAGAAGAAAAATTGTTTCATTCGTGTTTTTATTTAGCTTTATGGTATTTGATTTCTTTAGTTTTGATTCTTTTAAGGTCTATTTGGTTTAAGGAGAGGGGAGGGTAAAGGCTCCGCTCCCCTTATTTAGTTAAAAATCTTGGAGGGGAGGGGAGCAGAAATGTGCCCTCCCCTCTCCTTCCCCTATTTTGCTCCCTTCCAAATTGAGGTGGTTTTAAAGGAGAGCTAAATATTATAACAATTTTGTCTTCCCCTATTATTATTATTAATTAAAAAATATTATATAAACTAAAAATATGTTGTTGTTGTTGTTATTATTATTATTATAATAATTATTGTTAAAATAATTTTAAAAATATATTTTAATCAATAAAAATTATTATAAAATTTTTTAATATATATATAGTAATAAATAAACAATTTTATTAAAATCAAAATACATAATTTAAAAATTAATTTAAATAAAAAATATATTATTAAATATTTATTTTATCTTAAAAATATTT
>JBAGKO010000008.1:6014843-6028368 GCA_037177275.1 Acacia concinna
ATATTAAACAAAAAATAATTATATTTATTTAATTTTAATAATTACAAAACTAAAATCTCTCCCCTCCCCTCTCTTTTTATCAATCCAGTAAAATGAAATCCCTCTTAAACCCTCCCCTCCATTGAGTCAAACATAGCCTTAATATCAAACTGCCAGAACTATTTTTAAGTATGAAAACTCTTTACCTAGGAGAGTTTAAATCAACTGTAATTGCTTGATGCCTTGACGTTTTAAGCTTATTTTCTCAACTGTAATAGTGTCATTCCTGGCCAGTGTTTATGTGCCTATGACTTGCGATGCACATTCTAATATATATTTTGTCCTGACTTCATGATAATAATTTTTACCACAGAACAGCAAGCCTATGCAGGAAAGGGCCACGCAAAACTACAATTTTTTTTAGTAAATCTGACTTGAAATTGAGTGGATCCTTGATGGCTATCGTTATTTTATATCTCTCAGATGTTACTCAAGGGGGCCAAATTCTGTTTCCCGAGTCAGAGGTGGCTAGACCATTCCATTGCCTTTTTACATGTGATTCATCATTCTATTCATCTAGTTCGGAACCTGTCTTTAATACTTTAATTATATACTGAACATGCCTGACAGCCCGAGAGTGCAAGCTACTATGACTGTGCTAAAAGTGATGATAATCTGAAACCAATCAAAGGGAATGCAATTCAGTTTTTCTCTCTTCATCAAAATATGTTATTGCTGTACAATGACCAAATATACAAAATAGCGATGGAGATAATTGCAAGCGATAGAGGAGAACAACCTTGTGCCTCATCAGATCTTGTATAGATTTCTCTTGCATTTTTCAACAAAAAGACATCTAAGTTTAATGGTGGTAGAGTTTGACACATTTCATAATTCTCCTCCAACACCTTATATCTCATATCCTCTATCAACCTTTCAAAATTTCTAAAAAAAAACTCAACACATTTAATGTAGGCTTCATATAACCTCTTAAGCGACTATTGAAGCTTTCACTCAATTAGGTTGTTGTAGCTCATGTAGAAAAGGCATGCCGCCCATATACTGATGCCCATTTCTCTCTTTTTTTAAACAAATCTTCCAACCATTTGCTTTGACGAAGATCATACTTGTCAAGCATAGACTCCCAAGCATCAAGAAAATCATTCTCATATTCATATTTGCATATGCAACTTTTAAAATCTGCAGTAAAAAAATCTGATTTCTTATAAACATGATCAATATGCTTACATGAGAGATGCCAAGCACACAAACGATGATATGATTCAGGAAAAACCTTTGTAATTGCTTTTGCCATTGTTGGATCTTGATCTGTAAATATTGTACTTGGTTTCTTTCAAGACATAGCTTTAATAAAAGTTCTAAACAACCACTCAAATGATTCACTAGTTTCATCATATAATAATGTACCACCAAATATTACAGTTTGTAGATGTTGATTAAATCCAACAAAAGGTGCAAATGGTCTCAAATTACGATTTGTACGATAAATAGTATCAAAAGATATCATATCTCCAAAATAAAAATAATCCACAATCATTTTTGCATTAGCCCAAAATATATTTGTGATTTGATCTTCCACATCAAGCAGTATTTCATAAAAAAATGATGGGTTGTCAGATTGCTTTGATTCAAAATAATAAAGCAATGAATAAGCTTCGCCTTCTTTCATTTCCGACATCCTCTTACTAGTCAAATGATTGCTAATATATTTAAGAGTGCATCCAACATTTTCATGTCCTCCAACTTGTCGACTTAAGAATTCAAAAATCAATTTTTACCGTATATCAGAATAGTTCCCTTGCTCAATTTGGGATGCCTGAGCACTAGAGATTTTTCTTTGAGATGGCAACTTATGCTTGCTCCTAGAAGTAGCTAAAGCATGATTATGTTGTTCTTGAAAGATGTAATTGCATCTCTCCTGTTTGCTTGTTGAGTAATAATCATGTGAGCTAAACAACCTATTCTCAAATCTTTACGTGCCTTTGTTCCTTTATAATCATTCACTTTCTTAAACCGTTTTTTGAAACACACAAATTTTCGAGATGCCATCGTCTTACGATCTGTCTTACTTCGATTTACCCACTCTTTCCTAACACTAAATCTAATAAATCCAGCATACGCATTATAGAATTTATATACATGTTTTTCACTTTCAAACTCCATACCCACATACGGAGTTAAATTTGATTCATTTACTTGTTGTTCTGTAAAATATTCATATAATAATTAGCAACATATTGGAAAAAATAAGAAACCATACAAAAAGGAACACAAGACAAACAAGACCATAAAAATATAATTTAAACGCATGGACTAAAGCAAAAGGCTAGCCAAAGATATGATTTTTCTACTCACCAGCCATTTGATCTCAATATCCCAAGGAGTGAACACGGAGGAGTAAAACATGCTCCCCTTTATAAACTAGAAGTGACTATTAGTAACAAAGATGTGCCATATTGTCGCTGGTTCGATCACTTCGTATTGCCTCTGCAATCAACGTCAATCTGAGAGAGATCCTTGGCTGCGACTAAGCTCTTCACAGAGGAATAGGGTTGGAAAAAGAAAAGGGATGGAGACAGTGAGAATAGGTAACGGAGTGTTTGCTGATGTGTTAAAGTATGTCCAGGTGTCATGTGTTTATTAGAGAAGAGGAGGAACTGGTTATAAGGAATTGGACCAAAGTTTTGTCCTTTATTTAATCAATGAATCATCTAGTGTTTCAAATGACAATGCCATTATGATGTCTTTTATTCTATCAATCAATTCCCTATTTACCCCAAAAAAATAAAATGTTTGTTTTGTTTCCACTTACAAGGCAAACTTCCTTCCATGCCTTTACTTGGCACAATGCAAAATTACTTAAAAGAAGTTAAATTAAACATCCCCTAAGCACATTACTTGTCTGAACCTCTATGTCTAACTTGGCAGTGATATGTAGGATTTATTTTAGTCTTTTTTGTTGGTGTCATGAGGAGTTTATATATTAGGTGCATATTATTGTCTTTCATAAGTCTAGTACTTTTAATAAATGAATCTAAACGTCATTCCCCTTTCATATCAGAGCATATTAGTTGAATGAGAAAAAAGATAGGGAGGAAGAGAATAAGAACGGCATGTTAACAGACATGCATCTTGCATGCAACAACTCATCACACAATAACAGACTCATTTTATCAATTTAGACGCCATGTTAATCTTTAATCCCTGCTTTCAAATTCCAAGCACTATGGCTTCTCTATTCCCTATTTTCCACATTATATTCCTCATGATCATTTCTCTTCCATCCACCATTCATTCAAAGGACACAAGCTTTCCTAACCCCAGTATAGCCCAATGCACCTCCAGCCTCCTTCCTCTTGCTCCCTGCGTACCATTTGTGCAAGGTCTTGCTTCGTCTCCGGGACAACCCTGCTGTGACAACCTTAAATTGCTCTACATACAAGTCCCACGTTGTCTCTGTCTTCTGCAAAATGTCTCCTCCTCCTTCCCTATCAATAGGACTCTTGCCCTCCAGCTTCCTGTTCGCTGTACCCTTCAAGTCAATGTCTCTGACTGCCTAGGTTATCAAACACTTCTATGTTTATGTTAAAGCATGTCTACAAATCTTTTTGGGTGGGTGTTTTAATAAATAGGATACGTGTATAGTTTGATGCAAGTTTTTTTTTTTTTTTGTGCAGGAGTAAAATTGCCTTCCAACTCACCACCTACCCAAGCGTCCAATGGGGCAAAGGGCAACCCTTCCGTTGCTGGTAATGCATCCTCTGTTTTTTTTTCCCCTATTAGTACTAAGTTTTGAATTTGATCTTGCTTTTTTTTTTTTTTTACTGAAGACTAGTTTTCCATCTTTATAGTAAGAGATGCCTCTCAATCAAACGTCATGGAATAAAAGAATATTTTGATAACCATGTTGACTTTTTCCCCTAATATAATGATTCTTAGCTTCTCCGGGAGTTCCAATGACACCAAAACCCAGCATTATAGGACTTGGACTTGCAAGAAGCAGAGCTATTAATTTGAAGGCAGGCGATGCTTTTGTTGTAGCCTTGACTGTGGCAATTCTCCTCTTAACATTTTAATTGTAGCTCTAGTCCTTATATCAAGTCAATAGTACCACAAGTCAAGAACTACCATGTATTTTGATTTAGTTTTACAAATGTTGTGCTGTCATTTTTACCTATTTTAGGGATTTGTAATACATAAATTTGGTGATTTTTTTTACAACTTAGATTCAGACTTTCCTTTCTGTTCAGACACAGAATTGCAGTTCTCCACTGAATAAATGCGTGCTTTAACTGGGTATTAAGTAGATAACTTCTCTTCACAATTTTTTCAGACCACACGTCAGTAACTAAATATTTCATAGGAAAATAATGAAAAATCAACTCGTCTATAAACTTGGGAGCTTGTACATACGAAAAAGAAGCATTATTTTACAAACCTAGTGCCATGCTTCATGTTTGAATTCATTCATTGGCCCAATATTATGACGTGTTTACAAATATCTTAAGAATGGGCCCTAGTGGCCTACTCCAAACTAGGAGCCACCTCTGTTGGATTGGATTCAAAAACATCTGAGTTTGATTCCTCAGGTTCGTCCAAAAATTCTCGAGACTGGATGGATTCTTTGTATGCAGGAGTCTCCTTGAAATCTGTTGCCCCTTCATTATAAGTTGCCACAGCAATCCCACAAGCAATTAACTGTGAATGGGAAGTGGGTATTTCAGCAGTGAAAATTTAATTCATAAGTGTAAAAACAACTAGATAGATTAATTACAGGACTGGATAACAAGTTACTGAGTCAAATCACAGATATATATTGAAGCATATCAAAACACCAAAGTAGGTCTCACTCAAAAAAAAATGCTTACATACATGCTTGTTTTGTAAATGAGTAGGCCTACAAATCTTTACCTTTAATTAATACAATGAATGATGAATCTGTCTAAAAAATGTTTTTCTTTTTGGGGAGATAATTCTTGGCCTAGAGAACAAGTTACAACATACTGAATATACCATCTCCATAAAAATATTGTCAAGCATAATAACACTGAAGATTAAAACTTGACTTCCGATTCCTGTTTTGGAAAGAATGTGTGATAAATTTCTTAGGTCTCCAGCAACGTATTGGGTAAATCGAAATGATCGATCAAATGTAAATGGAAAGGTATCGTAATAAAATCAAAAATAAAATTAAGGAAAGGAAAATAATATGCAAAAGATTGCTATTGTGATTCTGATTGATGTAGAGAAGGAGTACAAGAGAGTATAGAAGAAATCTGATCCTCCATGAGATCTTTATCTATCCCCTCTTTATATTTACAGATGACACTTATTTTATTCAATAAAAAATCAAAATTGATCCTAAATTATAGCAACAAACTACCTAGTGGGTTTCACTAAATCTAATAGATCTGAAAACATATTAAAATATATATTTTGACCCCACAATTCCTCTATCCACGTGCTCTGTAGTAGGTAAGAACAAAAATCTTACACGAAAAATTGGATTCAGACATTCATTAGTGCAAGGAGTTGTACTATTATCTGTAAAAGTATTTAATCCCTCCTCAAACACAAATTAACAATGACCGTCCAAAGCTGATGGCATGTGGATTTAGTGGAACTTAAGCTGATCTTTACATGTCAAGAATTCAACCCCCCCTACTCCCTTTCCAGCTCAAAACACATCATCATAGCAAATGATGTGAAATTGAAAGATTCTGTTGTACAAAAAGAAGTGATAATAAGGCCTTCTGTGTCTTTTTCCCTTCATTTCGTTTTATGAAGATAGTACAATGATAATTATATGTTTTCCTGCTGAAATATTATAGTCTACTTGTAAATAATTTCATTGTCTCCCTCACAAACCCAACTTCTTGACAATGAATTTGCACATGTCTTTCCATTGCATTCTAAACTTCCAAATATATTCTAAGTTTATTTAACATTCAATAGGGTCCTTGGTAAGTGGATTGAGTTGTATCATATGCATCATCAATAGTAAGCTCCACTTGTTAGGCATGTGAAATTGCTTCAATTATTAGACTAACTAACATGTGTATGCCAGATTAGTGTCTTCAGACATTTGTATTTGTTTTAATAGTGTAGTCTGTATCAAAAGCAACTACTACAAGTTCCCTGATCCCTAAGTAATTTTCAGACAGTCTAAAATTAACATAAAAGTTTCATTTCATCAAATGAACACATGAATCAGATAGAGAATTCAACAAGAATAATCAGGGAAATTTTGGAGATCATACCGCGAAAACAATACCGAAAGCCCACAAATACTGCACGAAGAAGCCGAGAGCATCCCACTGTGGGCCTTCCCAGAAGTTCGGTTTATCGCCGGGAAGCTCCGGCAAGAAATAGCCGTCATCGGCGTTATCAATGGCATCTTGAATCTCGTCCACTCGCTGATCTTCTTGGTCTTCGGTGGTGACGGAGCCCCGTCGACTATTCTTGTCCAACCTTCCAGAACGGGGTGAAAACTTTTTTGCGGAAACTATGTGAAGTTTTCTAACAGAGAATGGGAGAGTGAAGTGAGAAGAATGGTTGATGGAGGTGTATGGAGCTCTGATGGAGTGGCCGTAGAGGATTCTAGCACCGCCACAACTACCTGTGGCCAACGCCATTAGTGAATGGACACAGATCTCTGGCACTGGCCACACTACTATCATTGTTGCTTCTTTGTGGATAAGAGGAATAAGAACGTTTGCGGTCCGAATATCGGGTCCAAATCTGCATGTGATTATGGGTCGGGTTATCTTAACCCGATATGATTCTCGGTGCCACTAGGTTGGTTTGTATTGTGCTATTATTAATTTAGTATGGTAGTTTTGGCTTCATTACAACTTTATTTCTGAAATTTAACTTTTCTAAAGGAATAAACCTAAAACTCAATAGATTAATTACAACGAGTTAAATATTAAGAGTTGGGTCCAAGATATTTAGAGTAAATAATCAATTTTTGTAAAAAAAAATAATAATGCTAAAAAACATAAATGCTTTTCTATTTTATGATGGAATGAGGTTTAGAATTTTCAAAGAGTTACCAACCAGCATTAATCCTGGTAAAAAGGAGTTTTAGCCACTTAAATATGAGATATCGATTCTGAGTATGTGTGTATGCAGAAAAAAAAAAATCCTTTTAGAACAACTATCTCAATTAGAAATTATAATGTTCAAATACATCCTATCACATAGTCATACATATATAATAAAAAAAACAAAAAAAAAAGTCCTTTTAATAGAAATTTGATATTCAAGCTTCATATAGGAAGCCATGTCAAAACAAACATAAGTAACGTTTCCTCATTAAGATTTGCCTCTCCATCAAAGAAACTCAATGTTGATCGAGGACATAAAAACGTTTCTTTGGTTTATCACTAGACGTTGCCTATCTATGTGCTTGACATCAGCTGAAACAAGAAGGTTTAATGAGTCAATAAATTTTTTCACGAAATTATTATTTTGAAACACTAGGAAAATAGAATAGATTTGATCGAGTTGTATACGCATTTTGGAGTTGAAAATATCAAGAGACACCTTAACGTCTAGCATGCCAAATTGCCAACGCAAAAGAAGACATAAATATCGAAAATGATTGGCCTGTAAATAGTAGCCGGAGGATGAATAATTGTGGTGAACTAACTGATAACCACAAAATAAAATATTACAACTTGTTTCTCGAAAGTAAGGTGCCCATTTCACAAGGTTACGCAAGGATAATCTCAATTGATAGATTGATAAGGAGTCAAATAAACTATTTTGTATGTATCCATAAATAGCTACTATCTTGGTCGTCAATAATTAAATAAATAAATAAAAAGTATTTCCATGAACACTCTTCCTGAATGAAATCTTCTAAACTCTTGTTTTATTTTATTTTTTACAAGGATCAAATGAAAGCGCACATGATGATTAATTAACACATAAACCCACACCACATAAAGCACAAGTTGTGACATTTCCACACAAAGGAAGGGGTAGCTGCCATGTGAGAAAATACAACATTTTTCATGTACCCTTACAGTCATATTTATAAGATGAAGAGAAAGATTTGTTTTCTTCTTATTTATAAGTTTTTTTTGTCAATGTTCTTTTTTTTTTTTTGCCAAATTTTTGTCAATGTTCTTATTTATAAGTCATGTCATTAAATTTTTTAAGTGAAATATATAATTTTATCTTACATTTATTATTAAAGAGAGATTACATTCGAGATACAAGAGTGCATGTATATCAAACATGAAATAATATCAGAAAGTTATTAAATTTTATGGTAGAGTCAATTATGTTTAGAGTTTTTCTTGATTTGGGTAGAATGTATGGGAAGTGATTTGTAAATAAGACCAAAAAAAAGAAAAGCAAAAAAAAAGTGTATTGAAGTCGCAAGTAATACAAAATATGATCCTAAGGGCTTTTGGAATTTCTAAATTGTAGTGAAATTATTTGGATAATATATTCTAATTGTGAAAAGACTAAAATATTCTTAAGAAAGGGTATCTCAGTCTTTTCACAATTACATTACCTAAAACTGAAATTTGAACATTTCAAAGAATTTTTGGGTCATATTATGTATTACTGGATATTTCATTGCAATTTTTCTATATAAAAAAAAAGGCAATATACATTTTTAAAGATGAAAAAAAAACTAGTTTTTAGTATTGTACTGAAAAGTGAAAACTGAATCGGAGTAAATCCTTTCCTAAAAAAAAATCCTTTCCTTTATAATTTCATATTTGTAAGTTATAACTAAAAATTTTCAATTTATCTTTAATCATAGTTTAGTTCTAATTTGATCAACTGATACTTAGTATGCATTTAAAATGATTTATAAGTGATTTATTACGAAATACAAAATAAATATTTGATATGAGTTTTTCTCGTATTGCGTAATAAGTCAGTGACTTATTTGAAGTTACCAAACAATCTCTTGACTCATTCAGAAGTAACCCTTTTAACCAAAGATTTGTAGTCTAATGGTAATAATATCTCTTAGATAAAAAGAAGTCACGAGTTCGATTTCTTGGTTGTAACTGTCAGTGCATGCGCGAGCTCATGTTTTTAAAAATAAGGAAGTATCCGTTTCGTTTTTGTTTTTTTCCCGAAACAGTAACCGTTTCGTTTTTAATAATACCTTGGTTTTAGCCATTTACTGGTGCAAATGTTAGGTGCGCCTCATAAAGTAGATAGGCCTGTGTCATCTCTGAACAGTTGTCAGTGGGCCCCAACATGGGGACAAAACTATCCTGTACAAATGAGAACACACAAAAGAAAAGATATATGAACTTCTTTTTCGGACGGTAAAAGATATGAACTTTATTAAACCATGTAATTAATGCATCACATTTATCATATATCAATATATATATATATATATGCATATATTTACTGATGTGACATGAATTAAAGAAAAAATTAAACTAATAAAATATCTATCTAGTCAATATTAACTTTTGAATCAGACTGATATGGTTGGCGAAAAAATCATAGGACTTTTCATCTGCTTCCAGATTCACAATTGATGATTCATTATTTTTGAAGATGAAGATTGATCGTTGTCTTTGTCAAGCATTCAACTCCAGCAGATTGTGAGTTCCAATTTGATTTCCAGGATACATATGCCCTCCCAATTTTAATGTCCAACAACGCTTCAGAACCAGAACGCAGAAGGCAGCTTATTTTTAAGTGGCAAATGAAAACAATTTGCTCATTTGCTTATACAACCAATCCATAAAATAAAATCTAGTTCATGGCATAAATTGCATCTCAAATGAGCTAAAATGCAAAATTTTCATTTGGTTCCTCAATTTTATTTTATTTTATTTTATTTGCCAAAATTTTAGTTCCTTTATATTAAAACACATGCTTTTAAGTTATTTAACCTTAATATCACAAGGATGATAATTTTTTGTATTAATTTTTGTTATTTTGAAATTAAACTAAAAATAACTTTTGAAAAGATTTTTTCACATTTAAAGTCTAAAAATATCAGTATTTCTTGTTACAACACCTTTTGTTAAGGACGATGGATTAAATAACTAAAGATCGTGGGAAAAAAAAACTACAGATATTTTTTAAAATTTGCGGGATAGGTTAGATGACTTCAAAAAATAAAACAAAATTCAACAAGCCAAATTTTACATGAAGACAAATAAGTGTGGTTAATGTGTAAAATCTAAAGTGAAATTGGAAAAAAGAATATGGAATTTTCAAATCTTTCGAATTAACTAATGCCTTCAATCTAATATTGAAATAATTATTTTTACTTTTATTTTATCAATCTATATATTAATATTGTTATTGACATTTTGATCCTTGTGTTAAATTATACACAAAGGTTGTCAGTTTATAGGATACTGTAAAAGGAGATAATAGAATCGTTAATTTAAATTTTTTTTATTTCTTTTTTTTCGCCAGAATTCTTTTTCGCATTCATCTACGTGCAAATGTTGATATTTATACTTCGACAAGAGGTTAAGTTGGATGTTAAAATCGTTAAATTAAATTCTTTTCATGTTAATTTTTATATTGATGTTTTTATTGCATTTCCAACATTTCCGAATTCAAAAGAAAAATATTTCCAACATTTCATTTATCTCATATGGGTATAATCATTTCTGTTTGATTTATGAAATTTTTCCTATTTATATGTTATTACCAGTTAACTCGTCATTTATCGTTCCTTAAAATTGAGCTTTTATGGTTCATAGTGATACCATTCACTTTGAGGCACTCGGTTCGAAAGCTGGCAGGGCCAAAAATAAAAAAATTGAGTTTTTATCATAACAGAAAATTTTAATAATAAGTGGATTGGATTAAATTAAGTATGTTCAAATTTAAAAATATTACCACGAAAACGCACGAAGAATTGTTGGGCTAAGGTAAAGAAAAGCAACAGACAAAAAACTGTAACTAACGAATCTGAGCTCTAATCTAGTTAACTGGCAAAACCACAAAATGAACAAAATAATTAATTCTAGAATTTTTCACATCTGCCATCTACATTTTCTGTGCTTCTTATCCATCTTCATCTTCATATGGATTTACATCATGTTCTAGAAACGTTTCCGCAAATGACACCACAAAATCTTGCCGCCGCCGAAACGTTCCCACCATTACATCCTCCTATAATCCTACATCGCCTGTAGAGACTCTGACCGCCACAACACGTCGCCGGAATCTGCGTAATCAAACAACCCATCAAGGGTAACAAAACCGCCGCCGTTGTCCTCGGCGCCGTACTCAATGAACACGCCAGTTCCATAGCCGAGAGCCTCGTACTGCGGAATATCATCTTCGAACCCCATGAACCCGCTGAGATCGATACCGCCCGGTCCGACCCGACTGAACCCCTCGGTTAACGACTCCGGCTTGTCCTCCTCGGCGGGAGGCGTAACCGTCGGCGGCAAACCGAGTTCGTCGTCAGACGCTTCCAGAAGATGCTGCAAATCAGTCGACTCATGAACCGGGTTCGAACCGCCCAGATCCAAACCCGGCGCAAGTATTTCATCCTCAAAGCTCTTGATAACAGAGTCAAGACCCTGCATCGTCGGGTCACGCTCGGCGGCGGCATTATCAGGGTCGTCAAGGATGTTCATCAACAAATCATCCTCAATCTCCCTAGCCCCAGCCGAATCCAGAGGCGCCGATGTCGTCCCAGACGAGTCAACCCGGCCGAGTTCCTCCGCCTCCGAGCTATTGCCTGAGTCCGACGAGTTCGAGCTCGTCCGAGTAAGCTGAGACTCGGACGAGTTCACATCTGACTCAGAGCCAACCCGGGAGATCTTAGGCTCATGCAAGTCCTCATGGAACTCGGACGAGTCATCCCGGACTCGCTTCCTCGTGTTGGCACAATCGTCCACCATGGTAACAGTAGAGAGAGGGAGAGAGATTCAACAATGGTGAATAGGAAACAGTGAAATGCGAAGAGTAAGAGAGAGAGTATATAGAGAGAGAAAAAAGGAAGGTTTGGGTGAGAGGAAAGAGAAAGGAAGGAGGGTATATATAGGAGAAGGAAAAGTAGGGATAGGGTTTTTATGTAAGGAAGAAAGAGACAGGGGCGTGTATAGCGGAAGGAAGGCTTTAATTAAAAGCTGCGTCACGGACGTCTCTTCTCTCGTATCGTACCCTCTTACCTTTCACTATCGTCCTATAATAAATAATAATAATAAACAAATAAATATTATTTGTTTATTGGCGTGTCGTGTGTGACCCGTTGGGGAAGGGGGTGGTGTGACTTTTTTTAATGGGACTTTGCTTTTGCTTTTCTTTTGTGCTCGTATCTGGAAATTAACTAAATTTAAATGTGTGAGTGAAGTCCGGGGAGTTGGGGCCCACCCGACACAAATGAAATCATGTGGTTGGTTTTTTACTTTTTCTTTTTTTTTGGGTGTGTTTGGAATTTAGGAAGAGAGTTCTCACTGGTCAGGCCACCACCCTAGCGCTATTCATGGATTTCCTCTCTCATTTTTTTTTGTGGGTTTGACAAATTGTTGCTATTTTTGAAAGCAAAAGTTTTTAACTTTTTTTTAAAAAAAGGGGTTGTTACACTTGGAATTAAAAAGATTTTTTAATGTGTAATACTAATAACAATATACTATCTAACTTTTTATTTTATATATTTTTGGTGTATCTGACCCACCGCCACGCATTCAATGCAAGCAAAGGCAGAACCTAAAGATTCCATCGAATGGTTTGTGTTCGAGAGTTTCTCGTATTGTTGGCGGGATAGTTTCCTTAAACACCCCCCCTCTCTCTCTCACGCAAAGGAGAATTAGGTATTTCGAAATTTTTTTAAAACTATTTTTATTTTGAAAGTAACAACTCAGCAGCACAACCAATTAAGAGTACTGAGTGTTCAAAAGTATTTTGATGACCATTTTTGTCTCAAAAATTTAACATTGAACAGAAATGTTTTGGGAGTAGTTACATGTAGAAATCTCTTTATTGTCTCCAGGATTCAAGCACAATCAGAGAGAGAGAAAGGGATTTTGGGAAATATTGTTTTAAACATTTAAATTGTGAGTTAAAGAAGAAAGAATATCTAAATATTCAGCAAATCGTGATGTTCAAATTATATGCGATCTGGATCTGGATTTTACTTTAAAGATCGTGATGGTCGAATCATATGCGATCTAGATCCTAATGGTAAAATTTTTCAGCCCGTGTTGATCAAACTTAACGTTGACTAACTACCTAGGCAAAAATGATCTTCAAAAAAATTCTAGATACCCATTGATCCTGTGTGGTTACTTTCGAATACCTAACACTCCTGGATAATTACTTCTAAAGCAAAAATTGTCTTAAAAAAACTTTCAGATACCTAACACTCCTAAATAGTTACTTCCAGAATAAAAATAATCCTAAAAAAACTTTTAAATGTAGAGCGCTTCTAAGTGATTACTTTACTTCTCGAATAAAAATAGTCGTTCACCCTTTTTTTTAATTAACTTCCTTTTTAAGACTTTAACAACACTAGGGGCTGGCCTCTAGAATTAGCTAAGGTAGGAATCTTTCAAAT
>JBAGKO010000008.1:6038437-6056061 GCA_037177275.1 Acacia concinna
AGGTACTACGTATTTACAACTCACAGTGTAAATACGTAGTACCTGGTGTTGTTAATTTGGATACCCGTGTTATGAATTACGAAACTGGTATTGTGAAAAATTCAGTGACATTTTTGTAATTAGCCAAAAAAATACAAAACAGACTGATTTGATATTTTCAGATTTCGCTGTACTCAATTGTCTTTTTTCTATTTCACTTGTCATTTTTAGAATTTTCCCATATTTTAAGTAGGTACCATCTTAAAAACAATGTAATCGATATTTTGCTCAGTGACTTGTCAGTTGTCACAAGAATAATCTATTTTTCTAAAAACAGTGCCTTGCCAAAAAAGAAAAAAACGATGCATTGAATGATTCAATAATTAATTAATTGAAAGGGTGGGGGTTGGTTGAAATATCTCATCAAGGAGATGGAGGAAAATGCAAGGCGGTTGATGAAAGGAGTTTGGTGTTAAGTATGAAAAGAAGTGTAGGGCCTCATATGCTTCATTTGCCTCTCACACATTATTAACTCATTTTCTTGTTTTGGTTTTGAATTATTGCTTTGCTTTCAAGGAATCACATGTTCATATCCAATCTTGCTATTCCCATCCATTGCTTCTTGATATTTTTCTTTCTCTCTCCTTGTGTCCCCATCTTGCCTTTTTATGTTAATCATAATTTTCTTTACAATAATCAATAATAATAAATATATGGTCCCCATTTCACAACTCTTCCTCTAACGGCGCATGTGCATCGATTATTTCACTATTTTGTTTTGTCGATAGATTTTATAAAATGTCTGTGTTTTTTTATTGGCATGAAACGTGTGTTTCAAGTTATGATTGAAATGATAATGTTATTTTGACACATTATATATGAATATAGATCTAAATAATCAACAAAGCATCATTTTGTCAAGGTTTTTTGTATGCTTAAATGACGCTAAGCAACTCCATTAAGGCCTTCTTAAATATAAGCGGGAGTTCAAAACCCGAAAAGAGAGTGTATAGATAATACTTCCTCTTATCTTAATTATAAGATCTCATTGACTTTTTTAAAGAAATTATTGATATTAGTTGAATTAGTTAATTGCTTTAAATACGACCTAATCTTTTAAAATAACTCTCCAATCATAATAACCATAAATAGATAAGGGAGTATTGACATGGCATGGTGATTTAGGAAAAATTGGTTAAATTTGGGATACAATGTGTATATGGGTCTTATATTTAAAATTAAATCAAATTTTTAATTATGTCTTATAATTAGAATAGGAGGGAGTAAGTGATTGAGAATGGAAAAAAAATATTAATACTTTCATTAAAAAACATAGGCCTTGTTTGATTCTATCGTTTACTTATTTTCGTTCTCTAAAATAGTTTTTAGAAAAAAGTTTTCAAAATAAGAGAAAAAAAAACCCTGTTTAGATAAATGCTTTTTTTCTGTTCTTTAAATACGTTTTTGAAGTGATGTGGTTATAAGGTTGTTAGTGGTAACATGGCAATGATCATTATTGATAGTGTAGTATGGATGATGAGTAAGTGATAACCTCAAAAAATGGGGAAAAAACTTAAAATTATTTTTATTTTTTAGTTTTTAAAAACAATAAGGTAAAAATAACTTTTTAAACAAGTTTTTTTTGAAAAAAAAACTTTTTTTAAAACAGTGTCAAACAAACTCATTTTCCAATTTCATGGTATTCATATCAACTTTTTGTTTTAATGTATAACACTTTTGCAATCTACTTTCCAATTCCAATTAATAAAAAAAAGTTAAAATTTGAAGTGAAGTATCATTTTCATCCAATTAGTATGAATAAAATTCAAATTCCATATCAATAATCTCCACACGTTGCTTGATCGCAGAAATATCCATATAAAAGAAATATGCCTCCTTATCAAATTCAAAATCAAAAGACAATAATAAGTGACTGAAAGCAGCATATTTGAAAACTAAAGTAGTTTAATTGGGTAAATGCTATTGCTAAACTATTCAGGAATAATTGTTTTTAATGATATAATTTTATTTAATGTTCAAGTACTTTTGATTTGAGCGGCTAATTGACTAATTGGACAAGTACGTAGGTGCTGGAGCATGCCTTCAAAAAATTATGTTTTTATGACTAATTTATAGATTTTTTATTATTTGCTTTTATGAATAAAACAAATTTAATTAGAAAAATTTTGCTCTCTGCTCTTCGTTCTTTGAGAAATTAGTCTGTGTTGTCCATGAAAGATGCTCCTGGTCTAAAAAAAATGTTGTCTCCTTTATATTAATAAAGTTGACCAAATCCTAAAAACTTCTCTCTTTACTTTGTATAAATCATATTGAAATTTGTTATGAATTTCAAAATACTATTTTTCTTTACAGATATGCACATGTAAATTGGACAACAAGCGACAACTTTAGTTATTTCTTATTCTCTTCGGTTATAATTATAAGGGCCTGTTGATTTTTTTGTGTGGAGAATTTTAAAATGATCATCAGAAAGTTAATTATATTATTTAATCATATCATATATTGTGTTTTTTTATATTATATATTAGGTCATAAGTCAAACAACATAATTTAAAGAAGAACAACAAATTTTAATGTCTTAAAGTAATGTAATTAATTTTTTTAAAATTTTCTTAAAATTTTCTAAAAAAATCAACAGACTCTTATAATTATAATTAAGATCAAAAAGGAGTATTTTCCTTAAATCCTTATGTTCCTAATCAAGGTGGCATTTGGCCCTAAATTGTGATCAGTGGGAGACTTCAACAATTAAAAAACACACGTTTACCCATTATTTTATTAAAAAGTTAAATAATTGTTCCTTCACAAATCAAAATCGAAGATGGTGTCACGTTGAAAGGAACCTAATTAATAAATAAGGGAAGAAAGTGAGTGTGATCTAATCTAATCAAATTTGGACTCGTTCCATGTATGTACTATTTACTTTGATATTTTGTTAAATAAAGATAAAAAATAACAGAAAGACATATCTTAAAATGATATAATTTAACAAACTTATTTTTATGAAAATAAAATTTAAAATGGTTAAATCCAATTTAAAAATTTGACCAATAACAAAATGAAAATTGAGAACTAATGAAAATATGGCTTATAAAAAATTACTTTTTTTTAAAAATAATTAATAATAATTATTTATATTACTATTTCTGATCTGTAATATAAATGCTAATTGACTTTTTAGAGATTAAGAAATTTTAATACATTACATTAAGATATTTATATTTATTATTTTCTCTAAACTAATTTACCTAATTTATAAATTAATATATAATATAATAACATACAATATATATTGTGGCTAAATAACTTATTTAACTGTTTTTTAAAAATAACTTATTTAGTTATTTTTTAAAATTTTTTAATGAAAAATTAACTACCTCGTATATTAAAAATTAAAATGAGAAATAAAAATATTGAAGTTGCCTAAAGACATATTGTTAAACCAACATCTTTATGTTATATGGTATGGTTACCTTGTATAATACATAATCTAAATTCAATCCCATATGTAATAAAAAAAAAAATGCCAGATTCTTGGTGAAGCAATATTAATAGCTTGAAGGAGTGGTTTGTTTTGAATCTGACACCTGTGGCCCTTGGAGAAAAGGAAGTGAATTGAAACTTCAAATGAGACAAAGCACAAATACCTAAATAAATTGACGTTGATATTTTGTTATTTCTATAGCTAGTTGGCTACACGATAAGCTAAGAAATTAAAGAATTAAAAAAATGCTAATCATAAAATGTTATTTATAATGATATCGCGTCAATACACATGGAATGGTGAATGTGAAGCTTGTTTTGCGAGGAACCACAGATTCTAAAGCTTAATCATGTCAAATAAAATATCAACACATAAATAAATCCTAATCATGCATCCTTGTGTGTGTATAGAATTTCAACGACATTTTAAAACTTTTTTTAATCAATCATGCAACCCTAGCTTCATGTGTCTGGCTCATCGTTTAAAAACTTAATTTTTTTAAAGCATCTGAGAAGTTTAAAATAAATAAAAAATTAGCGAATGTTTGAGTCTTTGAAATTGTTTTTAGACAATAAACAGCGTGTTATGAGAGGTTAATACTAAATAAAACTATATAAAAAATATTAAATAAAACAAGTGAATAAGTAGAATGATGAAATGTTGCCTCAATAATGCAAGGAGCCTGATTTAAGCTGCTCGTTGTATGCAAAAAATGTCAAGTCCAAATGTTTTAGAAATTTATATCTAAATAAATATATGTAATTGTTAAATAAACTATGGATTCAGGTTTTAAAAAAAAAACTATGGATTGCCATCATTCACATTCACAGTTAATAAATAAATTGTAAAAGATTCCAGAAATATTTTATATATTCCGACACAAATAATGACTTTATTCATGATTTAATTGTTGGGACAGATATTTTTGTTTTCCTTTAATAAAAGTATAAAGGCAAAATCCAAGAAAGAAATGGTTATGAATGCTATAGTAGGAGTCTCTAAGTAAATTATAGTGGAAGTAATAATTTATGAACCATACTTCATAAATCAGGCTAATTAATTAAAGCCTAATTCCTTAAAATTAAAAGGGAAGCATGCTCATTGAACCTTGAAAGTTGAAATTGATTAGTGGTTGTTGTGCTTAACTTGCTAATTACTTAGCCAAAATTACAAGCTTAACCTCCGAGGGTGAATCTCCCCAACCCCTTGAATGGACAACGGCCAATTTCCTACATCGTACTTGCCCTTCAATCCTTTTTGCCATATTCTCTACAAGATCAGTTCACCATTTAAACCTTAGATCTTAAAACTTGAATGCTAGTTAATGAGGTTAAAGGCTGAGGTGTTAAAATAATCCAATTGGCTTAATTAATCTCGTCGGCTATTTGTATCTAACGGATCTATAACTAATTTGACTCAAGTTTTGTCATATGATTTTTTGTTTTTTTCACTCGCTAATTGTCCTATGATTGATATATCAAAATATTGATTATTTTGTCACACTTCAAATTAATTGATGTGTTGGATAAATTAAAATTATTATACTAAATAAGGGTAAAACGGGGAAGATAAAAATAAACTATCCTTTGGACTTTTAAAAGACACTAAAGTAAAAGTTTTATCTCAAATAAACTAATATTTTGAAAGAAAAATATATACATTTTCTGCCTGCAGAAATCTATACATTTATTTGAGGAGAAGCAATAAAAGATACTAATGCCTTTCAAGTTAAATAATATAAGTATTGTAATACAAGTAGCTTCTAATTAATTTGGACATAGCAATAAAAATAAAAAAATTATGAAATTTGTTAAAAAAATTCAAGTGATTTTTAGTATTATCTTTAATTGCACACTAAATTACAAAAACATAGTAAACTGACTAAATTCTACTCTTTTTCACTACTTTTATTTATTATAAATGGCGATATGTTCAAAAATATTTTATATATTTTTAAAACTAGCAAATATCCTTTAAGAATATAAAAAACATACACCTTTTTAATGACACTCTGTAATAGAGACCAGCTATAAAAAAAGAAGTTGGGTTATTAATTTTGGTGCAAGTGGGAAAACTTGCAATGCATTATTGAAAATGATTAGTGGTTGTGGTTAACTTGCTGATTACTCAGCCAAAATTACAAGCTTAACCCTCTAGGTTGTCCCTTTCATCGCCACGTCATTAAGGGATGTTTTTGTACTATGGTTTGATGAAACCTGCCTGTCCATCACAGAATTAGAATTTTCAATTTTCAAATGTATACCAACTTACCAAGTAATGGAGGCAAAGCATATATGCTGAGGTGACATGTTGAATTTATAAACTACTCCTAGTAATTGACCAAGAATAATACACAAAGCCAAAAAAAAAAAAGGCTAAGAATTAGACAACCTTAACCCTTTGTTTTTAAATTTTCATATATGTCTCGATGAAAAATATCTACTCATATAGTCTTATTCATAAGCTACTTCAAAACATGTTTTATCAGAATTAAATAAAGTATTCAAACACATTAACTTGTCTAAAAATTTAAATTTTCTTTTCCCTCATTAAATATACACATGTTTCCATATGTTAATAACATAAACCAACATTTCATAGGGATAAACGTGTAAATTTATAAGAAAAAAGTTAAAAAATGCCTTATAAATAATATTAAAATAATTATTCTCTCTGTTTTTTTTTAAACCAGACAAGAAGAGTATATGCTTAGCTTCCAAGTTGCGTATTCATTTCAGTTTAGCCCTTTCCTCTAAATGGATGCTTGACCAAACCTACATTGACTTTTTATATTGTTTAATGGCAAGCCATTAAATCAACTCGCTTTTATTCTATATCCATACTTGCAAACTTTTCTTTCTTTTTCCCCAAATAGGCGTACAGTAATCCATAGAAACTGATGTTTAACAGTTTGTTTGACTTTTCTGATTTTGAATCCCCAAGTTTGTCAAATTATATATACTGTATGATTTAATCAAATAATAAGTGGGTGCTGTGAAAGAGACTCAATAATTTTTCAATGAAGTTGATATATAGTTTTAAAATTAATGATTTTTAAAAAAAATTAAATTGGGAGAGCTACTATCATTCAGTTCAATAATACATAAATTTAATTTTGTTTTATTTAATACTCAAATAATTGTATAAAAATACATCCACACTCCTTATATCCCTAAAATGGTTTGGAGGGAATATAATAAATATATAAATCCTAGCAGACAACTTTGAAATGGGTATATGTACAGGTGGAAAGTGTGAAAATGTGGGGAACCATTAGCAATTTAGCATTCAGACTGAGACAACTAAGATATGATTAATTTTTTTATTTAAATATTCTTAAATAAATAATAGTAATACTCAACAATTGAAGTGTGATCTATCCTATCCAAACACCCAACTGCTATGTGTGGGTTCAAAAATTTAGGCATAGAGTTCAATTCAAGAACCATGTGGAATGTGCCATAGGCGGCAACTATTTAAGATTTTGTTTTGTTGTTTTTTTTTTTCAGAAGATTTTATTTGGGTGAATTTCTGAAAAATACCTTCTTAAATTCAAAAACCTTAAAAGGGATGTTAACATTTTAAAAAGGCACTAAGGTATCATGGATCAAATTGGAGTTTTGAAATTTTACTGACATGAACAGTGACCAACATGAAGTAGCGAAAACCATTACTCAAATGGTGAAAATCTGTCACTGTTCATGTCACGGGTATATTCATCTTTCTCCTCTGTCAGATGAACAGTGTCAGATGAACAATGCCATCAGAGGAGAGGAGAGAGAAAGTGATCAACACGAAGTAGCGAAAACCATTACTTTTCTTGCGATATATTACTTAAATGGTGAAAATACATTATTGTTTACATCAGCGAATTTTAAGGGGGAGAGAGAGTGATTAACATTGACCAACACATACTAGTGAAATCCATGACTCTTATTGCGAAAACCATTACTTATCTTGCGAAAATCACTACCGTTCATGTCAGTGAATTTCAAAACCCCAATTTAGTTCATGGTACCTTAGTGTCTTTTTGAAATGTTAACATCCATTTTAGGGTTTTGGAATTTGGAGAGGTATTTTCTGGAATTCCCCCATTTTATTTTGTTATTAATTCGTACTGTAACTAAAGTTATTATTTTTAAAGTAAAATAGTTATTGATCTTCAGATAATTTATTTCCTAATAATTTTTCGGAGCCATCCACGAGTTCGGCTGGTGGCAATAGAGAGAAGATTTTTTTTTTTTAAAAAATACACAAGTCTAATATTGTCATTTGACAGATAAACTCAACTTCAAATAAACCCCCAAGATGCAGTGAGAATAAGGCGTTTTCAAGGATCAATATAAGATTAACATATTTCATGCGGATTTTCGTATCATTCTCTTAGAAAATACTCGTACCATATTATTACCTCAAAATTTTAATACAATCCAACATTAATATATTATTTATTTGGACAAAACTTAGTTCATTGGCTTATATGTATTACGTCAAATTCTCCAATCAAATTTTATCACATGGACTTTTCTTAATAATAAAAATTCATATTGATAAAATTTTAAATTTTTTGGACCATTATTAATAGTGAAAATCACACATGACAATATTTAATCAGATAATTAGACCTAAGTTTTGGGGAAAATGAAAAAAAAGAACTTTGAAATTGCATAATCCCAAATTAGGTTTATTACCAATAATTGATAAGTAATAATAAGACTTAATAAAAAATTCACATATCATTTTATGGGAAATACTTGATTTGAGATTTTGCAATTTTAAAGTTCTTTTTTAATATTTTTCTTAAGTTTTATTATAATTTTAATATTTTAAAATAATATAATTAATTTTTTTAAAATTTTCTAAACAATTGCAATCGACTCTTATAATTAGGAGCGGAAAGAGCATATGATTCAAATGATGCTTTTTTTTAGGTAAAAAAAAATTATTCCTTTTTTGTTTAATGGATGCATTTCAAACATATTATAATACAAAGATAAACTACCTACTACTACTATTATTATTACTACTACTAGTAGTACTTTTACTATATTTAATTACTATTTCGTTTTTGCAATCATTATCGTTTTCTCCGATAAACTTGCAATCAATATGACGATGAATCTTTATGTAAGAATATGCAGTGTTTTGTATTTAAGAAATAAAAGGACATATAATTAAATGGTAAGCAGTGAACATAAAAATGTTATCTACTTTATAATTTTTGTTTTAACCAGGTTTTAACACTCTGTTGTATAAAGTTTAAGGTACGAACTATGAAGTGCATTGGTTGGCCAAAATAGGGGTATGAGATGCAATGTTTATAGAAAAAGTTAAAAGTTAAATACATTAGAGCATCATTTTCATCCACTTCAAACAAATATTAATAATTCAAATTCTATGAAAACAATCTCCACAACATGGTTGGAAGCAAAAAATCCAAACTAAGAAAATATGCTTCTTTTTAAAAATCATAATTAGGACCGTTTAAATTAGCGACAGGAGAAGTGGCCTTTTTTAGTTTGTTGTGGTGAGAGAGTTGGGGAGTTTCCCTTTTCACATGTGTGGTGTTGTTAGCTTGAGTGCTGTGGGTAATTGAAAAGATACAGTAAAGAGTTAAAGTTGTGATAAATTGATCAAACCATATTTTTATATGAATTTTTTTAGTAAATTATGGGATTTTAATATATTTTCTAATCTATTATTGCATGATTAAGTATTAATTTAAAAAAGGAACATTTATATTGAGTTAAGTGCAATTAAGGGTTAAATGGTTATAAATTGTTAATTTATTCATATAATTGGACTATTATAGTATTATACTCCTTTGTGTTTAATCTTGTATTGTATTGTAGGAGTTTGGAAAAAATTGGGATGGGAGTTGAAAAAGAAAATAGAAAGGGTTTGAATTAATATTGCTGAAGGACCTCAATCTGAAGTAATAGCAGTTTGGTCTCCAAAATTAATGTCAATTTGGTACACGAATTTCACAAATGCCAGTTCAGTCCTTCGTAAACTTCACGTTTTTGGCAACTGAGATTATGTTATAAGGGAGATCTTTCTGGCTGGAGGGTAGAGAGGAGAGTGCTGCAAAGCTCGATTTGGACGAAGGAACTGGATTGAGAAGGAAGGAAAAAGGACCACCACCACCCTCTCTTCCATTATCGTAAGCCACCACCACCATCAGCAGAGAAGAGAACACAGACGCAAAGACGAGAGTTGCAGACGCTATTTTAGCACAGAGAAAGAGGGAACCACGATCACCACCATCTCTTTTCTTTAGTCATCTCCTTCATTAACCACAGTCATCCTTCCATTACACCAGCCACTATCAGTTTCCTTTTCTTTTCCCTTTCTCACTGAATCGAACAACCCCCATTTATGTTTATTAATTTCCCAATAGACTCAATAACCTATGAATCTCCAGTGTCACAAAGAATCTGTGAGTGCAATTAGAATAATGAGTGATTGATTTTCTTTGAGTTTTAGTGATGAAGAAGTTAGCTAGAGCTTCAATATATTATAAATGGGAGTTTATTAATTTTTCATAAGCTCGTTTAATGTATTATGAATTTTTATTTGAATTGATTTTTATCTTGATATATGTTTGTGAGATTTAGATAAGTGTTTTTTTTTTTATCTATGATGGATTACTCTAGTGTTGGAATTTATATTAGTACACTTGAAATTTATATTGAACTTATTTCTTTTAGAATTCATAAATTATGCATTCTATGTGATATCTAGATTATATGATAAATTAATTCTAAATTGAGTGTCGCGATTGTGTTCTCAACAAAGAGGAAGCAAGTGCGTTAAGATAATTTTCAAGCACACATTAAGTGACATTTAACAATTTATTTAAGGGATGACTATGAATACGATTGTACCAGTAGTCATCAATTAGATAAATTAGAGCTAATGCAATTGCTTGGAATTATTTTTATTAGACTTGATGCGATTTTAACTCCTAATTAATTTTGAGAAGCTATGAAAGCCATTGACTTTGCTACCAAACTCGCTTTATTATATCCTTTTTAATCCACAAATATTTCTTTCTTCAATATTTTACAAAAATGCCAAAAAAAAAATAGAATAGTTCATTTTTCATACATTTTAATTTAGAGAAAAACCTATTTCAAAACTTCCTTTCTAATCATGTTTTTATGACTTACTTTAATGTAAGGAATTCAAAATGAAAGTTTCTTGATAAGAGAACGATCCTGAGTTATTTGCACCATATTGTTTTCTAATTTGTAGTAAATATTTTATATTTGATTCCGAGACGACTAAGGTTGTATTAAATCTTAAAACAAAGCAATTGGAGGATGGTAGAAGGCGTTTAGATGTTAAACTACAATGGAGAAAACAAGCGAGTAGAGAAGAGGATGAATCTAAGGGTGGCTGAGTTCATGCAAGAAGGTGACTGGAATTTGATGGCGATGGAGGGATGGAAACCAAGGTTGAAAGAGAGGCAATTTGGAGTGCTTTGGTGTCATGCATATAAAAATAGGGATGATAAATGGGTATGGATTGGGGGTAAGCGTAGTGTTTATTCAGTTAAAGAGGGGAATGAGTGCGTAAATTAAAGAAAAATGTGTTAAAGAGAGCTAAAAATATTCCATCTTCATCTAGAAATGATCAAAGAGATATGTGGAGAATAGTATGGAGACTCAAGGTGCCACCCAAAGTCAGAAATTACATGTGGAGAATGTTATCTAATCCACTCTCGAGAATTTAAGAAAGAGGAAGTGCTGTGTCACAGATTTATGCAGGAAAAATGAGGAGACTGATGAGCATTTGTTTTTAAAGTGTGAAGGAGCTAAAATGATATGCTTTGTGTTTAAATTGACGGTGATATAAGTTATTCTTTTTAAAGAAGGCACTCCTTTTAACTTCTAGAAAGAAAGCTCATTGGGGAAAAAAACCAACTCAAATAGAGCTATTTTTCAAAAGCTACTCACTAGTGTTTTTTTACCTCCACTGCTTTCCCAAATAAATCCAATAATATAGGCAGCATGTATAATTATAATTGATTAAACAACTAGGTAAATGCTACTACTTGGGAAAATTGTCACGTGTATTCAATAATATATTTGTATTTAATGTTCCATAGTTTTAATTTGAATTGGTCCATTGGACAAACAGGACCAACTTCAAAATTATATATAGGTAAAATACACTTTTTTTTATCCTTTAACTTTATGCAAAGTTTCAATTTAATTATTTAATTATAAAAACATATGTTTTAATTTTTTAATCCTATCATCATTAGTCTAAAAAAATTGTTTTTTAATGATCATTGTTATTTTGAAAATTAAATTTAATATGTTAGCATTTGAAAATGATTTTTTCTACATCTAAAATTTCAATTTCATCATTTTTTTTATTAACGTTGTTAAAGGAAAAGAATTAAAAAGACACTTTTTAAAGTTGAGAGAGCACATGAAACCTTAAATGAAATTAAAGAACTAAATAATGTACATTTTTACCTATATTTGTATATTTTGTGAGTAATTTATGAAATCTGTTCTTCTTTAAAATCAGGATGGCCAATTTTTTTGGGTTTTTATAGCAAAAACTTTTCGTTTATTTATACATTATGTTGAATATGTGATGGCATCCAAAATACAAGTATTATTGTTCCCCAAAAAAATACCAGTATTATTTTGTACATATAAGCATGTAAATTTTGGGGAGAATTCTAAAAAAATACCTCTCCAAATTCAAAAACCCCAAAAGGGATGTTAATATTTCAAAAAGACACTAAAGTACTATAGACTAAATTGGGGTTTTGAAATTTTGCTGACATGAACAGTGACCAGTATGAAGTAGTGAAAACCATTACTTTTCTGGTGAAAATCATTATTCAAATGGTGAAAATACGACACTGTTCACGTCACGGGTAGATTCCTCTTTCTCCTCTGTCAGATGAACAGTGCCGTCAGAGGAGGGGAGAGAGAAAGTGATCAGCACGAAGTAGCGAAAACCATTACTCAAATGGTGAAAATACACTACTGTTCATGTCAGCAAATTTTGAGGTTGAGAGAGAGTGATTAACACGGACCAACACGGACTAACGAAATCCATTACTCTTCTTGTGAAAACCAGTACTCATCTTGCGAAAATCACTACTGTTCATGTCAGCGAATTTCAAAACCCCAAGTTGGTCCATGGTACCTTAGTGTCTTTTTGAAATGTTAACATCCCTTTTGGAGTTTTGGAATTTGGGGAGGTATTTTTCTGGAATTCTCCCAATTAACAACATCAAATAAAAGACTAAATTAGTCAAACTAAAAGGAAAATATTTTAATTAATGAAATTTATATTTTCAAATAAATCTAATGTTTTTTAATTTGTCCATACCCTTAATATCATCATACTATTAAATCTTTTCGTCTGTGATAGACATGAAAATGGGTTAACTTAATTTAGATAAATTACTAATTACTTGTGGAGTTAAATAATTAAGCCTTACTCATAAGAAGCTGTTTCAGCTACATGATGAAGTCTTGTTAATAAAGAAAACTAATAGATTTAGGAATTTTTATCATTAATATAGAAGAATTGTTATTCCGAAGAGATCATCATTTATAGATTATGACGAGTTTTATAGAGGAGGAGGAGGAGGAGAGATTTTTGGAAGAGATAACCGGATTTTTAACAATCACGCTTGTGAATTCAACTATATTTCAATTCACAGTTAAAAGCAGTTTCTTCAATAATTTAGCTTTTATTGTTAAAGTAATTCATCGCTATGTCGTCCCATATAAAGTCATCTCACTTAGATAATTTCGTAATATTAATAGGCATCTGGTTAAAAACAAATAAATAGGCATCTGATTAATTTGGCCAAGCCAATACCTAATCACACACCCAAGGGCACTGAATAAAAAGATGATTCAAAGACTTCTCCGCCTCATGACACATAAAACAACAGCCAGTAACCTCCATGTGATGCCTTCGCTCATTTCTTTGCTTTATTTATGTATCAATTGGTTTTTTTCTTTCCATCACATACCAGACATGTCATCAGCAATATTTAGCAATTTCAATTCTTTTAATTCTAACTAATTAATTAAAAAGAGCAAGCGTTGGTCAACTTGCCAAAGATTTCAAATGGTAATTAATTTGTCTGCCTCAGTCAAATTATAAAAGCAAGGCAGCTGAACAATTATATGTAAATATATTATAAAAAACTATAAATTATATTTTAAAATAGAAAAAATTATTTGAAACTTTTGGCCGTAGACACTGAGCTATTTAGGAAAAATAATACCACATTCGATCCTAATATAATACCCAATAGACTTTTTTTGGAGAATTCTAAAAAAGTTAATTAAAGTACTTTAAAGTTTATAAATTGATATATAGCATAATGATACACTTCATATTACATGATTAAATAATTTATTTCTTTTCCTTAATATAAAAAAAAGTTAATTATATCTTATATTTAAAACCGGAGGTAGTATATTGTATGTTTTTACTAGTTACTTGTCAATTTAGCATTTTTCTAGAATAGAGGGATTTTTAAGGTGTTTAAAAAGATCAGAATCATTTGAATTTTAAAAAAAAATTGGTTATAAATTTTTTAAAATGTACTTGTTTTGAAAAATCCTGCAGCATTTTGATTTTGAGGGAAAGTTTGAAAAATTCATTTTTCGGATGGTTTATGTTCTCATATGTACAAGCTCTAAAGATCAAGTTAAGGCAACAATTGGATTTATTTAAATAAGAAATTAAATGAGTTACAATGATAAATGCGACGGCAACTTATGCTATAAATAAAAGACGACCAACTAAAGAGCAAGGTGCTGCCGAGCAAGGTAACTCCTTCTTTTATCAGTTTTTGTTCTTGTATTAAAGTACAAATTTTAATAAATGTTGTTATTTTAAAGGGTTAAGCAGTAAAAATGCACATGTACTTTTTCTCTAATATGTATCTAGCACCAAATACTAAGTGTCCGTTTGGCACCATAGTTTGAAAATAGCTTTTATAGATTTCGAGGTAAGTATGTGAGAAGAGTTTTATCTCAGCTTGCGCAAACCGCGATTTAAAACTGCGGTTTGGGAGTTGCCCAAACAAACTCATCCGTCTTTGAAGAATGATTAAAAAACTCCCCACATGCCACATCCGTCTCTGAAGAATGGGGAAGGGGATGTGGCATGTAGGGAGTTTTTTAAATAATTTAAAATTAATGTGTGTGACCTACTAAATCAAAAAGTAACCACCATTTGTACTAGATAATGGAGGTGGAATGTTCGCTCTATTTTCAGAACCTTTGGCAATTTTGCACTGTAGAAAACTATTTGTTGCTAAATGCACATTAGACAAAAGTAAATGGACATTTTTGTCGTTTAATCATATTTCAAAAGTGGTAGTTCCCCTTGTAGACCATCACAATAATTTGTAGTTTAGAAATGATTATAAAGTCCCATGCGACCTCAGGGTGAGAGATGAAAAATAGGAAATTACCGTTTTGCCCTAATGATTTTCAATTAGAAAGCTTTATCAAATTAAATAGCTAGTTTAGTCTAAGTTTGGCCGTTTGGGAGAGAAGTAGAACGCTTTAGTTTAGGGATCGGGATCACTCACTCACCACAAACAATCACTCCTTGCTCTGCCTGATCTCTCCCACAATCTTTCTCACTGTGCCTACAATTGTCATCGTCCTCATCAAGGTGCTCATCGGCCGGCACTCGTGTTGGTTGCTGTCGTCGATCGTTACGTTGATGTACGAAATTTTTTCTTCATCTCTCATATATATATATATATATATGAAATACCTAAATTGATTTTCTTATAGTAATCGGTGTTGGGGTAGGAAATTTCATCTTGAAACTACCTTAGCTTCTTCTCTCAAATGATCGATGACACACATGTTTAAGTCTAATAAAAGTGAACAAACAGAAAGAGACCCCTCTTATTTATTTAGTCGTTTATGAAGGCCACGTCGATCACATTTTGTTATATGAAGCATTTCTTATCATATGTTTATTGACAAGGTCATGCACAATTTCACGTGCAATGCAACCATTACAGGTTATCATATAACAAGTGATAGTTGGGTGATCTACAAGTGATGATGGTGCAAAGAAATATAATAAGTGAAAGTAAAAGCATTAAAAAGTTATAATGGGACGATTAACAAGTGAAAGCGGGGAAATTGATAAGAGAGTGTGCCAAGAAAATAGCAAGTGAAGATAAAAACATTGACAAGAAATGTACCTCCATTTAAAAGTGACAATGAAGTGATTTACAAGTGACAGTCGAGCCATTGGCAAGTAAGGGTGCCAAGAAAATAGAGAGGGTAAAAAGCATTGACAAGTAATGTATAGCTCTTTACAAGTGATGGTGGAGTGATTTATGTAACATCATAAGTTTTATTTTAGGATTTTATTAAAATTAGTAAATAATTATTTATGATAAATTGATTTATTATATAATTATTAAAATAAAAATATTTATTTATAATATGATTTATAAGATTAAGGATAAAATTATAAAGAAAAAAAAAGAAAGAAAGAAAGTTTAAAGTGTCAATATATAGAGGGAGAGAGATAAATAAATGATTTTAAAAAAAAAAGAAAACAAATAAAAAAAAATGAAAGCATAAAGGGGCACGTGCCCCTTTATTGATGCCACCAGTCACGTGTGTGGGGATTATATATAGTAATAAACCCATACATAAATTGATCTGAGGATTAGTGGATTCACCGAGAGAGCAGTGCTGCTGTTTTGTTCTTTGGGTTTGGAGTTTTACTTTAAAGTTCAATAAAATACTCAAAAACACCACTTTTTATAAAATTTTCTTTAATAAAACTGTTTTAAATAATTTTCTCTTTTTAATAATAGTAATTTTCTACACATTAGAGAATATTTTAATGTTAACATCTCTGGGCCGGAAATTCAAAGTGGAAGTCCCTGCATAAAAGCATACCAGCCTTGGAAGAGAATCTAGCTTCATCCTTTATTCTGACGTCCAAATATTATTTGGACATCAGAATCCGCTCCTTCTTCCTCTTGGGCCACTATTTCTTTGATTGATTCATGGCCTGACACAATCAACCTCCGAAGTTTGGGCAATTCCCTGGCAGTAGGGGCTGTGAATAAATATTCCAATCCTTGGCATTTAGTCATAAATATTGCATCTAGATTGGAAAAGGATACTGGAGATTGTACTAGTTTTAATTTGTCAAGCGAGGACATATTTCTACATTTAAATACGTGAGCTTTATCCACGCAGGTGTTCTCTATCCCAATAGAGTTAAGCTTTGGCAGAAACTCCAATCTCAATCTTTCTAACTGATTAACAAACACTAAGTCGAGTGTGTGAGGGACTATCTCATTCAAGTCACTGCAAGCCACTACAAGAGTATCCACTTTAGGGAGCTTGTGAAAGATTTCAAATGGTAATGTGTCAGCCTCAGTGACATTGTGAAAGCCATGCAGCCAAATGATTTCTAATTGGCTTAAAATATCAGCTGAAATATCTCCATTGCGTAACATGTTCGCCTCTTCCTTTGTGAGTGATAGTCCTCTTAGGCAACTAACCTAAGAAGCATAAACACAAGTTTTAAAATTATATATACAGATATCACTTAGGGAATATCTCTTTCTTGTCTCCTCAACAAGGTTTTAGTTTCCCTCATATGACCAAGAATAATCAAACCCTAGACCAAAGGACAATAATAAAAAAAAGACCAAACTAGACCAGCCGAGAAGCATAGGGTTTGGATTGGAATTGAAGGAGAACGGGAATTGGTTAAGATCAGTGAACTCTTGAACTAGTCTAATTAATTGGTCCTTTTTTATTTTTTACTTTCTTAAAAATTTTAAATAATGGTTTGAAGTTATAATATTTTACGCGTATTTATACATTATAAGCAAGAAGGAAAAATAGTGAGGCAATACGCAAGTAAAATAAGTATATGTTATAAAACTCTAAATTTTAAAATACGATACATTACATAAAATATTAGCTGATATAACTCTTTTGTTTTTGTTTTCTGAATCATAAAATATTTATTAAATTTTATTAAATTAGATTTTTACATTTTATTTCTACTCGCCTTACATTTTTTTTTTTTACATTTTATTGAGTCTTACCCAATAACTCATTCGGTTAAATAAATTGTC
>JBAGKO010000008.1:6106807-6118435 GCA_037177275.1 Acacia concinna
AATTTTGGTGTAACAATCATAGACAAAGTAAGTTTTGGCTAATTTCTGTAATGAGACTAGCGGCAGTCTTATTGTATATCAGTTTATCTTAGGCAAATGATGTTCAAAAATCATGAAATTTTCCAGTCTGAAATTAGACATTTCAAGATTTAATTTGATATATCATTTGCCTGATTTGGATGTATATATTAAAATATATGAATTTTTGAAGTTTTCCTAGTGAAATTTGTCAGTTTCTGAAGCAGTGTTAGAAAGTGAAATTACTGGGAATTTTCTTATCCCAATTGAACCAAGAAAGTATTTTTCCCTAAAACTAGACTTAATAAGGGACATTTGAGTTTTGAAATCACCTCTATTGGATATTTGTACAATTATATATGAATTTTCAAAGTTGGGTGAAAATTCTGTCAAAAAATCCGAATTTCAAAAATATAATGATCTGGTTGTAATTTGTGGCCCAACCAAGGGTAAAGATGGAAATAATGTATAAAAAAAAATTGAAGAGTACCCATAAATTATTTGGAGACTAATGGCAGTCAGTGTGAAATTTTTTGAGATAGTCAATATACAGACTCTGTAGAAAATTCAATTAAATAATCATTTTAAAATCATTTTCTTTCTCCTTCCTGTAAGCCAACCACCCCCATAACCTAAATAAGCTACAAAAAGTGGCTTCTCACTTTGAAGCTACTTATGGTGGCTTTAGCTTCAAACAACTTCTCCCATCCAAACACCTTAAAATGAAAAAAGCTCCAAAAGTGTTAAAGTGAAGCTCAAAAAGTGGCTTATAAGTGTCATCCAAACAAGCACTAAAACAATCCTATTTAAAGTACTATATGATATTAATGTGGGCACCTCTCTTATTGGCAGAGGAATATTCTCATTTTCTTTATCTCTTTTTTTTTTTCCTCATAGTCTCATCCCTGCCATTGGATTATGAAAGAGAAAATGAGATAAAGATAATGAGAATATCCTTTTATAATCTAATGACTGGGTCTAAGAGGATTAATTATTAGCCTATTGGGTTGGAAATACCTTAAAAAAGAAAAAAAAAAAAAAAAAAAAAAACCAAATCCCTCTTATTGAGCTTTCGTAGGACTAACCCCTCCTAGACCCAGCTATGTCCCTGAAAACGCAAGTTTTTTAAGGGTGTATTAGGCCACAATTGGATCAATAGCTATATCCAATGGGTCAGGCCCAATCATAATAAATGGTAGAATCACTCTTTCACTTGCTTCACCATTCGGCAAACGAGTATCCAAAGCTTCGCGGAGAGTCCAATGACCGGTTAACATCCGGTAAGGGGTAACACAAATGCACGAGAAATACAGGACATGGTTTCTTGAAATGAAAAATGAAACAATTCTTTGAGGCTCTCACACTACAGTCTGCAACCATTACAAGGCATTTTTACAAATTTTCCACCAGAATCCACCATGATCTCCGGGCAGATGGTACCTCTTTGCTTTCACGTTTGCTTTTCCTCCAATCATTCTAATTCGATCTCCCTCCATTTTTTAATATTCGTCATGGTTTTTTGTCTTTGCCAGAGATTCTTTGCCTTCGTAATTGAAGTTTGAAGCCTCTGTTTTCGCAAGTTCATTATCGAAGCAACTGTTCGGCTTGCGCTTTCAGAATTCGCTCCGTTTCGATTGAGGTACTTCATCCATCTGATTATGCAATGTGGAACCATATTAATTAGCCAGAATCAAATCTGAGTTTTATTTCCACAGAGTTAAATTTTGCAGAGATTGACGAACTTGATTGAGAAGCAGAAATGCTTACGTGCATAGCTCGTCCGAAGAAACTTGGACATGAGTCAGCGAATCAGGCCGATGAATCCGATTCTAGCAGCTCAAGCGCCGCGAAGAGTCAAGCTACCAAATCCCTCACTTCTCAGGTACCTAAATTCTTCTTCTACGGTTTTCAATTAGAAGTTTCCTCTGATTGAAGTATCAAATTCAAATCTCTATGTTTCGTTTAGCTCAAGGATATGGCGTTGAAGGCATCCGGAGCTTACAAGCATTGCGCCCCCTGCACCGGACCAGAGGCACAGACTCGACTCAGGCCCAATACTGAGTCAGACGCGGAATCGGATCGGTTCCGATGGCCCTACCGGCGAACGGCGAGCACAAACTCGACAACGACGAAGACATGGGGGAAGGAGATGGAAGCGAGGCTGAAGGGGATTTCGAGTGGGGAAGGGACGCCGACCTCTGCCAGTGGACGGCGGGTTGAGCCGGTGGTGCTGTTCGTCGAAGAGAACGAACCTAAGGAGTGGGTGGCGCAAGTGGAAACCGGCGTATTAATTACCTTTGTATCACTTCCGAGCGGAGGGAATGATTTGAAGCGAATTCGGTTCAGGTACGCCTCCAATTCCTACTCTATGTTAGGGGACACTAGGCGTCGTATTGTCTCTTTAGGTGCCGTTTTAAGTTTTGATCGGACGGTGACTGTTGGTGACAGTTTTGGTCAAGGTCGGCATATGGAATTGGACCTTGCTGCATCAAGCTAATAGTGATGTGATGATAATGACAATGAGTGCCTTTTCCTCCGGTGAACTGTCTATTTGTCTCACATCACTAATGGTACAAGGACAGCAAAGTTCTTGTGTTATCCTTGATTTAGGATTAGTGGTTCATATATTTAAGATATATGAAGCACAATATATCTTAAAAAGCATTAATTATATATAAAAAAAACACTTAAAAAAAACCCCAGAATGATGTATGAAACGACCCAAAAAATTTAACTCTTTTAAAACACATTTAATATAAAACTCAATTACTGATTTTTTTTTCCAGCCTATTACAGCTACTATCAATATATATATATATATAAGTAATAATTTTTACTTGATCAAATAAATTGCTATGGGGTGTTTCCCCCTTTAGGGCATGACTTATAAAGTTCTAATGAGTTGACCTGACTTGATCAAACTGTCATTCTCCTTAAGAAGGAGGGTTAACCTTTGTGCAGCCCTGGGTAGCCCATCTAACCCTATCAAATATTTAATAAATTTAATATTAAACCCACCCAGAAGCTTACTAAAACTTTGAATGTTTGACATTAAAACTTCCACAGGCCAATGTATCAAAAAAAAAAAAAAAAAAACTTCCACAGTCCAATGTATCAAAAAAAAAAAAAACCTTCCACAGTCCACACACTAATGTGCTTGGATGCGTGACTTCATTTAATGTCTCTTATAAATAATGTGCTGATGAAAATTTTCAAAAACAAATTGAGAATGTTCATTAAAACCTGCACAACTGCACAATCGTTGAAACGAAATCAACAGTACTAGACACTAGTGTACCAAAAGCAATCGGCATTAGTATTTCATAAAAACGATGAAACTAACTACTACTATTTTATATTCTTGTTTTTTATATATATATACAACTACTATTTTCTATTCTTTTTATAAGAAACAATCTCAATCGTGAAGAAAAAGTATTTATTATTTAACATGAGAAACTTATTTCTTTTGTCTGAAATATTAAACTGATTTTTTCATTTTTATCATCAATAAATATATTACTCGTTATTTCTCATGTACTCTTTTAATAAATAAGGGTATAACTGGAGCCAAATGTATATATCTTACACATTTAATACTTTTAATTAATATTTTAATTGAATAATTTTAGTAGTTGTTATACAACAGAGGGGAAAAGAAACAAGAAGAGAGAGTAATAGGCAGCAACTCTTCACTTAGATATTCGCAATACATGATTTTTTTTAATAAATATTATTATTGAAAGTAAAATAATCATACATCACAATCCTACAATTATATTGAGACATTATTGTAGAGTAAGAAATAAAGTTCGGCTAATACCATCTACCTTATAGACCATATCCAAAATAAATAAATGAAGATAACTTTCAATCTCTCTTATATTAGTTGAGTTATATTTTATTCCTAGGGAGGCATAAATTGCTTTATTCGCAATACATTTGATTGTCATATAATGGTCAGGATGAGATTTTTTATTTTAAAATATAGCATGTAGCCACTTTCAGCTAGTTCAATTAATAAACATAAAGTAAAACCTAATAGCGGCTACCGATTGAAAACTTCGCAAGGTTGCTAATTAGAAAAATATATAACATGAATGACTTTTAATTGAAACAAGATGAATGAATCGTCTATTTCAAAAAAGAAAAAAGAAAAATCAATTATATACTTATTTATAATAACAATTCACTCGTTATATTATTTTGAAAAAATTATAAATTGTATTTTTATTGGAAAAATTAAAAGTAGTTCTATGAAAAAAAATTCCCTTATGATGTTGTAGGGTAAGCAATGATTTACGCCTGGCCATTCACAGCCCATTTTGTTGGAGTAATGTCACAAGATAATCAAAATGAAAACAATTAGCGCTGTATCAATAAATCATTGAATTGACATCTCTTTATCAGGTGAAAAATCTTTAAAACTTCATATTTTTCGTAAACAAAGTAGCATGACCCTTCTGTCCTAGCATCCAAAGTTCAAATACTATTCCATAAATGTGAAAAGGATTAACTAGGGGACCCCATTCCCTTGTAATTTCACGCCCTTCCCATAAAGCAATAAAAGAAGGTTCAAAAGGAGAGAGCTTACTGTGGCTTGTTCATTGGTGGTGGGCCAGTGTTTATATTTATAGGTCCTTTAACCCGGGCTTTGTTGTCTGGTGGGAGGAAATTCTTGTCTTGTGTTCTCGTCATGACAGAAACTATTGTATAAACTAAACCAACTAGCAAAAGTCATGTATATTCACGCTAACTAATTTTTGAGAGATCTTCTATGTAGGTAAATTCTACTGTTTGTCTGTTTTGTAATTCTTAGTTTTTAGTTCGAGTATTAAAATTTATCAAAATTTTCAGTAGAATTTACCCTTGATAAGTGCAGTACGCGGTTACCTCCTGTTCATATACTTAACTGCCAAGAATTAGTTAATCAAATTTGTACAAAAAGCTTTAACTTTAGTATTTGTCTTTTTATGTGCGCTATATGTTGAGGAATGCCCTCATCATCGGCCACTCAGAAACTGTATACATGACAAAAGTGAACTCTTACCTTGGTGGGCACCAAACACAGATTAAGAAACCTAACTTAAGAAGAGGTTGTTCGCCGTATTTATTTTGTTTTTGTTTTTGTTTTTGTTTTTAACTTATTTTATGATTGATGATCAAAGAGAGTCTGCATATGGTGTCGGTCCTACTTGGGGACTTGTGGTGCAGTCACATAATATGAACTTAGTTTGAAGATTTTTAGCCATATATTTAAATTCTATTAATCATCGAAATCATTTCATGCTCAGGCGAGTTTAGTGGCATGGTTAATATTAATTAATTTTGGACCCACCTTGTTTTGATTGCTTAGACAAACCCCTAAGCCGAGGTCAAAATGTTGGCCTTAGAACTGCTTTATTCCATGCACCGACCGACCCAGTTTTGCAATTATTCATTTTGAGTATACTTTGTCAAAAAGTGTCCACTTGAGTGGATCGCCATTATTGACAATAGTGTTAAAATTTTCTTAAAAGCATGTCAAGCATAACACATATAATAATGCAAATAATATGTAACAAAAAACAACACAAATAATAACATTGAAGTCATAATTGAGCTTTGGAGCTATCACAATAAATCCTGAGATTGAAGATCCATAAATTTCTTTGAAGTTTAATTTGCTGTTTCAGCATTTTCTCCTTTTTTTTTAAATAATTTCTATAAAGTATTAAGACACTCCATAATAAGTATATTTCAGCAAATCCCCGGATCCCAACTTCAAAGGATCATATTCATCTAAAGAACCACTTAAGCAACATGGGAAACACAAGGAAGTTGGTGGGCTAGTCAACTTAATTTAGTTCAGGCAGAAAACTAATTTGATAGGTTGGGTTCGATTTTGGGCCAGTTCTTCTTCTTGGCTTTTTTTTTTTTGGGGAAATTTTAGGGTTCAGCTGTGTTGAGTGCTGTGTCTTGACTCTTAAGGGTTAATTCTTAAGAAGTTATAATTAAAAATATTTTCTAGATCATTTTCAATTTTTAGTAGGCTCGACCAACTAAAACTGAAATTGGTGCCTCAGCAGTGATGAGCAACCCAGATAGAAAAGTTCAATTATTTTCTTAAACAAAAGAATGAATGATACGGGTGAGATAGTGTAATTGATTAGGTTTCAAATACTTATAGTCTATGGTGCCAGTACCTTTGTGGTGCAGTGGCACGAAGGGAGCCCTATGATGGCACTTCCCATGGGTTTGAATTCATGCCTACAAGCAATAGCTTGCCAAACACCAAAATACTTGATAATGTACTTCAGCTATAAAATGTCATTAGGATTCAGGACTGAAGAGTCATAAGCAGTGAAATTTATTGTGGCAAATTTTCTATATACAGTCGGGAAATGTATAACAAATGGCAAGCGCAAAAATGGTGGGCAGAGAACTATGAAAGGGTCATGGAACTTTATAACGTTCAGAAGCTTAATCGCCAAGCCTTCCCTCTTCCAACACCACCAAGATCTGAAGATGAGGTAAAATCTGCTGGATTTATGTACATCTTAGACATGCATGTGATCATACTGTCTCTCTCTCTCTCTCTCTCTCTAATTTTTTCTAGCTAAATTTTGCTCAAGGGCAAATGGTTACGGACGTTTGCCTCACATATATCTATATATTTATATATATCGCTCAGCATTTCTTCCATTTGGCTGTAATGCACATTACACAGTAACAAGGGTAACTCTAGCCAATGTTTATATGCATTTGTTTAACTCGTTATGCCATTTTTACATTACTGAAATTTTCTCTTCTTAAAGAGTTCAAATAACATCTTTTTATATGGGATAAGGATCACTTTTGTCTCAGAAGTAACCATCTGGGAGCACTGCGTATTCGAAAGTTTTTAGAGGACCATTTTTGCCTTGAAAGTAATCATACAAGAGCGTTGGGTATCCGAAAGTTTTTTAAGAACCAGTTTTGCCCCAAAAGTAGTCACTCAGGAGCATTGAGTATCTTGAAGTTTTTTTAGGACCATTTTTGCTCTGACAATTTACTCTGACCGCTAGTCAATGTCAAGTTTAACCGTTAAATGACATCATGAGCTGAAACATTTTTAGAGTAGCTATATTTTGGTATCTCTACACTCTCTTTAGAATTCAAGTACAATTAGAGAGGGAGAGAAAGGGATTTTGGGGAATAGTATTTTAATATTAGAGATAAACATTTAGATCGTAAGTTGAGGAAGAAAAAATATTTAAAGATTCGGCAGATTGTGATGGTCGAACTAGATGTGATATGGATATGGATCTGGGTTTGTCCGTTAATCAATGTCAAGTTTGACAGTTAAATGACACTATAAACTGAAAAATTTCACTGTCATGATCCAAATCGCATATGGTTCGACCATCACAATCTTCAAAGCAAAACCCATATCCATATCTAGATCGCATATAGTTTGACCATCACGATCTGCCGAATCTTTATATGTTTTTTTTCTTTCTCAACTCACAATCTAAAGGTTTAGGAAAAATTTCAAAAAAATATAAGGGAAATAAGAAAATTCCATATCAATACAACGAAATCTGGAAATTCCGAATAAGTCATTTTGTACTTTTTTTAACCAAATTATGAAAATGCCACTAGATTTTAATAATACAAGTATCTCAATTACCAATAACAGTACAACAACTCACAGCGTAAATACGTAGTACCTAAATGCTTCTATTGTTGTTAATTAAGATACTCTTGTTGTGAATTAAGATACTAGTGTTGTTAAAATCCAATAGCATTTTGTTAAAGTCCAGTGGCATTTTCGTAATTTCATAAAAAAAAGTACAAAATGACTGATATGAAATTTCTGGATTTCGTTGTACTAATATGGAATTTTCCTATTTCCCTTGTATTTTTTTTAAATTCTCCTAAAGGTTTATCCCTAATATTAAAACAATATTCCCTAAAATCCCTTTCTCTCCCTCTCTGATTGTGCTTGAATTCTAAAGAGAGTGAAGAGATCTCAAAATATAACTACTCCTAAAATGTTTTAGCTCATTGTGTCATTTAACGGTCAAACTTGACATTGACTAGTGGCGAGAGTAAATTTGTCGGGCAAAAATAGTTCTAAAAAAGCTTTCGGATACCCAACGCTCTTAAGTGTTACTTCTGGGGCAAAAATGGTCTTAAAAAACTTTCGGATATCCCGCGCTCTTGAATGGTTACTTTCGAATATCTAGCGCTCATGTATGGTTACTTCCAGAGCAAATATGGTCCTCTAAAAACTTCCAGATATCCAGCGCTCCTAAATAGTTACTTCTGAGGTAAAGTGGTCCTTGTCCCTCGCGCGCGCCCGTGTGGTTTTCAATTCCAGTATTCGATTTTTCACTGGCCAAAAAAAAAAAACATATATAGACAGCTGAAAGAAGTTGTTTTCATTATTGGGTTTGTGGTTGTGACGGCAGCTCTCAAAGCTTGAATCAACAGAAGATTTCCCTGTGACACCGCCACTAACCAAAGAACGATTGCCTCGTAATCTAAATCGCCCAACAGGGATGGGAACGGGATACTCTTCATCGGATTCTTTTGACCATCGTTCAATGCAATCCCGGCATCATCATGACTCGGCTGGCCTCAACTCAACCCCTAAAGTCTCCACCATAAGCACGGCCAAGACAGAAGCATCATCCATGGACGCCTCTATCAGAAGTAGCTCATCCAGAGAGGCTGATCCTTCAATCAGCAATGCCAGCGATCAAGACACTGAATGGGTCGAACAGGATGAGCCTGGTGTTTATCTTACCATCAGAGCATTGCCAGGTGGCAAAAGGGAGCTCAGACGAGTCAGATTCAGGTATGTTTGCTGCAAACTATTAGAAAGATATTGGAATCAGAAATAGAAGAAAAAATGTATAAGATTGCTCAGGTAGGATACATGCATAAAGCGAAGAACCCAAAATTCTGGCCGGTTCACTTGAAGAACCTCAAGGGTTTTACACAATTTGGTGTCTTTAGTTATTTTACTTTGGGTTAAAGTACAATTTATCCCCAACGTTTTTAAGGAAAAACGATTTTAATCTTAACATTATTTTTAGCTCAATTTCAGTCTCAACATTATTCATTTAGGACAATTCATATCTTTACTAAAAGATATGTTAAGTTGACTGTTAAATGAGGTTTATTAACCAATAATGAAGCCATGTGGCTTATGAGTTGGATAAAAGAATATGATGAGAATATGAATTGTATCAAATAAATAATGTTAATTGGACAACAAACCTCACTTAACTATCATCTATTGTATTTAACAGTCAACTTAATAGATCTGTTAATTTATATCCTCAGATTATTTTATCTAGATCATTAGTCATATGGTATCATTATTGGTCAACAAACCTCATTTAACATTAAATTTAACAGAGTTATTAATGAGGATATGAATTACTCCAAATCAATAACTTTAGCATTGAAATTGGGTTACAAAAACGTTAAGATTAAAATGACTCCTCCCTAAAAACGTTGCACTTTAAACCCATTACTTTTTATCTTAAAAAGAAAAATATTTAGTTTATAGTGCAATTTACACTACAAAATTTTATATTTGAGGATTAGATATAGTACATTACCTAAGACAATTGTAGTCCAGATGTTAGGTAACTCAAACACGTACCTTACAGAGTTTCGTGATACAGTTGTCCCAAATACTTTTATATCTGTTATAGGTCTGAGGTTTCAAATTGTTGTCACGTGGTAGCTAGAAAATTTTATTTCACTCATTTTTCATTTTTATGTAGAGAACCATATATAGTTTGATTTTGCGGTATTTTCTCACTTTGTGGTGCAGCCGAGAAAAGTTTGGGGAGGTGCATGCTAGATTATGGTGGGAAGAGAATCGAGCCAGAGTACATGAACAATACTTGTGAGAGATTGAGGAAACAAAGTGGGTGACTACTTCACAGAGCGTGGAGGTGATGGTGGTTTTGCTTGCTTATGAAATTGCTTCATACCTTGTTTTACCCATAATTCCAGAAAATCCCATTATAGGTCAATTAGATATATATCACAAGAGGTGTTCCTGGCACCTCTTCTGTTTTTGGGCTACATACATATAGCTAGTCACACTGCCTATATATTTGTGTGATGGGTTCCATTTTTCTCTTGGATGTATGTATGTGGTAAATTTACCTTCTATTATTTCCTCCTTCACATAATGATGGATAAGAGTATCAATTATTTTGTTATATAATAGCCAGATGGTTTGTAAATTCTATGTAGTAAAACAGATTGGGTACAAGAATGAATGAATCTACCAATCACTTTTTTGTTTCCATTTCTTCACGCGTGTTTAAAGTTTAAAATTTTCTATTGAGAATGAGGTTTATTCTTATACATTTATAATCATAAGATTATAACAACAGATTGGGACAACCTGTTGTTTTTAATATCGGTGGCATCCTGTGAGTTAAGGGCAAGAACCGGAATAATTGATATTGGACCCTGATTTGAGCCCAAGAATTGACTTAATAGGGTCCAGGGCAAGGCCCAAAATATCGCATTACCCATCCCTCATCATTAACTAAAGTTCCCCCAAATTATCCTCTGGGAAACATAGGCAGTAGCCAACCCAACAGACTCTTTTTTTTTTTTTGGGCCAACAAAAATTTAAACAGATACAATACATAAAAGAAAAGGAAAAAACTTATGATATTTTATGATTAGTTGCCTGATCCTCTGGGTTATACTCCCTCTGTCTTTAAATATGAGATACTTTTAACTAAATTATAAAATTTAAAAAAAAAAATTAAAGTTAGTTAATAATAATGAATATGTAGAAAATATAATTGTTTTTCTAAAAGTAAACCTACTTATGAATGTGAGAGAGAAAGTACAGTGATGAAAATAAAAGAGAATATATGTGCAATAAATTATATGAGATAGTAAGGGCGAAATGGGGAAAAATGTGTTTATTATAGAGATAAAGTAAATGGTATCTTATAAGATTGAATAAACCAATTTAAATAAAAATATCTTATATATAGAGACAGAAGGAGTGCTCCGTACGATTCTTTTGATAAGGGCTAGAAATTTGAATTCCTTTCTATGCTTAGAGGGCCTAAAGAGTTTATACCTCTCCCCATTGCTTTTCGGTATTTAAACATGTGTTTTCCTTATTATGGGATAGGACCCTTACCATGTCTTTCTTATATGCTCCCTTCAGTTTTAAATATAAAATCTAGTTAATTTTTTTGAAGAGATTAATGACATTAGTTAAATTAGTTAAAAGAGGTTATAGTTAAGGAAAATTATAAATCTAAGGATAAATGTAGTGTCTAATTATAATTAAGGGAGTATTGATAATGGTAGTTTAGAAAAAAAGTTGTTAAATATGGGTAGAGGTGGGAATCGGGCCAGCTTGAGGGCTAACGAGCTGGCCCGATTGGGTTGGCGGGTTAAACGGGCCAACCCGTTTATAAACGGGCTGCTTTTTGCCAGCCCGAACCCATTTAGGAGGCCCGCTAACCTGCTTAATTTTTTTTTTCCTTTTTTTAATTTTTTTATATTTATAATAATTTTTTTTTCTTTTGCCCACTCATATCACACTCAATTTCTTTTATACATTTGTATTATGTAACCATTTTT
>JBAGKO010000008.1:6118535-6140120 GCA_037177275.1 Acacia concinna
CCTTTCACACATTTTATCAAACACCTCATGTGCATTTAAATGTTGCAAGTTCTAAAACAAAGTTCCTCTTAAAATTGTAGCATTAAACTTAATGCAGGCTAGTTATAATTCAAATTTATTTAATTCATCAAAGCTCAATTACATACCAATTTGATTTCCCAATTTACACAGAATAGAACAGGGTAAAAATAAAAAGTTCTGCAACATACAACAAAATGGCAGCTTTAAAAAAATAAAAGAGGATGACCATTGAACATACCCAACAACACCAAAGCATAAGAGGAGCAAGAAGGGGAATCATTGACATAAAAAAAACTAAAGCTTAACTAAAGTTCTCTCCCATTTTATTTGGTTTTGAAGTTGGTGGAATAAGGGGGAACTTGATGGGAGGATTAATTTTTTAAAAAAATTTGTACAAATCCATAAAAATCAAAACCCTTAGCTAAAGCTTAAGGGAGAAGTAGATTTTCCCAACAAAGAAAAAGAAGAAACAAAAACGAAATCAATCCCTCCTAAAGCCACCTAAAAGCACTGATCAGATAAAGGATAAGGAACATTAAATAATATATGCACCCAACATCTAACATATTCGATTGAGGCTAGGGGAAAAGCAACCTGAATCTTGAGCAAAATGAGGGAAACGATGGCAGATGAATGGATAGCGGCAGCGAACGGTCGAGGGTAGGGAAGGGTGAAGGATCAGAGTCGAGGATGGAGGCTGGGGTTTTGGGATTTGGGATCTGGGTTCTGGAGAATGAAAGAGAAGTGGAGCCATTGTCGTCAAGAAAGGGTCGCTGGAGAATGAAAGGGAAGACAAAAATGCGAACAAAAAAAATTGAGAGGGAAGATATTATTATTGTTACCAAGAGAGAATAAATTTGAAGCGCTAAGTTTTGGGTGGGATCTAAGGGTGGAAATAGGCCAAGCGGCTTGTGGCCTAGCCTGCATTTGGCCTGTTTGAATTTAGTAGCAGGCTCATGTTAGTGCTGGCTTTCACCCAAGAGGGGGGTGAATTTGATGTAATATAAAAATTTAAGAATCTTGAAAATCTTTTTGCCTAATGTAAATAATAAGTAGAAAGATACTAAACCTTAAAGCACTAACCAATTAACCAAATCAAATATGCTGGATATAAATAAAATAAGGGAAGAGAGATTGCAAACAAAGATTTATCCTGGTTCGGTCCTCCACTGACCTACGTCCAGTCGTCAGGCTTCTTCTGAGATTTTCAATCCACTAACTTCTTGTTTAATCTGGACACAAGAGAAGCCTCTACAATTTCATAAGTTTAGCCGAGCACTTGTGTAGCCTTCAACAATTCTCTTCACCGAGAGACTCCCCCTTACACACTATAAGGAAATACACTTAATGATAAGAGATTTAAAACAAACTTCTCTTTCAGAAGTAGATAATAAACATTGAAGTACAAAGAATTGTTTCTCTCTCTAAAGTATATTACATGAACATCTTAAAACAAAGAAATGGAGAAAACAAAGTATATGGGTAGGATGTATATTCAGAGATTCAGCATTTTGACTCTATGTGTTTTTGGTCTCTTGTCTTCATTTTTGAATGATCTCATATATATAGCAATTGAAGCTTGTAGACCGTTGTACTCATTATTTCCGTTGAGCTTCACAGAATGTTACTGTTGAAATAGACGTTGGAACTTTTGACATATTTTGCTTTATGATCGTTGAAGCTTAATCCAAGTTTAATCTTCTTTAACCTTCATATAAACTTGATTAATAATGATTAGGAATGAGTATAAACAATTTAATAAAGGTTTATATGAGTTTTGAGAAGATTTGAAAAATCTGAGACGGTGATCAGAATTCTGCACGACATCACTCGAGTGCAACTTGAAGTGATTTGTAAGGATCACTTAGAAGATCACTTGAGTGCGCTGGAAGTGATGAAAATTTTACACATCACTCGAATGCAACTTGAAGTGATTTGTACGGATCACTTGGAAGATCACTCAAGTGTGTTGGAAGTGATGAGATTTATCACTCGTGTGATCAGGCAAATCATCTCCAAATTGAACAAATGACCCTCTCTAGAAATCTCTTCAAGTCTTCTTTCCAACGCAACAAGAAGCACCGAAAAATTCCTTGTATTTTGAGAGTTATGATCAAAAGAGTGACGACTGTTCAGGAAATGGATTCATACTTTAGTGGTGACTTCTCTCATGCATATCTCCTTCATCAGACCTTATATGATTTCAATTACTGGTCTAGAAAACACCCAGTGAATGTAGATTCATACTCAAGAGGTTTAATCTCAATTGAGTCTATGTAGTGGTAGATATCTTCAAAATACTGAACCTATCTTCAACTTGAATGCATAATTCCAGCATTAGATTCAAAGATGCATATCTCCTAGATCTTACATGATTTTTGCTTGATTCTTGTTTCACTACATTGAATTGGATGTCTAGTTTCATATGAAAGAATTTTCATCTCTATTGGATCTGGGTTGAGAGAGAAATATTCAAAATATCGAATCTATCTTGGAAATGAATGCAGAATTTCAGTATCAACTTCAACAATGTATATCTCCTTCATCCGATATGATATTTGCTTGAATCTAGTGTCATTGCATCCAGTTTGAAGTCTAGTTTTATATAGAAGAAGTTTCAGCCCAATCGGATGAGTATTGAGGAAGATATTATCAAAATACTGAAGTTCTATTTTGCTAGACGAGAACAAAGTACAACAGAGACGACATCACTCGAGTGATCTTGGGTCACTCGAGTGATCAAGTCCATCACTGGAAGTGTCACTTCAAGTGATGCATCAGATGATGGTGAAACTTCCATATATGTCATTATTCACTTTGATTTGACCCATCTAACCTTCACTTGAGCATATAAACCTCCAACACCACATCCAATGACTTGAATCTTGATCTCCCATGAAACCTTGCATTGTTTTCCTTTCTTTAATCTCCTTTCTTTCTTCTTGATCATTTTCACATATGCTTCCTTTGAAAAATATCTTCCATCTCTTAATCCTCCCTCATAATCCATCTTGATAACTTCTTTACTTGACTTCTTCTCCCATATTTGAGAACTTCATTATTCAACAGCTTGTATTTCATTTTGATCAATCTCAATACTTCATCTCCATATATTCTCTTTTTTCTTGGATAATTTCTTTTCATCATTCTCTCTTCTTTCTTCCAATTGATCTTCTAAGCATACTCCATAACCATATTAGATGACTTCTCTCATTACTTGACCAATCTACAACATGTTTTACATTAAATATAGTAGTTAGTTAATGTAATAGACAATGTATAAAATAAATGTATTGTGCAAACTTTTTGTTTTTTAATATTTGGCATCCATATTTGACATCATCAAAACTAATAATATATCTAACACAGATGACCATATAAATAAATCCATAATAATATATCATAAATTAGGAGAATTAAAATTGTTACCAAGAGCAAGAACAATAAATATAACAACCATGGTAAGATTAGTATTTACTAATAATGAACATAAGATATATTAAAAAATCTCATGGAAGGATAACTATAGCTAAATACTTTATGCCTATATTTCAAGAACTTCCATTGGATCCCACTAACACAACTATACCACAACAATTACATATATAATTAGGTAGGACAATAAATTACCATGAATCCCATCCAAAGAGAATGGAAACTAATAATAACCTAGGGCAAATATTACTAAGAATAAATACGCCATCCACATGGGCATTAATAATAGATATAAATCCATAAAGACATAGCATAGATTATTCTAGAAATAGACTAATAATAGGACGTAGGTTATATGTAACTCTAAGTAATAAAAAAATAATTATCAAAGAAATTTATGAGTAGAAATATCAATAAATTCAAATTTAGAATAGATAAGACCTATAACACAACATATAGATTTAAATCAGTATAATTATATAAAATTGGAAGTTAAAAAAAGAATCAATGTGAGAATAAATAATAGCCTTAATTGAAGTAGGAGATGAAGAAGAAGGAAGAAAGAAAGAAGTTTTATAAAGTTAAATTATACTGAAAATAATTTAGAAGAAATAGAGAAGGAACTAAAACAAAACATATAATAAGATTTAATAAGAGAGATATAATATATATTAAAAAATGAGTAAAACATAAAAATAAAACTGTAAATAAAATGGCATTAGCTAAAGATTTTTTACAAAAAGTAAAGCCTTATATTTTACAAGAAGAAAGATTAATATTTAATATCAATCATCAAGCTATAATAATCTCAACAATAAGATGAGTAGACCATCATATCATAGTGTAGATTAGTAAAATTTAATTATGAAAAATATAGATCACGAAAAAGTCACGCACTTGTAAATATAGGAGCAAATTTAACTGTAGTAAAATATAATGTTTTACCACCAAAATTATGGAAAAAGAAAAATAGGAGTGTTAAGAATGGAAAAGTGCAAGAAGGGAAATACACATGATAGAATTAGAGGCGAAAAATACACCAGTTCACATATGAGAATATTCACTATTACTACAAGAGTTAAATCAACATAATCAACCTTCTTGTGATGTAATATTAGGATTAGATTTTATTGAACAATATTATCCAATCCATGTAATAAAACAAGCAATGAAACTAACAACACCATATAAACATCAGGTGTGGGGAATATGAATAACAAGACTTTATAGAAAAAAAAAGATGAGAAATTTCAAAAGAAAACATATAAAAATCAAGTACATTTTTTACCAAATAAGAAACCAGTAGAAATCCAACACATATTAGCTACTCTAATTATTTTAGAAGTAAAAACTAGAGAATAGGGATTATTAGAAAATTATAGTGACGATCCATTGATTTATTGTGAGAAATCTAAACCTTAAACAAAAATTGAACTCAAAGATTATAGTAAAGAAATAAATGGTAAACCTTATCCATGGACTGAACAAGATAAGAAAGAGTTTGTTATGCATATTAATGAGATGAAACAATATAATTTGGTCATGGAAAGTAGGTCAAAATATTTATCACTAGCAATGATTGTAGTAAAACATAGCAAATAAAGAGAGCAAAACCTAGAATGGTAATAAACTACAAGAAATTAAATAACATGGCAATAAGAAATGGTACCTTGTTCCTAAAATAGATTTATTATTTAATTTAATCGGAGGAAAAACAATATTCAATAAATTTGATTGTAATTCAAGATTTTTCCAAATAAAATTAGAGAAGGAAAGTAAAAAATATACTACTTCTAGTACATCTAACGGATTAAGAATGGAATGTGTTGTCCATGAAATTTCATAATAGTCCAAGCATATTTCAAGAATATGTAATGAAATTATCATTACCTATAAGGAATTTTGCAGTAATTTATATTGATGATATATTAATATTTTCTTTTTTTGCTTTCGCAAGGTATCCCCCAGCCCGGCAGGCCATGGACTAATCCTCCGCTCATTGTGGGTTCCTCTATGGGAAGGACAGCTGGCCATGAGATAATATATTAATATTTTCTAATAATGAACATGAACAAGAAAAACATTTAGACTAATTTGTAACCTTAATAGAACAAAAAAGGATTAAATATACTCCCAAAAAAAGTTGAATTAAGAAAAAAAATTCCCTTTTTATGCCATTATATATTAGCAAATGGAATATAATTATAAAAACACATAAGTAAAGAAGTCTTAGAATTCCTAAAAATAAAAAATAAAAAGATCGAAAATGCTTTTTAGGATTAGTTAATCAGGTAAGAAATTATATACTAAATTTGTCTAAGTTTATTGCAAAAATATCTAAACTAGTACGAGAAAAGTGTAAGTGGACATGGATATAAAAATTTAAAAAATAGTATATCAAATAAAACAATTATTCCAGGATTTACCTAAATTAACTATTCCAACAAATAATGATGTAAGGTGGATTACGAACACAGCTGCATTGTTCCATATAATTAAAGTAGAAAAAGAAATAATAACTAGATAAGCGAGTGCAAAATTAATGGTGCCCAGAGTAAACATCATTTAAATTGGAAAGAGTTTTTGGGAATAGTAAAAGTAGTAGAGAAATTTGAATTGTTTATAGTTAATACCAGGTCTGCTATAAGGACTAATAATACACAAGTAATGCATTGATTAGACAAAGGAATAAGGACAAATAAATAATAACATGTTGATTAAATGCAAAGTAATTTGTCTTATTATGATTATGATATTGAGCATGTTAGAGGACATAATAATTTAATTGTTGATTATCTTAGAAAAAAGAATCAAATCAAGGAGTAATGGCCATGAATAATGATTCTCCCTGATAATCAACAACCTTGAAACATGTCATTAAAAATCAATATCATTGAGATGAATATCAATATTTTAAGTAGCCAAGTAAATACAAGTATCCAGAATTTATTAAATTGTGTTGCCAACATATATATGCCCAAGTAGAAGAATTGATGAAGAATTAAGGTCAAAAAGTTAGAAAACCAATATATGTGGCTAAAGCTGTAGTCCAGACTTCTACAAGTAATATTTCTAAGCAAAGAATAGTTATATTATCAAAGATTATTAGAAACCAGCAAGCCTAAGGAACTCAGGAACAAACCCAAAATTTCCAAGCAAGCTCCTAAAAAAGGCATGTAACCTTAGAAACTTTAAGAACCACATCTTATTGAAATACCTTCTAAGTTGTTGACCAATATAGTAAAGTACGTCTCCCATTATGCTTTCAACAAAACCACTATATATACAAGAACATCCCCAAATAGTGTAAAAACCCTTTACAAGCATGGATTAATGCAGACCATTTAGCCTTCTTCAACCATGGAAGAATTATTATAATTACTAGTATACCTAAGGAAGATGATCAAGCAATATTTTGAAATAGTAGCTCAATATTATATCTTTGTAAGGTGTTACTCAACCATTGTTAAGATAACCCTAAACAAATTTACCATCCAATAAATTTAATCAGGAAAGGAACCACCCAGAAACCAAACGAGTATGAACCAGAGATCAAGGTAGATATAGAAGATGAGGAAGACTTCCAATACCGAGTGTCAACAATAACAGCCCAAGACTATAATATAATATTCTAGGAAATTAATAGAGTAATATCCTCTGATGAAGCTTTATAGATCTACTTTATGGGACCTACAACATGTGTATATTCATCAGGAAAAATTCCTAGACAACCAATATTGTTTAAACAATTTTATGATAAAATAAGATATAGATAAAATAGACAATCCAAAAGGAACGAAGAGAAAAATATGCCAAATATTATCAGAATATGCAACTCATAAATGTAAATATCATGATCAATAAAATCCCAAGAAATATTACGAAGAACCATAGGAGATATGAGCATTAGTAGTAAGTGCTAGCAAATATTGCAAGATTATCCCGACAAAGAAGAAGACAAGAGAAAGGAAAATAATGAAGGCAAGGAAGGACTTATCCGAACAAGAAAGAAAACAAGAGAAAGAGAAATGATTAAGGCAAGGAAGAACTAAAAGAAAGTGCTACAGGAGGAGACAAGAGAATCTTTTTGATTATTGTGAATAAAAGGAGAAGATAGAGAGAAAGGGTGAACCAAAGACCTTATAGCCTAGTGGTAATGGTATCTCCCAAGTGGGAGGAGGTCACGGGTTCGATCCTGTCGTTGTAACTTTAGGCCGTTAATGCCTGCCCAAACCTATGAGTTCCAATTTTTTTTAAAAAAAAAAAGAGAGAAAGGGTGAGGCACGGTAGGTGCCATAATATATGTATATGTTAGGTGTTCGCTAGTTAGCTTACCGTAAGCACACATGTTGAAAGTAGTATAAAATTATTGTTCCCGCTAATATTAAAATAAAAGTAGATTAATCGTCACAATTATGTTGTCAATTAAGTTGAGTAAAACCATTTAAAAAGTTATTATCTTAAAAATTACTTGAATTTGAAAAAGGAAAACAATTTGACTAAAATAAAGTTAAAACTCTATTTTAAGAAAAGAGGAGCATATGATTATTTCTCACCATTGCAATGCATGAGACTTAGATAATTACCACTCTATTAGTGATTAAACGATGTTATGTATTAGTCTAAAGTTTAAAAGCATTTGATTAAGTTTTCTTAAGTCGAAACCAAATTTATCTAATCAATTAACATCCACAATTTCTTGCTACATTTTAAGAGAAAATATTCATGAAGCAACAACCTTAACTTGACAATGCCATATTAGTAACTACATCTCTATTATACTAACAAATCATCCATTTAATCCATAAATTTCAATTCTAGTATAATTTTACCTTTGTTCTACAATTAAATTAACTCTTTCAAGCTTAATTTAACTACATAAAGCGATCGAGGTGGTGGCTAATCATAAAGAAGCATTAGGTATAATATAAAATTAACACGTAATTGTCTTTAACAACTAAAAAAAGTAATAATAAGTCTTAATCCTTACAATGGTTTACAATAATCCTAAACAAATTAATTAGCTACTCATAACCATCTTAACAACATAAAAAAATTCCAGATTCAGTTGAAATTTAGAATAGGAAAAGAGAACAAAACATAACACTGAAACTCCTCCTCTATTTGTCGATGTGCACTAAAGGAGAATCCAGCATGGCAGATGGCATTCTCAAGCCCAGCAACTGCTCTCCAATCGTGCTTCAAGTCTCCAAGTTCAGGTTGCTCTTTCTCTCCTCCGTTCAGTCTCTCCGTCCAGCTCCAGTGGACGTCCTCTTCCCTTCGTTGAAGATGAAGATACAGAGCACAAAGATGGCACACAGGAGTTCCTTTTGTCCTCACTCTAGTTGCCGCCTCTAGTTCTTGCTCTTGCTAGTTCAAGTGCCCTAAGGAGAAGATGATGAATAGTGGCTGCCGACAATGCTCAATGAATCTTGCAATTCGCGGTCCCTCCCTTTTTCAATCTGATCCCCTTCTCTTTTCGTTTAGGTCAGCAAAAAAAACTCACTCCCAAAATGGTGCCATGTTGCGGCAGCTTCTTAAAGACTTCAACCCCCTGCATAACTCAATATGGCGTCACATCTGTTTGAAGAAGAAATAAACAATTAACCAAATGTAGTAATAATAATAATAATAATAAAAATCATCATCTAAACTCTTTTCTCTCTTGTTTTCTCTTTACTTTTATATTCTTATAATTAATTTATTCTTTTACTTAATTTTAACTATTCCTATTTAATTTAGAATGATGATATTTTATTTAAAATCCCCTAAAAAATGTACTAAATCGATATCTTATCAAAATCTCCAATAAATATCTTTAATTTAGCAATTATCACTTCCCAAATATATCAAATTCTATTAAAAATGGGGCATCATTAGTAAGCTCTGCATATATAAAGGCTTGTAAGAACCTCTTATAAGATCATCGAAAAAAACCTCTTGTAATACATCGAAAGACTTGTGCTTTTTCAGATCTTGTACACATACTTCTCTCAAATGAAACTCATATTTCCTGCAAGAGTGTTAAGTGTTCTTTATTTTTCAACTACAAATTTTGGAGCACTGAAATATTGATTAATAAGGTATGCGTAACTAAATTTTTTCTATAAAGATAAGGGAGGTAGTATCACCTTTATCCAAAAAGTAATGATCTTGTGAGGGAATTACTAGTCATATGTTTATAAGAATAGTAAACCAGTGTAACGTCCCAAAAATTTTTAGGGCCTAGGTAGGGAATTTGGGGTAGACCGAGTGTCGTACCCTGATAAATTGAGGTCTATATAGAGTATTTGGGATGAATAAAGGGTTATAAACAGTAGAGTAGAGAGATATCTCCTGACTTTTGAAGTGGGATTCAGGTAGAGGTGGGCGGGCTGGCCCGACGGGTTGGCGGGTTAAACGAGCCAAGGGCTGGATTTTTGCTAGTCCGAACACGTTTAGGCAGCCCGCCAACCGCCTATTTTTTTTTCATTTTTAAATTTTTTTATATTTATAATTATTTTTTATTTCTAATTTTTTTCCTTTTACTCACTCATATCACACTCAATTTCTTTTATACATTTGTATTATATAACCATTTTTCATTTTCACTTTCATTTTTTTTACCACTCACATCACAAAAATATGTAAATTGCTCTATTTTAAATTTAATAATAGTATATTAAATAAAATATAATATGAAAATAATGATGTCACATAAAAAGTATGAAAAAGTTGTTAAACACAACATTAAAGATAAGTGGATAAAAGTATCGGACTCAAATAAATGAGTTTAAATTAAAAAAAATATTTAAACAGGATGGCCCGCCTCAACCCGACAGGCTAAATGGGCTGGCTATATGCCAGCCCGAACTTGTTTATTAAACGGGTTAAACGGGCCTAACCCGTTTTACTGGCTCTCCCAATTGTTTTTCGATATTTAAATATGTGTTTTCCTTGTTATGGGATATGACCCCTTACCATGTCTTTCTAATATACTCCCTCCGATCTTAAATATAAAATTCAGCTAATTTTTTTAAAGAGATTAATTATGTTAGTTAAATTAGTTAAAAGAAGTTATAATTAAGGAAAATTATAAATCTAAGGATAAATGTGATGTCTAATTATAATTAAAGGAGTATTGACATGAGTAGTTTGAAATAAATATAGGAGATCAAGTGAATAGATGTTTTATATTTAAAACCAAATCAAATTTCTAACTAAATATTATAATTAAAATTGAAAGAAGTACTTGTTAGTTATTACTTTTAACTAATTTCTTAAAGCTCGTGTTTCAATTACTAGGCTCAAAACTAATATATTGCTAAAGGAATTACTCATCGGATCTCAATATAAAATATATTTAAAGAATTGATCTTACTCTTTTTTTTTTGCCAACGAGTTGATCTTACTCATAAGTATAAAACACATGTGCTTGCTTGGGAGAGACATAAAAGTCACCTCTCATCAAAATTAAGTTACTTATTAAAAAATGGGTGTTTGGATAAAAACAGAAGTCAATGGGCTTTTACCAAAAAAGTGACTTATTTTAGAAGCTAAAAAAATGAATTATTTCATAAACCTCTCTCATTCTTTCTCCACTTCCTCTCTCTATTTCTGTTACTTTTTATCCAAACACAAATAATTTTTTATAAGTAACTTTTTTCTGAAGTTGCTTCTTATAAGTTACTTATCATCAAAGTCATTTCTACCCAAACGGGCCTATAATTTTTATATTTGTGAATCTTATTTTAATTTATCCTTAATTGATCATTCCTCAACAATAATCAATCAAAGAAGAGAGGGAATAATAAAAATTAAGGTAGCTTAATGAATTATTTTAGAAAACACATGTCATATAATTAATTTAATTAATTTTATTTATTTAAATTAAATTTAAAATAAATATGTCCTATATTAATTACTAGGTGGGTAATATCTTTTTAAAAGAGAAAATGGGAAAAAGAAATACGATTACAGGGGAAAAACAAAAAACAAAGTTGAAACCACGTGATAGGATATATGTTAATCATGGTTACTAACTGTAAAACATTAAACGGAATTTAATAACTGTATTCATTGAGGAACGCCATTGATAAAAAGCTGAAGCAACCACCAGCAGATCCACGAGATGAAAGGTGGGTGAGTTCTGAAAAGATAACCCGCACGCGCGGAAGTCACTTTTCCCTCTTCTTTCCCTTTTTTAACCCTCAGAAAGCAAAATTCCCTCCCTCTCTTCAAATCCAACAACACTGTCATATCACCCTCTTCATCATTACCCTCTTAACCCCTTTTCTTCTCTAAACAATTCCTCTGTCTCTTTTTTTTCAATCCAAACAACTAACTCTTGAGTTCTTGGCTCCTCCTTGTATTGTATTGTCAACTTAGAGACTTGAACTCCAGATCTAAAACATTTATTGGAGCCTTTACACCACTAGTCTAAGTTTATATTAATGTCTCTCTGTCTTAATTTTTCTTCCCTTCCTTGTTAACCTAAAGCTCTACATTATCACAACACCTCAACGTGACTGACCTCTGTTCTCACAAACAGAGTCACACGTATACCTTCTTCTTCCAAATCTCACACGCTTTCTCTCTCTTTCTCTGTTTCTCTTCTCACATGACCACCCATTCGCCTTCTTTTTATTATTTATTAATTCCTAATTGCAGCTTTTGACGTTCTCTGCCTCCAACATTACAGCTCCTTTCCTCTCTTAAACTAAACTTCTCTGTCTCCTTCTCTCCTCCGTGTTTATAAATTCTGTCTGCTTCTTTGTTGAACTGTGCTCAGAAAAAAAAAATGTTCATGGAGAGATCCGTGCGAGAATCCGAACCTTTCCCACAGGGAAGAAGAACTCCTTCTTTCTCCTCCAGCCTCCTTGACGCCATTTACCGTTCCATCGACGAATCAAAATCCGGTCTTGGTGAGGATCTTGATATGGGTGTCTCTAAACAGAGAAAATTCACATATAAACAGAGTGTTTATATGGAGAAAGGAGGAGGGAAAGTGAGGATGAATCTTCGCCGAGCCGTTATGATGGAGGATTGGATGGAGAAACAGAGTTCTGTGTTGTTTAATTCTTGTTCAAGCTCATCGGAATGCAGTAGCTACCGTGCTGGCGCAGCATTTTCATTCTCTGAAACAGAAGCCGGCTTCGGAAAACTAAGGCCAAAGCTCAGATCCGAGAGGACCCACCAAAAGCATGAGAAGCCAAAGAAAGTGAAGCAGCCAATTTCGCCTGGAAGTCGAATAGCTAGCTTCCTGAGCTCCATCTTCAACTCTGGGAATGTGAAAAAGGCTAAGATGTGTTACGTTGGAGCTGTAGAAGATGTCGGACTCGAGAGAAAATCAAAATCACCATGCTTATCTACTTCCTCTGCTTCTTCCTTCTCCTGCATGAGAAAAACTCAGAAAGCCAAGAAGTCCAACAATGGCAGCGTCAAAAGATGCGTGAGATTTTACCCAGTTAGCGTAATCCTAGGCGAAAACGAAAACTCTCAACCCTACCAGAATGATCGAAACAGTGTTGTTCGAAAATTCTCAAGAAACCCTTCGATGAAGAAGTTGAAGAGCTGCTCTGTAGTGGCCAAAGAAAACAGAGCAGACACAAAACAAGCATGTGGTGAGTTCAATTCAAGAGGGTTTTATGGTCGTAACAAAGAACGTGACGAGGTTGATGGAGAAGACGATGATGTTTTAAGCTGTTCTAGTTCAGATTTGTTTGAATTGGATCATCTTATTGGAACTGCAAGGTACCGACAAGAGCTTCCGGTTTATGAAACTACTGATTTAGAAACTAACAAGGCCATTGCTAATGGTCTTCGTTTGTAGTCTTGTAACCTTCAGAAACAGTGTCATATTCTATTTCATTCCTCAATTTGTTGGATTTTTAATTCAATAATTATTTATGTTTTTTTTTTTGGTTTTTTCCCCTCTCAAATGACAGGCACAAAAATTATGTATTTAATTTTATATATTTAATATATTTTTAATTAAGTTAGAGCAAGTAGATTTTGAGTTTATAAATCAATTTAATTTTAATAACAAATGCTAGTTTATTAGGTATAAAAAAGATCACATGTCGTAATTGATTTGAAAAAAATAATTAAATGTGCAAGAATAAACCTAACTTCTCCCCCAAGATCTAACCCTTGAATCTACGTGAAGAATAATCTGCTTGGCTTTTCTTAGAAAATTTTGTTTGTGAGATAAAAAAATCATTTTAATTAAATCCTTGTCATCAATTTATTTAATTTAAAAAATTTAATTTTTTCGTTGAAAACAAGAAATTTATTCGCAAGATATATGAAGAATATATATATATACGCACACACCAAAATTTCTATACACCTTGTTTAGAATTAAGAAACATGAATGTAATCCCAAATTTATATTTCGTAATCTCTCTAACTTAGCACATCTAACTGATATTTTTTCTGGTTTTCAATCACTGGTCCCATATGAATAATGTGGAAGGTTTGATGTTAATCGGCGTGTTTCATAGGTTAGGCAAGATTGAAATACTCCCTCACCCGTTTTAATTATAACATTTATTTAAAAATTTTATTTAATTTTAAATATAAATCCCCTATCTATATTATATCTCATATTTAATTAATTTTTTTAAGCTATCCCTCTCAATATTCCCTTATTTATTTGTGGTTATTAGCCCCAAAAAGTAATTTTGGAATATTAGATTATATTATAATAATTAACTAATTTTATTAATATCCTTAATCTCTCTAAAAAACTTAACAATATCTTACAATTAGGATAAGATAGAGTATTAAATAGCATGTCTTAAATGTTAGAGCTTTTATATTACAAACTACCACCGATTCTAATTATAAGCACAATTGACTTTTTTTGGAGGAGTTAAGAAAGTAAAATAAGTTATTTAATTTGTGTTTTATTATATTATGTACTAATTTATAAGTCAAATAAAATAATTTGAATAAAAATGATAAATTTTAATATTTTAAAGTAATATAATTCATTTTTTATACTCTTCAAAAAGTCAATTATGTCTTATAAAATAAGACCGGAAGAAGTGTATACATGTGTGTTTGGAATGACTTATAAGTAATTTATTACAAAATATAAAATAAATATGTGAGAGGGGTCTTTCTCATATTGCGCACTAAGTCACTTGTTTCTTTATACCAAACATGCCCATAAAGATACAATTCCACCATAATACTTCAAAAATAATGCTTTTCTTAAAAACATATCCAAGCACTTTTACGCATGTCAAAGTTAATTATGAACCAAAAACCATGATTATCTTTTAAATGACCAGACATTTATATACATTCCCAAATCAATTATGAATCAAAAAGTATGGTTATGTTACTATTCTCATTTTTTTCAATTTCACAATTGATTTTGGCATGTGTAGAAATATTTGGATATTTGTTGAGAAAACTGTATTTTAACTCTTATAATCGATTTCAGTTGAAGTCCAAACAGACCCTTAATGATGGAGAGTCAAGAGACACATAACACTTCAAAAAACAGTGGATATTACATCACATTATAGAATTAAAGTACTGCTAACAGTGAATTTGGTAATCCATATTTGGATGGCAGGGTTTGTTAAGAGATACCAAGACAAACTGAAAAGAGAAAAAGTGAAAAGCAGCCTCAACGATAAGAAATGAAAGAAAAGGTTATTTTAAAAAGGAAAGCTTAGCCTTTTCCACCATCTTAGCACATGGCTTCAGTGAATAACTTAGTTAAAATAAATATTGAAATTAATATCATTGCCACTTCCCAACTTTACACTTCTTCTAATTCTTGCCCGTTTCAAAACTCATAATTACGCTCTCAATTTGAAACTCCTCAGATAAACAATAAACAATAGAAAGAAGGAACATAGCATAAACATCAAAGGACAGAGCAAAACCGTAAGAGTACGTACGTAGGAAGAAGCAAGAACAAGAGAACAACATTATTTTACGGTGAGGCCTGAGCAATTTTCTGCAGAGAATAATAGTGTGGGAAGACAGAGCTAAAACAGAGCAATGACATGTACTGAACAGAGTGCCAGTGAGTTTAAGAGGCCATGTTTCTCACCAACCTAACACAACTTGGGCAACTTCTATATTCATCTGTGTGTGCATTAATAGCAGCTTCATGTGGAGAAGCAGAAGCAATATCCCATTATTACTCAATCCAACCACCACGTGTCATTTCCCCAACCCTTTATACTTAGTATTTAGGTAGAATTTTAGAAAAAGACATTGAAAATAAATAAAAGATAAATTAGAGCAGTGAAATCTAAAAATTCAAATCAGTCAATTTGTACCTTCTTTTTCTATATTTACGAAAGTGCTATTAAGTTTTTAACAACATGATTATCTTAACTCACAACATGCGTATCTCAATTAACAACACCAAAACAAACAATTCACAGCGAAACTACGTAGTACCAAATGCTTTTGGTGTTGTTAATTGAGATACGCTTGTTGTAAATTAAAATACGCGTGTTGTTAAAAATCCAGTGGCACTTTCGTAAATGTAAAAAAAGAAAGTACAAATGGATTTATTTGAGTTTTTAGATTTCGTTGTTCTGATTTGTCTTTTCCTTATTTCTAATAATTTTTACTGGAATTTTCCTAGTATTTAATTGTTCTTTCAAATTCTATTATACTACTAATGAAATAGTAGGGTATGTTTGGATTAACTTTTGATGTGAGTGTTTATATTAGCTTATTTTAAATGATTTGTGCTGTAGCTAAATATGTTAAAGAAATCTTGTCTAATAGAACTTGTTTTTCATTGATTTTGTTGTCAAACCAATGGGATTTTTTTTTGTTTTACCGAAAACAAATGGGTTTGAAAAGAATAGATTTTGAGTAGAGTACATTGTGTGAAAAAAGTGATGTTGATAAAATTTAAAGTGTTTGATAGTTGTTATGAGGGGGCAAAAAATCACTTTTTCATGAGTAAATTAACATAAAAATTAATGTGATAGTTGCATAGGCTACAATTTTTTTTGGATGACGGTTCAATGGATGGTATTTTTGGCATATTATCCTCGGACACCATTATAAATTAATGTGATAATTGAAAAGGCGTGTGTCTCTGACCATCAAAAATTTATAATTAGCTATAAAGAGTAGTGCACATGTTTATAGAATGATTCCACTTATTAATAAATTAAGGAGTATTATTATCTTTTTACTTACAAAACTTATTTTTATTTTAGTCTTTGATCTTATAGTAAAATTTTAGAATGTTTTAGTTATTGATGGAAATTAATTTGTTTCTTATGGTTTTTTACTGAAATTTTCCCATCAATTTTTCATGTGTAAATTGATAAAAGTGTATAAATTAATGTGATAGTTGCATAAGTCACAGTTTGTTTGGATGGCAGCTCAATGGAGGGTATTTTTGGTACACTGTCCTATGAGGATATGGCACTGTCACTGCCAACCAAATGAAATTCTCAAAATGCTAATTAGGAGAACTTCTCCCGAATTATGGCTATGCTCGCTTTCCACAGTTCTGCCTCATTAAATTTTGTTTGGATTCTAACTGGGCTGTTTGGATGGTCTGCTTCAAAATTAAAGGTTTTGAATATATTTTTTAATCTCTATAAGCAATACGTATTTGCAAACGAGCAATCATATTTGAGGTATTGTTACATGCTTAATGTAGCATAGAGTAAGGTGTAAGAATACAGGGTGGCCAACACTCTCACTGTTACTAAGTTTAGGAATAAAAAAATTATTTATTAATTAAATTAATAGTTAATAAAATTATACACACATGGGCTTAAAGAGCAATTAATATATACTCCGTATAAATATAATTCCAACATATACATACATATACATATATATATATATATATCTCATGATCATGATTCTGAAATATGAATCAATGATTTCTCTAACAAATTTTGTTCATGTGTGTGTATTTATACATTTACTAGTGATACCTCATAATTCTTTTAAATATTTTTTATTTTAGGATTAATGTTATAAATATTTTTATTTTTTATATCTCAATATATATTATATGCATTTATGCTTAAATATTATATGTATATGCACGTACTTGTCTAGAGCACAAGCCAAGGACACCCATATTACTTTTGACCTGAAGGGCACCCATATGTCAAGAATCTAATATTAAATATTAAGTTATTATTGTCAAACTCTCAAGTTGAGTTTCTAATTTTATTGATTTACGTTTCTACTTTATAAAATCGTATTACATTTATATTTAAACTCGTACTAATCATACTCGTGAGCTTACTTATCAAGTTTACTTATTTTACGTTTTTACTTTATAAAATTGTGTCAACTTATTATTAAAATTATGTTATTTTATTCGATTTAATTATATTCAATGATTTTCTATATAAATTTCGTAAAAATTTTTTTATTGAATATGATGGACTATACATGTTGATGATTTAATTTTATTTATTCATATTTAAAATATATTTAAATTAAATTATTTCTTATATTATATATTTTTAACACTTATTTATTAATAAAATAAATTTTTTATTTAAATTTATGATTCAAATTCATATTCTTGTCACTTAGTTTAAGTAAACTCTTGAGTTTAACGATCTTTATATTTTTTTTTTGGGTACAATGAGTTTAACAACCTTATATTCAGCCTAAAGGTAAGGCCCAACATAGTTGCTCGGGCCTACAACTTAAATAGTTGAAAGGAGAGCCCAAGGGCAAAGACGGCGAGGGGTCCACACGTGCGGTACACGTCACTTATGACAGAAAGGGGATACGGAAGAGAGGATCCTTCGTTGAACACTTGAACGTTTACCGCGTAAGAAAGCTGGACGATAATTTTATACGAAGACAAAGTCCTAAACTCAGAAGCATTATATAGGATCGGAGAATACGTGTTTTGTTTTCCGATCACAGTTCTTTGATTCCTTTTCAAATCTCAATTTCTGGCATATCGATTCGTATTTCCATTCCAGCGCCATGAGTTTTATCTTCGGGAAAAGAAAGACTCCCGCAGGTTTGTTATAAACCTCTGAATTTGATGCAGTTTGTATTGAGTTGAACTCGTGATCATGAATTCTCATTTAGGGTTTATCGATTCGGGTTAGAACATTCATAATGTCAACTAGGTTTTTTTTTTTCCCTTTTCTTTTTTCCTTTTCTAGGATTGTTTTGTGATGGGATCATTGGAATTCTTTCCTCCTTTCTCTGATTATATGTAAAAATTTCAATAACTATATCTATTTCACTCTAGTCAAACTACGAGTCATAATCTATTTGCTTGAGATGAGTCGTATGGCTGGATCATATTTTGGTATTCATTTTGTACTTCTCCTGGTCGTGATAATCGAGATGTTAAGATTCTTCCATGGACATAGTGGTAATTGCCTTGAATTTTACAGACAGAAGCGCTTTATATTGATTTCAAAGTATGTGACTGCGAGCTTGTAAATTTCAGAGCTTTTGCGGGAAAACAAGAGGATGTTGGACAAATCAATCAGAGAAATAGAACGGGAGAGACAAAGTTTACAAGCACAGGAGAAGAAACTGATATCGGAGATAAAGAAAACTGCCAAGCAAGGCCAGATGGTATGATGTTTTCATAGAACTAGTAGCATCTGCAATATTTCTTTGTTCTTTTTTTGTCTTCAAGCTAGAATCTGCGATATACTGACTGTTAGTTCAGCAGTTTTAAATTTGCAAATTATGATTTCAAACCTACAGGCCACCCCTATGATGTAGGACTAGTTTCGCAAACCACAGAGCGTTCTTATTCCGATTTCTAAGATTATGCTGCCAGTTTGTCAAATATTTACTAAATTTGTACTTGTCTGTGTGCGTCCGTGAGGTTAAGTTGTATAAAATAAAATAAAAAATAACTGTTTTATTGTTGTAGTTGTATTATTTATATTAGATTATTAGTAATCTAATTCAGTTTCTTACTTGTGGATCAATGATCAAACTGATGTACGTTTTTGTAGCAGAAATCTAACCTGTCAGTACTCAGTAATGCTGAATTTATGTCCATTAATTGTAAAAGCGTAACACCTGCTTTGTTTGTTAAAGTGGGTGGTAACATGTTTCACTAACTGCATTTCTTTATGTGATATAAAATTTCAGGGAGCTGTAAAAGTGATGGCCAAAGATCTTGTCAGAACACGACATCAAATTGAGAAGTTTTATAAGCTTAAATCACAACTCCAGGGTGTATCACTTAGAATTCAGGTATGCTTTAGTTGGCTTAGTTTCATAAGTGAGTTTATTCTAGCTGACTCGTACATGCTGGTTGTGTTTTGATTTCTGAAGATAAACTCATTTTTTCTTGCAAAAAGGTGATTAGCGTATACTGATCATTCAGATTCTTAGGTATACCAAACTGATGATGAATAGATTTACACGTATTTATGGTGGGTCCCATTGAGAGTTGCGCCCAGTTTGCTTGTGTCATTTAGTGGTTACTTTGGTTTATTGACTTCGAATATACAAAGTGATCTACTTCAGGATTTTCCTATTAGAACCCATGGCTTTACCTAAATAGGGCGCTAAAATTTGGTATCTTCTGTATCTCAATTGTGCAGACCCTGAAATCAACACACGCAATGGGTGAGGCAATGAAAGGTGTGACTAAGGCAATGGGACAGATGAATAGGCAAATGAACTTGCCATCTTTGCAAAAGATCATGCAAGAGTTTGAAAGGCAGAATGAGAAGATGGAATTGACGACTGAGGTCATGGGAGATGCAATAGACGATGCTCTAGAAGGGGACGAGGAAGAAGAGGAAACAGAAGAACTAGTGAACCAGGTTCTTGATGAGATTGGCATAGACGTAAACCAAGAGGTAATTTTAATCACCCTTTACCTTCTTCCATAAACAGAAAGACCAATAATTCACTATGACCTGTAACAATGCCCCTAACAAGTTTTGATTTCATGAACAGCTTGTAAATGCACCATCAGCAGCGGTTGCTACTCCTGCAGCAAAATCTAAGGTGCCGCAAGTTGAAACTACAGGGAATGATGACGGTGGGATAGATAGTGATTTACAGGCAAGGTTGGACAACTTAAGAAAAATGTAATCTTTATATATACTACACACACACACACACACACACACACACATGCTCTGTCTCTGGTCTCTGCTATGAAATCTGGAGTTTTTTTCCTCCCACCCTCTCTTTTCTTTTTTGGATGTATATATATATTTATGGTGCTGCTAGCATTAAGTTTGATTGTTTGAACTGTTTTTTTATTCGCACCCCTCCCTTCTTTGCCCCTCCATGCAGTCATTTAGTACATCTATCATGTGATTATTTGGCTCTTGCTGAACTTGAGATTGTGAGCATCAATAATGTGTTTATTTTTGGTTGGGAAAAAGTGTTCTTTTTTATTTCTTCTCATAACAGCGTCTCTCTCTCTCTCTAAATGAAAGACAAAATGATATTAATAAATGTAAACGTCTTACAAATGTATGATAAGAAATACTGCAACTTATATTTGGAAAATGTGAAAGGAAAATCAGATGTGACAACTGAACATGAAAAAAACTAGAAAGATTCTAAAAACGTAGAGATATCCCGCTCAATGGTTTTGTTTGAAGATCCAAATGAGTTTTGAAGCTATAAGTTGTACTCGTATTGATAATGGTTTGCAAATGTGAACATCTGTCAACGGGTATGTAATTCAGTAATTAGTTGTACTCGTATTGATAATGGATTTGAGGCTCTTGGCAAATTATTGTTAGCATACTGAACACCTAACATGCATATATAAGAAAGCTGTTAGCAACTTAGCATTGGTAGAGTTAGACCACAGAGCCTCAACCAACACAGCTAAAGGCTTTGTGAGCATGGTGAAACACTACCTGACTACTATTATTAAATGTAACATTTCACTCAATTCCTTTGTGTACTGTGGGATCCACCTTTTACTAAGGAATATGAGGGAATCTGTGGTTAGTTGTCCTCCGTTTCATTAAGCATCCCCTCAGGTTAAAAGGTCTACGCCGCGGTCCACTTTTCATATCTTATTCCCTTCGACCCTGTATATAAAAGCATTTCAACTAAATTATAAGGCTTTAAAAAATAGTTAAATGTAATAATTATGTTAGAAATTTAAATTTTTTTTCTCAAAAAGTCCCCTATTTATGAATGTGTGTGTGTGTG
>JBAGKO010000008.1:6156820-6168533 GCA_037177275.1 Acacia concinna
CACAGAGTGGTTCATCAACAGTCTAATTTTCTTGTTCGAGAGGAACCCTGTATTTAAAAGGAAGGTTCTTTACTTTGTTTATGGGGTAAAGAAGAGTGTTCAGGCCTTCATTTGGTTAGCTCTGGTTCTTCTGACTTGGTTTCTTCTGTTCAACAATGGAGTGAAGAGATCCAGAAGAGCCAGAAAGATTCTGAATTACATAACAAGAGCACTTGCTTCTTGCCTTATAGGAGCAGGTATATGGTTATTAAAAACTTTGTTCATAAAGCTACTAGCTTCTTCTTTCCAATGCACCAGATTCTTTGACAGGATTCAAGAATCAATCATTCATCAGTACATTGTTCGGATTCTCTCGGGTCCGTCATTGATGGAGATGGCTGAAATGGTGGGGAAAAGTGGGGGTACTGGTCAGCTCAGTCTTAGGATACTGAACAAAGAGAAGAAAGGAGAGAAAGAAGAGGTCATTGATGTGGACAAGTTGAAGAAGATGAAGCAAGACAAGGTTTCTGCTTGGACAATGAGGGGTTTAGTTAACGTGATAAGGAGTTCTGGGTTGTCCACCATACCTGATACACTCGAAAGATATAATGACGAGGATGAAGGAGAGCAGAAAAACAAGGAAATTAATAGCGAGTGGGAAGCAAAAGCAGCAGCTTATAGAATTTTCAAGAATGTCGCCAGGCCAGGAAATAAGTTAGTTCATATTATGTTACTTGCTACATTGATGAAAGGCTCTTTTTGATGATTTCTCTGATCTGCAATTTTCTCACTCTGGTTTAAATTGATCAAGGTGCATTGAAGAGGAAGATCTCTTGAGATTCATGAAGAAAGAGGAGGTGGAAAATGTGCTTCCTTTGATTGAAGGAGCTGCAGAAACCGGAAAGATAAAGAGGAAATCCCTCAAGAACTGGCTGGTAGATTCACTATCTTATTCATACATGGTATTACTCTATATAAGAACATATGAAAAAGTCCCACATTGACTAATTAGAGAATGAATTGAAGGGATTTAACCTTAAGATAAGTCCAGTCAAGTTGGCTTAAATTATTTTGATAGAAAGACAAATATAATATATACCTATATGTCAAAAAATCTGATACACTGCAGTCTACAATCCGGTTCTTTTATTTATGTGTATTTGACAAATGTGATTGGTGTTGTTAGGTGAAGGTTTACTTGGAACGCAAGTCACTGGTGCATTCCTTAAACGATACAAAAACTGCTGTTGATGAGCTGAACAATCTGGTCTCAGTTGTTGTGCTCATAATAATAATCATAGTCTGGCTACTTCTAATGGGATTCCTAACAACTCAGGTTCTTCTCTTCATATCATCTCAGCTCTTACTCTCTGTGTACATTTTCGGAAATACAGCAAAGACTTTGTTTGAAGCCATCATATTTGTCTTCGTAATGCACCCTTTTGACATCGGAGATCGATGCGTCATCGATGGTGTACAGGTAATAAGAACAAACATACACACACGTGCGTGAAAGAAAGCTGATCTTAGTTGACTTGTTTGTTTATATATGTGGTAGATGATAGTGGAAGAGATGAATATATTGACGACGGTGTTCTTAAGATATGACAACGAGAAGATATTCTACCCAAATTCAGTTCTAGCCACCAAACCAATCAGCAATTACTACAGAAGCCCAGATATGAGTGATTCAGTTGAATTTGCTGTTGATGTTTCTACCTCCATGGATACCATTGGTGCTTTGAAAGCTTCAATAAAAGAGTACGTGTCTTTCAACTTTTCTTTTTGCATCATCATCTTCATATCAACAAATTCAATCACTCCCTCTGATCTTTAAAGTAATACATATTTACTTTATTTGATTAGATTAAGAAAGTTAGTTATTGTTTAAGGAGCATCAATAGGGATAAATGCAGAAAAAATTGACAAATATAGGAAATAGTTCTTATATTTAAGACTAATTTCAACTCTCTAATTAAGTATGATAAGAGGAGTATTAAAGTAGTTGGCTGTGGCATTTTGTCAGATATCTGGAGGGCAAGCCTGAGCATTGGCGTGCAGGGCACAGTGTGGTTGTGAAGAACATAGAGAATGTGAACAAGATGAATATGGCTCTCTATGTGACTCACACCATTAATTTCCAAAACTACGGAGAGAAGAGCAGCAGAAGATCAGAGCTAGTTTTGGAATTGAAGAAAATTTTCCAAAATCTTAATATAACTTACCATCTTCTTCCTCAGGATGTTCATGTCAGTTTTGTGGGACCAGAAGCACCCTCAACAGTTTGGAGATGATGACGCTACCTCATCATTCGCTTGTTTACAAGTATGCGTGATATTCATTGAGTTCTGTAAAGTGAGAATCGCCGTAAGTTCTCGAGGAATAAATGTAAACACTAAAACTATCTCAAAAATAAGTGAGTAGCATGGGCCTGATGAAATTTCCTATATACCAACTTGTCATTGTATGCTACTAACTTATCGGAAGACTTTTTAGTGATTATATATATGTTTTGGGGCTTCACAGAAGTTCTCTTTAGACACAGGCATGTGATTTTCTAGGGATTTTTATTTTATTTATTTTTTTTGGTGACAATTTGTAGGCTTTTTTATTAAAATAATATAAACGGAAAAAAAAAATAGAGAAATGCTACACTTTTAAACATATTTATCATGATACTATAAGTGAACTCGACTTTCTTGTGTGTGAGTTTTAAAACTCGCACTCTACAAGTGCAAGTTCTTCAAAAAACGCTGGAGAGAGAAAACAAATCAGCTGAACTCGCCCTTCACGTGGACGAGTTCAGCTGATGTAGTGGGCTCCACCCCACTGAACTTGCCCTCCAGGAGGGCGAGTTCTAATGATTTAATTTAAATCATTGTGGAACTCGCATACAAAAAAGTCGAGTTTGAGTTCGCTTGTAGCATCATAGTAAATATGTTTAAAAATGTAGCATTTTTGTTTTTTTTCTGTTTATATTATTTTAATAAAAAAGCCCAATTTGTGGGGATTTTCAAGTTTGGAGATGATGAATGAAAAATTGTAAAGACATGACAATATCTACTCTCAATTAGTGTAAATTATGAATATGCCTGGGGTGCCCCCTCCCTTATTTCTTACCTGTGCAATGCATGGGTGTAACGAAAGGTTATTAGCGATATAAGGAGTTTAAGATAACAATATTGTTCACACATAAATTGATGTATGGTGAGAGAACATTTGACACAAGTCTATTCTATTTGATTGTATACACTATATGGCAGCGGATCAGTTATATATTAATATTTAAGACTGACGGGTAAATATTAATCTTAGATATATGACCTATTTTTTATATTTATAAATCTTTTTTAAAATTATGTCTATTGATGCTCTATTAACAATAATGAAGTAAGAAAGATGAAGAGAATTAAATAAAATAATAATGATGTTTTAGACCATTTTAGATAAGATATGTTATATTAACTAATTTAAATCAAATTAGGCAAACATGATTTTTTTTCATATAGTGATGGACAGAGTTATATTTAAAATACAATATATGGTATTGACAAATTATATATGTTTTTCACAATAGTAGATTGGCAGTTTATTATATAGTATAGTAAGAATATCTGGTACTCCTAGACTACAAAATGCAAATTGCTCGTCAAAGTTTGGAAGAAAAAAAAGAACAAGAGGGCTCATGAGATAAGATAACCTTATCTCTCTCAATTCAGATTTTCGACTGGAGAGGCTGCCACGTAGGACACATCAAATATGCTCAAAATTTCCACCACTCATTGCATCTCTTCCTCCTCCACCTCCTCTTCAAATCAAACACACTTCAGATCCAATCCCCTTCTCTCTCTATCACAGCTTTCACTCACCCAACACGCACTAGTTGCCGCACCAGCAAGAGGCGACTCACCAATGGCTTCAACTTCTGCAGTTTCCATGGTCATGCCACCAGCTTGCGCCGCCCACAAGAAGGCGGCGCCCCCCGCCTCCACATTCTTCCACCCACTGTCTCTCCGACCTTCAAACAAGGTCACCGTGGCCAGCCCCAGCTCCAGGCTAGTAGTGAGGGCCTCCCTTAAGGAGAAGGCAGTCACTGGCCTCACCGCCGCCGCTTTGACGGCATCCATGATGGTCCCCGATGTTGCTGAAGCCGCCGTCAGCCCGTCCCTCAAGAACTTCTTGCTGAGCATCGCCGCCGGTGGCGTGGTGCTAGTCGCCATCGTCGGCGCCGTTATCGGCGTCGCTAACTTCGATCCCGTCAAGCGAAGCTGAGGAGGAGCAGTGCATTATCATTATACCTCTCTTCATCCACCTTTTAGACTTTTGTCTTATCATATATATGTATGTCCCATGTGCATTGTTATTCAGTAATGAACCCTGTTGTGTGTAATATTTCGCTCATCATCATCAACTGAGCTAAAACTTTTTCCAAATACGTCAAATTGCATGCTTGCGGCTGCCTATGATCGAAATTAACACGCGCCCACAACAAACATAAATTACTTCTTTCTTGTAAAACCGGATCAACCTGCAGGCAATAACTGAATTCTCCGAGAAAGCACACTCCCTCTAAGATTATGTACTGCAATATGCACTAAATACGGCGACATTTTTCAAAAACTGGACACACTGAGAACATACCAGTTGAATTAAAGAAATCTACATCTAGGTTTTATAGTGGGCAAATATAAATGATGCTTTAAATCGAGTTAGCCAAAAAGGCATGTCTCATCTTAATCTAAGGAAACTTGGGAATTCAAACACAATCACTGCTTACAAATTTTTGAAATCAAATCTAGCACGTATCTACTCTCTGAGGAATAATCCACTTTATCTGCCTTAACCACAGTGATCTTCACCCTCTGTTCATCACCGTACAATTCCTCCTTAACTTTCAGCCGAAACACAAACTGGTTGAAGAGTTTACTGCGGATTATGTTGCCAAACTTATCATCATTCTGCTCTTCAAACTTCAATAAGTACAGCTCCTTTGCTGAGCAACCTAGGATTTCCTCGCCTGATTCTTGGAATGCTGTGACCCAAGTTATTCCAGTGTGATCCAGAATTTGGGCTTGAAGAAGGTAACGGTAATCACACTCCTCAAACTCTTGGTTGCATCTGTCGCATAGCCACCTAGTGCCTCCTGACCTCGACACTTTTTTACTGCACTGTCGATCTCCAATCATCAGTGGGCAAGCTGTGTAACAAAATGTATCTGTCTTGATGAAAGATATGGTTGCCCTCACCGTTATCCAGTCTGGCTTATCTGATCGCCCCAGGCCTTCATCCTTGATCTGAGACACAGTTTTACGCATCTCATTCTTAGGTCCTCCTCCAAGCGTAATGTCCTTAGAAATGGACAGAGAAGCTGAATCTTTCCCTCCTCGATCAAACCAGTCTCTTAATCTATCAGCCTCAGGAAAATCTGGGTTAATGAAGAGTTGGGTAGAAGAAATGGTTCCTATAGATTTTCCACTGAAGTCATTAACCCTCCCAGATTTGACTGCCATAACTGGGAAAAACCCACCATCAACCATCTCTTGAAGCTTTTGACCTTCCCTATTGCAGAAATCACCCCAAAGGGTTAGCTCAACACTCCTGCCAGACATGTCCTTGACATTCAGAATTCGTCTCTGAGTTTCCATTCCATTCTTCCTCAAGATGGGAACTGAGGGATTTACAAATGTGACAACCCCAATAACATCAAGTATGCAGTTACTTTCAGCAGTCTCGATATCACTGATAGGCCTAAAGGAGAATTGCTGTGTAGGAATTGAAGCATCTTCATCAGGGCAAAGCTCCACAGATGAATTAGAGTCCAGGAAAATTTCCCAGTCATTCTTCAAATGATTGAAGTTCTTCTGCGCAGGTTTTAAGCTACCTTTGGATATCAAGTAAACTCTACCTACCTCAATTACATCATAAAATCGGTCAACAACAGCATTGAAGCAAGTTACTCGTATTTCACCTCCATCAGAGTCAAGGAGATCAAAAGAGAAAACTTTTCCATCTCCTCGAGCATTATTATAGCGGCGGAGATCCCCTTTAGCAGTTACTCTTGCCTTAATAGCCCACCGACCTTGATAAGGATTTAAAGCAGCAATAGGAATTATCCGTGCAGGTGCTTCATTCTTCATAACTGCACCATGGCTTTTATAAACTGGTGGTGGTCGGAATGGAGGTTGAACAGTTGGTCTGAAATTCTGCTCATCATGACTTGAATTTTGAGCAGACAGACGATTGTTATAAAACCTGGATGAGTTCTGCATATTGTTATTAGAGAATGACTTCTGAGCCGTTGAATCAGATTCCACAGATGAGTTTGGCTTCCCAATAATCTCACAATCTGGAATTATAGTTTCCATGTTGAGCACTACAATGATCCTGCACAAGATATGAGCGCCATGTGACTTGAATATAGATTAATGTATAGAAATCATAAAATAGAGTGGAAGCGATAAGTTTAATTCTGCAATCAGTACTGAACATTACAGCATTGATGCAAATACTTAAACAATTGATGTGTATGGTAAGCAAATCTATTATGAAGCTGTATAGCACTATAGCTTTCAGCCTCCCATATATGAACTGAGGTCACTGCAGGTCTGATGTTTTTCCCCTCCCAAAAAAGCAGGCCATTGATTCATCAACTCAATAAGAGAAGTGAAAAAGAAGATAAAAAAGAACGTGAACAAAGAAAGCTCAGATATGATGTGCAAATCAATGTGTTCGTTGTCACATTGGACTTCAAATTATTTTGTCAATTTGGCAAAGAGAATGAAACATTACCCATACTTGTCTCTATGTTCAGGAAGTAAAACTGGTGAAGATTTCTTCCATGGAAAATGCATCTTCACCAACAAAGAGAATAAAATATATTGTTACACTATTTTTCTACTACTGTTTGCTTAAACAAAAACAAGAAAAGTTTTGCTTCCAGAAAAAGATCCTGAATCAACATACTGCATACCAACCAAATGGTTACCAATTTTCAACACCAAGAACTATCTTCATGGCCACTCCTAAAAACCATACCCTTCTTGTTCCTAAATTTCAACCGAATGAGCATTCAAATGACGTTTCTAAGATAGGACTCTTGTAGTCTTTCTCCTACAAATCTTTATTTAATAAAAAATCAAGTCAACTTTCGCTTCCAGAACGAAGATTTTGTATCAACATACAACATACCAACCAAACAGTAACCAGTTCACCACACGGCGAGCAATCATCTTAGATACGCTTAAACATACCCCTATCTTTTCTAAGTTTCAATTATAATAAACAAAACAATGATGCTTCCACACAGATTCTAGTATATAGATAAATAGACAGGTAAATCTCTAGCTTCATCCTAATTCCTTCGGAAAATGAACTTCACACCACAGTAAACGTAATGGCACAAATGAACCAAAATTTAGATATAGGGACGAAATACTGACTTGCGGTCCTGAATTTGACTGCAAATGTATTCAATCAGCTGCACGATGGAACCTTTCCTAACTCGTCCGGCTCTGACTCGGTCATTCAGCTGAGTCGCGAGCATAGCGTGCTGAGTGGAAGAGGAATCGGAAAGCACAAGCCGGTACCTCTCCTGCTGCGCATTATTAGAAAGCAACTTGATGTCCAGGACCTGGAGAAGCGGCTTCGAGTTCACGTCGCCGGCGACAATCGCAGCGATCGCGTTGGGCGTGAGCTTCACCGCCATACTCCGATCCCCAAGCACTCGAGCGAAAAGCCTGTGTGACTATCTCGTGGATGAGGAATTTCGGCAGAGGCGGTGGTTCAAATTTGGCCAGAATTGAAAATCCCGACGGGGTGAGAAACTGAAAATATAAAAAGGATGAAAAGAAGGCGAGATTTTGGAGGGAGAGTCCGGAGAGACCTATTTTCGCTTTCCCGAAATGGGCAAAATATATATATATACATACATAATTACAACGATACCCTCATGTCGTGGGTGATCAACTGATCATCCAATTCCGTTTTTTGGGCGGGAGGGTGACCACGGTAGCTGTGTCTATTATGAGTAACATGTTAAAGAAAAATATATATATATATATTTTATCGTTTTGAAAACACATTTCCAAATATTTCTTCCCTAATTTTTCCTTACTTTCCTCTCCGCTAAACATACAAAGTAATTTGTCATTAAGAATATCACATATGATTACAATCATTATATACCAGCAATCAAAATCAGACAGGATTGCATTGCATGGCTGAAATTAAACGATTGTCAAATTTAGCAATTCAGCTAAAATAAAGAATTCCAGTAATAAAGAGATATCATGCTCAAATCAACTGTGTTCACAGAGGAGCTCCAATTCCGGATGTCCCTGAACCATTCTTGTTTCTTTAAGCAGAAAATTGAAAGTTGATTGGCGCTACTACGATAAAAAAGAACACATCTGGTAATCCAGAGCAAGGTAGACCTGAGCCCTGATTGAACTATATTAATATTTGAACAAGTTTTCCTCCAATGTTTTTCCAGAAAGACAAATGAGAGAAGGGAGTCATTCTGAGCAGATTTCTTTCTTTCTTTCTATTACTATGGACCATCCAGATGAAGGAAGGGAAACAAAGTTCAGAATTCCAGACAATTATGAGGGCCTTCGAGATTTTCCTTTTTTTTCCATAAGAAATGCAGCTTTAAAAACCGAGAAGGAAGATTGGAATTCCTTAATGACCTTGTGAGGACATGTCTGCTTTCCTTCATTTAAATCTTGATTACGTGCTATCCATATCCAACAAATGAGCTTTATTATCATAGCAATCAGATCAAGATTTCCGTCATTTCCAAGGTCTAGTGAAGTCTTTTTTTAACCATAGTTTGAATTCAGAGAAAGAAACAAATGGGAAAGATATGGAAAGACCTCCAAACCATATGGCTCTAGAAAGAGGGCAGGTTACAAACAAATGAGCCAGAGTTTCCAAAGTATCACAGCCAAAATGACAATTCCCTTGAATAGGAACATGATGCCTAGCTAATGTATCAGTTGAAGGAATTGCTTCATTGATCAGTTTCCTCTTAGCTACAAAAAGAAGTAACTTCCAATTTATAAATAAAATAGAGAAAATTGTAATTTGGTCCTAAATAAGGGATTATAAGATCAAACGGTCCTGTGAAATCACGTAATTATAAAAAAGTCCCAGAATAGAGTTGTCATTAATAACTGCATGTTAAGTATTAACTAAGGTGCAAAAAAATGGATCGGACCAACCAGTTTGACTAGTTCAACTGAGTACAGGACCCTGGTCTAGGCTGGAACATTTGAAAACTGGGGGATGAGTCAAACTAGTCTGGGAGGGGGTTTGACCGGTCAAATCAGGTTAAACCGAGGGTCAAACCGATTTTCGCAAAAAAAAAACCAAAGAAAGAAAGAAAGAAAGAAAGACATAAAAGAAGAAGAAGAAAATACTACCCATTTATTTATGAAATTTTAAAAAATATATCAATTTATTGTCACCTATTTTATTATTATAAATTATACTTATATGTTTCTTTAATTTTTATATCTATATGTAGTGTTATTTTATTATTGCCAATTAAACTATAATATTTTAATATGATAGGTTCAACTTTCGGTTTGACCCGGTTGAACCCATATCGTGACCGGTTCATTATCCAATCTGGTTTTTTATACATTGATTTGACAACTCTACAAGACTTTTTTTTTTTGCAATTATACGATTTTGTGAGACCATTTAATCGTATAATCACTTCCTTAAGACCAAATTGCAATTTTCATAATAAAATATCTGTTTTTTTTATGTTAACAATTAAAGGCACACATTTTATTCAGTAATGCATTTAATTCTTATAAAAAAAATTAAAAGCACATATATATTGATGACAAAATGCGCGTATATAGGTTTAGTGCCATTGTAATATCGAATCATTGGCTTTTGTTTATTTATTTTTTTTAATTGTAGAAATTGTATTGAATAAAAAAGCATATAAACGCGATAAGCTTTTAATTTATTAAAAGCACATATAAGATTTTTTTAATTTATTTTACCTGTGAAGTATAAGAAATGTTTTTTTCTTGAAATTCGAATTTAAATAATAATGAACATGTGTTGTTTATTGTATACTTGTTATACCTGTCTAGTTTATATTTCTACCCTTTCACAAATTGAATATTTCTACCATCTAACTTTCTAACCCTTTCACAAATTGAATATTTCTACCCTCTAACTTTCTCATTTTTATACTATGTTTTATATTATTTATTGTATACTTGTTATACCTGTCTAGTTTATATTATTTGTTGCTCTATAATTATTTTATTATTTTATTTTCTCCATCTATTTTAATCTTTCTAGTTGTTATGGTTTTTTTAACTTGTTAACTATTATTGATATATATATATATATATATTATGTTGTTTATATCTAACTACCAATTTATCTATTTATATTATTTATTTTATGTTGTTTTATATTTCTTATGTACTTTTATTTGGGTTCTTATATCCATAATCTGATGCTTTAATATTACATTATCTATATTATCTTTATGACATTTTAATTATGTCTTTTTATATATACACATAATTCATATTGTTTATGCCTTTTCTCTTTCTTCTCATTCGGTAGTTTTGTGTGTGCGTGTGTTGCTTATACTATTACTAATAATTATATATGATTATATAGTGTGATATATATAATTACAAGTTTATTTATTGTTTATACTTTAATTATGAATTATAATTTATTTCATTACAATATTATTTCAATTTCATTGAATGATCGGTAGTCATAATACTCTATATTTTGAGTATATGACCAGAAGTCATATCACTTTTGATAATTGATTTTTGGTAAAAGACCATTGATAATAGTCTTTTGGCAAAAGATTATATTGTGGTTCCAATAAAAGGCATGGAAAATAAATTTTTGATATTTTGATTATTAAATTGTTACAAATATTAAAACCTTGAAGGCTTATGGTTCAATGGTCAGTGACACAAAATGACTTTTTAGCTTTGAAAATGTATTTTTATGATACATTGTCTTGAAGACAAATAATTATTGTAGAGAATTATTTTTATGATACATTGTAGCGAATTATATCATTAAAAAAAATAAGAGTCTTGAAGACTAATTAGCAGGTTTTGTTATGATTACATATGCTCAATGCCCAAATTGATAGTGAAAGAATTTTGATGGTCCATAAGATCAAATTGATAATATTCTATTGGATTGAAAGCACATAATAAATTTATGAGAATAATAATGATTATAATCATATTATAATGAAAAACCTTGACAATTGAAATTCAATAGTTTCTCGCTTGCCATAATCATTGAAAAATAATGTTCTTATGGACATTATAATATTATCATTATTAAATAATACAAAATGGCCTGAAGCCATATAGCCAAATATGAATTGATTTATTGAAAGTAAAGGGCAAAATGGTTATAAATATAAAAAGACAGTGAGATGTTATAGAAATGTCAACAGAGGCAATGAGTAATAGTGAATAACTATGCCTAAATTTATCGTAGATGCAACGAAAATAACCATTAGCCTAGAAGGCTATATTTATAGTTTAATTTTGATTATTATTTAAAATTATTATGATTAACTTGTGAGAGAGAAGTCATTATATGGACTTATCATTGTGATATTGATAAGTAAATAAGTGATTTATGAAATCAAGTAGACAAAAAATATCATTATTGGTCATTTTGAAATTTAAATTATGGTGTCAATTCATTTGCAAAT
>JBAGKO010000008.1:6224320-6235716 GCA_037177275.1 Acacia concinna
CGTGTGTTATTACACTCGGATCAATCCATATCATATCTGCATGCGACCAAGCAAAGCAATCTTTGTTATTGGTAAGAAAGGTTAGAATCGTACTTCGCATCGAAGGGGATAGATCTGCTCATAGGTAGATTTTTCATTTGGGTTGGTTGGCATCGAGGGCCACTTCCTTTAGCTCTTCCTCAGTAAGGGTTTCTATCCCTCCATTCTAACGTGGTTGTTATAATTTTTATGTCGTCGTATCCTTGGAAGGCTTTAAGGACGCCTAGTAACATTCTCGCAACATTCTTTGATCTCCCTCAACTAGTATGATTCCCCATGGTGTGTAAAACTTGATAAAGACTGGACAGGATTGCTTTCATTTGATGGATTTAAGGCCTGCCAAGCAAGGTGTTATAAGAAGAAGGGCAGTCCATCACTTGATATTCGACCTATACGTTCATCCTTGCAATGAAAGTCAAGAGTGTGATCTCGCCAAGAGCGTGATCTGGTGCGCCATTTCCAAAGACTAAGACAGAAGGTGCTCGAATTATCTGACTCTACTCCCATTTCTCAGATCACTCCCATGTATATGATATTCACAAAACTTCCTAGATCGATAAATACTCGCTTAATATTAAAGTTTCTTAGAAAGATAGAAATCGCTAGAGTATCATCGTGGGGGTGATCTAAGTGAGATATCTCTTCCTCGGTAAAGATGATTTGCTTGCAATTTGGAAGTGATTTAGATGTACTTTTTGGGGTATGATCATTTGGTAACGCGCGAGAGTGGCATTTGGCTGCTAAGTAGGTGTAGTCACTAATCTCGAACCCTCTTGTGACGCAGTTAATGATCCTTGGGTTCCAAGGAGGATCCTCTGGTGTAGGAACAATAACTTTGGCCCTTTACTCCCTTCTGTCTGTTCGCCCCTTGCTCAGCAGGTGAGTCGAGCATCCCCTTTTCAACTGTTCTGCCACCTCTAGTAGTAAGGTGATGTAGTCCATAGTGCGATGGCCGTGATTGTTATGGAAATCATACTACTTAGTTATGTCTCTTTGGTCCGCTGGTTTTTTAATCTTTGGGGGCCATCTCACCCCATCTCCTTCAGTAGCTAAGGCGGCAACAATCTCTCTTGTACTTACGTAAAAGTTATATTCCTCTAAATGGGAGGAAGTGACTGGTCAGTCGCGGGGGACACGGCAAGCATTTGTCTTTGTTCCAAGCTAGTAGTCGGGTACGATTCGGCCCTCCATCCTTTATTGGGGCATCAAGGATTCCTAGCGTGCCTGTCGGGTTCCTAATTTTGTGTTAATACTACCTCTCGTTCACTTTGTCCTCCTCCCATTTGATTTGAGCCCAAGTTTGTGCCAACACATCTTCCATTGACTGTATGTATACTTGGTTAACTCTTTGTAAAGGTCAGATTCAAGCAACAAACCTTTTCAGAAAGCTGACACAGTTGTGGCCAAGTAACAATTGGGTATGTTGATTTTTTCTCAGTTGAAATGTCCCAAGAAGTCACGCAGAGGCTCCCCCTCCTCTGTGTCACTTTATACAAATTATTCAGCTGCTTCTAGAGTTTTCTACTACTAGAGAACTATTGAACGAACGCGTCGTTCAAGTCTGCAATGGAGGTTATAGATTGGGATGCCAGAGACATAAACCATTCCATAGCCAGCCCGTTAGGCTGGATCCAACCCCTTACACATGCACGCTTCTCAGACTCCTCTGGGGATAGCCACCGTATGCATTCGTTGCCTATAATGTGCCATGTGTTCGTCGAGATCGGTCATACCATCATATAGTCTGATGTGAGGGAGAGTGAACTTCTTAGGCATGTCTATCAAGGCGACCTCGTCTGCAAATAGGGAATCTGCAAAGCTACTCGAGTGACTCTTCTTTATGTGAGCAGGTATCCCCGAGATCCTATTCACAATGTCCTCAAGTTCCTGTATCTTTCTCCACCACTCCTCAGGTAGATGGGTGAGGATCTTTTCTGTCACGGATTGGTGGGCATCTTGGATGTTCAAGACAAACTCCGTTAGACGGATGGTTGAGTTAGGTTCACCTTATTGCTCCCTAGTGTTATGTTCTCTCATATTTTCTTCAGGTGCCATACTACCTTCGTTCATTCCTAGTACAGGGTTAGGGTTAGTTAAAATATGGGAGCGTGGATTAGTACCTGATGGTTGGGTTGTTGCTAAGATGAAGTCTACAGGTATCCCCTAGGGTTGGTCAGTGACGCGGGGCACAGATACTCTTGGCATCGTCTGCCGTAAGTCTAGAGTATTTCTGGTTGTGAATGCACTGATCTTTTCCTTCAAAGCCGAATTTTTAGTTTCTAACGGTTGCTGATCTTGTTGTTGAGCATGGCATTCTTCTTGGTGTGACACCTTCTTAGCTTGCTCCGTTAGTTGAGCTGCTTGCTTTTTTACCAGATCGGCTAGTTCAGTCACATTCACTTCAAGAACTGTGGATCACTTATCAGTGGAACTGGTGCTCTTTCCTAGTAGAAAATAGAAGAAAATCAAAGGATACAACAAAACATCCACGGTTAGATTCTCGCACGAGATGCTATAAAAAAAATTAATGCATTGTTGGGTCCCCACGGTCGGCGCCAAACTATTTTAGCATAATTTAGTTATTCTATAATTAAATAAAAAAATATTGGGTCACCAACAACAAGATAATTTAGATAAGAAAAGAAATAGATCGAGCATGAGAGATCGAAGAGATTTTATTAAACGTACGAGTGTGAACACGATGGTTTCTGGAAATTTGGAGTATAAGAGTGATTGTGAGTAATTCAGTGTGTCCTTGACGTCAAAGTCTACCCATTTATATAGTCGATCTAACCCTGTAACGTGTCTATCCCCCGTCCTTAGAATATAGGAGTTAGGTGCACAATATGCAAATGTGACCAGTCTTCCTTGAGATTCCAGGCTCGTAGGGTTAAACCAGTTCAGGAGCCTCCACGTGTCCTCATGGCCATCTTGACTTATTACGTTTCCAGGCCTTGCTACCATTAGGCCCATTTACGTTTTTTGAACATACACTACTCATCCAATAATTATTATATAACCTAATTGGAAAATTGATATTGGTCAAGAATATAACTATTTTACATATTTATTGTTTTTTGAAAGTAGTTCTGTTGATATTCCTTCAACAATAATTAAGTAGAAGATAGATATAAGAAATTAAGGAAGATGATTAGAGTATTTTAGAAAAAAAATATAGTAAATTAACTAACTTATTTAATTTAATTAATTAATTATGTGGATTAGATAAGTATCATGTTCTACCAACATTGCACTCTTGACATATGGTGTAATCCAATAGTCATGTTGTTGATTAGGGAATTAGATTAATAAATTATGTAATTTTATAGTAGTAGTAAGTATATAAATACATTGTTATATACTAACTCCGGTCCTAAATTTAGAGCTTAATTGAATTTTTTAAAAAGATTAAGGAATCTAATTAAATTACTTTAAAGTATTTTTATTTATCATTGTTCCTCCAAACTAATAAGCTTTACTTATATACATCACTAATATACTTCGTCCGATCCTAATTATAAAAATCAGTTGACTTTTTTTGAAAAAAGTTAAGGAAGCAAAATAAGTTACTTAATTATACAATTTGTTATGTTTTATTGTATTATATATGTCAAAAAAATCGTTTGAAAAAATGATAAATTTTAATGCTTTAAGCTAATGTAATTAGTTTTTTTAAGATTATCCATAAAAAGTCAAATGACCCTTATAATTAGAACCGCAACCACATATAACATGACTAACTGATTAAATAACTTATTTAATTTTTTTAATATTTTCAAAAAAATTAATTTAATTTTATATTTCACACCGGCATAGTACAAAGAGAGTCTTTGACTTCCGGATAGTTGATTCATAAGTCTCCATAAACTACAGTCCTTTATACAATTTTTACAATTAGTGTGATATTTCCTCCAGTCTTAATTAGAAGGGCCAATTGTTTTGAAAAATCTTAAGAAAGCTAATTATATTACTTAATTATATCATATATTGTGTTTTCTTATATTATATATTAATTCGTAAATCAAACAACATAATTAAAAAAAAAAGGACAAATTTATAATTTAATGTTTTGTGTGAATGGAGTTGATCCTGAACATAAATGGGCCCATGGAGAAAGATGAGCAGATATTATATGGGCTGAATCTCAAATGGGCCAAGACCTAAATAATTAGCTATACCAAAACAGTAAATTTTATTTCGCACTTGGAGGCTCCAAGCTCATATGAGGATAAGGCATGAAACGTTTTGAAGAAAATAAACAGGCACCCTCAAAATAATCACTTTTACACTTAAACTCTCGTCATATACTAGCTCCATTCTTAAAAATAAGTAATTTAGCTTCTTTAATCTCTTTTAAAAAAATTAATCAAATCTTATATTTATAATTAGAGAAACTATTTACACTGTACAACTTAAAATCACTTAAAATAAAAACTAATTCAAATATTCGCTTAAAAAGAATATCCGCGTAGACCAATTAATGCATCCCTGTGAAAAGGAAAAATGTCAAGATCCCAATAGAAACATATGGTGGATTTCATGATATGTCTCTTTCTATGTATAGATATAGTTCCTTCTTCAAACTAATCCTAACTATCCTTCTTCTCTTACTTATGGAACCCCAAATGATATTCCATTGCACCTTTTATTTAGGGTTAGGCTACACCACAAGCTTAAGGACTTACAGGTTTTTTTGGTAGCATTTGTGAGAGATCTTTAAATTGAAGCAAATTAGAAACTAGTATCTTTGAAATAAAGCGATACGAGATTGAATTACTTAAATTTGTTTACGGAGGATAACAAAACAGTGAAACTACCAAAAGATTTCATAGTTTATATTATTGATACTGATACTAATAACTACGAATTTTATGCAAATTAAAGATGTATATATGGCCTTTAATTTAAAAGTTGATATCACATGCATGAATTATATTTGTAGTTTTTGAGAGTTTATTGTGTAAAATATGTAATTGTTTTACTATTTTGTTATTATATAGTTGACTCTTGCTCCCTCAGTAGCGTTGTCTGAAAACAAAGGATCACAAGTCATGAGAATTGGAATTAGACTGAGGGACTAATAAATTTTTTAAAATGTATTAAACTGACTATTTTACCCTCATTAGCGAGGGGGGGGGGGGGGGAATAAAGAAAGAAAGAAACTGACCCTCTCTTGATTCGTGTGTGTGTGTGTCCCTTAAGGGCTTCTTTTATTTGGGCCAACTAAATATCTTCATTGATAACATATATATAACTTAAGGACTTGATCTGCATCTGTTCTTTGAAGAGCTTGAGAGCTAAACCAAACAATTAATTCTCCTAAATTAAGCCTTGAAACTCATAATTCATACGAATCTTTAATTAATTAAATTTGAATTTTAAAATATGAGCTCGTCAAGGAAGCCTACGAGTGTTGTAGTACTCAATCAATACAAGCATCTGCCTCCTTTTATGGCTTTCTCGTATTCCTCCATTCAATTTTTTTTTTATTTCTTAAAAAAATTAAATGTACAATGTGCTGATTAAGAGGGCAAAGCAGTAAGGCTCCAGCCAGAAGATGAATGGGCCTTTTTGGGCAGAATGATACTTCTTTAGAGGTCTTCAACTAATTTGGGGGTCTCAGATGGTCGGATATAAGAAAGTTACTATTTTGTACTCGAATTGCTTTTTTTGTTCGAAATCGATCGATATCTTCCTGTTGCCTTTGATAAAGGGAAAGACATTGAATCCAGTCTTTGAACACTTGAAGGAATAATGTTAATCTGATTCCAAGAATTTGGTTCATGTTCTACTCCGTAGGCAAAATACTGAAATATATATATTCGATAGTATCACGAATATTATTCCCTCAAATACAAAGATATTTGTCCCAAAAATGTTTTTTGTTACAAAAATATAACTCAAATTCTCAACCAAGTTGTCCATTTTCTAGGATACTTGATGTAGTATTGCAAGCTTTCGAAACATGAATAATGTTGGAGTGTCCTATAATGAATTGAGAAAAAAAAGAAGGCACCCCATTAGACAATAATATGGAAACTAATGAAAAATGTATAATTGAAGAGAACTCATGGATCCAAAATATAATTAATTAAAAAGAAAGTTGAAGAGAAAACATTGAATTAGGTGCAATAAAGCACCGACCGGGAAAAAGAAATGTGTGGAGAGTTTGGTGTGAAAATAATCATCGTTTTAAGTTTTAAGGAAGCAAATAGTGGCTAGCAATGTTCCATGTGTTTATATATTTGCATTATTCGATGTTTGAGGTCTACCAACAATATCAAATCCTGCTTGACCATTCATTTAAAACACCCCCATATGATAATGAATAATAATAATAATGTTTATATATATATAAAGAGGGGAAATTAAATGATGATATGATTTGGTAAACAAAATCAGTTTGAAAAATGGCTTGTCAAGAGCTTTTACGTACATGCAAGCATGTGCTAGTAATTATATTCCCTTTGATCATTGTTTCTTCTGAATTATGGTTTTCATCCTTAGAATCTCTCCAACCCTCCCATTAATGTGACACTAATCAACCATGTGGGCTCTCCCAGCTTCTTTTTCATTTTATACATTATATTTATACACACACACATATATTTATATGTACGAAGTTCATCAATCACCCAAAGTCTTTTTATACTTCCGGGTTATGTGTAATTTCATCATGAAACTCCCCAATTTTTAAAATTTATATACATAATTGTATCAATAGGCCGTTTTACTAATAGAACCTAATACAACATAACACCTTATTAAGTCAATACATGTTTATATGAGTATTTGAAAATAACTCAAAGTTTAAGGAAGTTACATGTATATAACTTGAGGGTGTTTGAACCTACTTCGTTAATAAAGGAACAAAATAATTAATATTTTATTGTAGATAGGTGCAAATTTAAGAATTTTGGGGACTTGAATATTTTTTTTTTTTGAATTTATATGATCTACACACTCAAATACACACAAACATGTTAAATTTGAGACCTTATCTAAATTTAGAGAATGGTGCTGCCACTAAGGTAACTTGTCCTTGTTGGACACTTGTTATTAAATATGATGCAAGATTTGAAGGGGATAAAGAAAAGACTTTGTAATGAAAAAACTTGTAATGCAATGTATGTCGTGGTTGGATCTGTCCCAACATTTTGAGTAAATAATATTCCTTAATATGTGATAAATGGGAAATAAAAAAGAAAGCATAATAATGAAATTGCATTGGAGAGTGGGAAGGGTGAGATGAGAGGTGGGGTGGGAGTTGCGGAGTCAACAAGCATCAATTTGACTGATGAGAGTGAGAAGGGGAGGCAAGGCAAGGCATAACGCATATATAGATATGAATGAAATAACTAAATAATAATAAGAATAATAATAATAACAATAATAATAAGAATAATAATAATAATATAAATGAATGATGTTGGCCTAAAAAGGAGAGACTATATTGTCGGCTCCTAACAAAACTTGGACCCCCACAAATAGCATCATTAGGTTCTTCTAACTGTTTGTGTTCTTCACTCAGCTCATCATATACCCTCACATGTTCATGTTGTTGCTTCCTCTTTATTTTCTTTTTCTCATTTTTGATTCACACCCTTTTTCTCATTTATTTCTTCCATCTTATCCCTTCTCATATAAACATTATCACAACATATATATAAAGCATATTCCCATCTAACATTCGTCCATAATTTCAAAAATCAAACCAATTAAATATAGAAGATTGTATTTTTAAAATTTTAATAAAATTAATGACATTTTTCTTAGCGGCTTTTAAGTAAAACAGATCTAAATACTCAGGTACACATAGATAAATATACTTAATTATATCACACTTCTATTTAAGCCCACCATTTACAACGTGAAAGATTAAACCTTTCCATAACATATGGATGTGAAAAGTCCCTGTTGTATTAGTGAAACCTCCAACTCCAACTAATCTCCCTCTCTCACCCATTTCATTTTTCATTTTGTTAATAATATTTTAATCCTAATTACATATTTGATTATATATTTCTATCTAGTAGGCAACATATTGAGTGGGGTCTTGAGTTTTAGAGGCCACAAGTTGGTATTTTGGCGGTGAGAAATATGATTAGTTAGCATATTTATGCCATTGTTCACTTTAAAGTCTCGTTGCTTGATATTGTTGAACAATAATAATGATTGATTAGTGAATTTAATTAATTAAAGGGGAAGACTGAAGCATATATAATTATAGTTGAGAAGAGCAGGAGAGGCAGGTTTAGACAGACGTCATGATAAATTGTGAGACAATGTTGTGATCAGTGATATTGTGGAGATTTTATTATTATTATTATTATTTTATCAAATAGATATTCTTATTATTACTACTATTATTATGAGCAACACCAGAATTAGACACACATTCTTCACACACACATATATATAACCTGAATATATATGACTAAAATGATGTACTAATTATCATGAGGTTTTTAAAGGAATGTGATCATAATGTTTAACCAAACTTTTTTCAACCTAATCATCATCCATCGATTCCTTAAGCAATTTGTTTCTACTCTTCAATTGATTAATTAATGATCCACTTTTAATTAATTTTCAATTCACACATCATTAATTTGGTGTATATTATTATTCCGTATTGTTGTTGTTACTTTTATTTTGTGCGTTCCTATGTTAGACTTTCAAATGAATCATTGATTCCTTAAGCAACTTGCTTCTCTTTACATAATTCTATCCATAAATTAATGTCCATTCTTTACAATGTATTTAGCCTTGTCAATAAAGAAAAATCTAAATTCTTCTGATAAATTCGCCGAATTTGACTGGGGGAAAAAAAAAAGGAACATGCAACTTCAACTCTCGTCAGTTTTCTATGCATTAATTAAAATTAATACTCCTTATTATTACGTCCAATTTTTTTAATATAAGATCCATTTTATAATTCAATTTCTTCATCAAAGTGTGTCTTATATTAAGGACTAAAGAGAGTATTTTTAATAATAAAAGTGAAGCTTTGTGGATAATTAAAGCGTCAAAACTGAACTAATATTTTACCTGAAGTTTAATTTTCTTAACTCACTTTTCCTTGGTGATATGGATACCCTCATAAAATATCAAGATAAGATACCGACCAAGCATCATGATTTTGTTGATACATTAAAGAAAATAAAAAGAAAAAACAAAAAAGATGTAACTGCTCATAACTTGCTAATTAACCTAATTCATACCTATCTAATTACATTTACATCACTGAAACCACACACACATGAAAAAAATTAGCGTGCACTTTTGTGTTTGGTATCGAAGTTTTTAATTAAATTATGAAGGATGAGTTTACTAAAAATAATTAATTGACTAATGAATTAAAGAGAAAAGTGTATGCATATTCATAATAAAATATATTAATAATGTTACCCAGAAATAAATATTATACAATCATGAGTGCTGGTCTTTTGGGCGGCCACATATCATTATCATGCTGATTATGTTCTCCTCAACTCTGTGCTACCTTAATTATCATTATCATCAACAAAGATGAGGAGATTTTCCATTAATTAAAATATCACAAATCAAGTTGGTTGCTATCAGTTTTATATTTTAATAACAAATTATTTGGAGGCTGATTAATTAGATAAAATGTAGCTCTCGAAATGACGTATAGTAAACTTGTTATTATCTTTGTCCATATGCATACATATATGTTGTATACGATTCAATTAAAGCTACAAAACTTATCAGCATCAATTAAAATATATAATTAATAGTAATAATAATAATAATAATAATAATAATAATAATAATAATAATAATAATAATAATAATAATAATAATAATAATAATAGTGATGTGATTAGATACGAAAACGCCAATGGTTCTTTGGTTATTAGTAATTTAATTTGTGGTGGGCTTTATTTTACTGTCCATTTCCCTATTTTGTTTTCATGTTTAGGTAAGAATCTGGAAATTAAGAACTAAGAATAGTGCTTAATTAATCTCGCTCTCTGGTTTCTTTGTGTATTAATTATGTGTATTTTCCAGAATGACGTGGGATTTCATGCTTGCCTTGACGATGAAAGATAATTAATAAATTAAAATTGTGCTTATGTATATTTGAGTTGTGACTAATCACTTCTAGAAAGCTGTTGCATCCTAAATGTAAATTATTAAGGTACTCCGTAATTAAGTCATTATAAAAACAAATTAGCAATTATTATTAATCGCCGTCTTTTGGATTGTTGGCTTACATTTGATGCTTATTTATAGTCATCAAAATTGACTAACGTTTCTAGCTATACATTCCATGGTGTAGTGGACCAAAGAAAAGTTCATTGCACACAACTTATATTTTTTAAAAAAAAAAGAAGAAGAAGGAAATGAACGGTTCATATTATTTTACTCACTCATAAATTTTGGAAAAATGTGTAAGAATTGTTTTGGTTTAATGATTTTGGAAGCGTGAGATTTATAAGCGAGTACTAAGCTTTGTGGTTTAATTATTATGGCTGGGAAGTACATATGGTTTTGTATTTTATTTTTTTTTCTTGAGACTATTTTTTTTTACTGATCTTTGCATCATAAGTTTTAGTTGGCTAGCTAGTTGCTAATAATTAGTATGGTTAAAGTGTAATTTATCCCCTAACGTTTTTCAAGAGGAGTAATTTTAGTTCTAACGTTTTTTTTACCCAATTTTAGTCCTAACGTTATTTATTTGGGGTAATTGATATCTTCACTAATAGATATATTATATTGATCATTAAGTGAGATATGTTGACCAATGATAAATTCATGTGTTTGATGAGTTAAATTAAATAATATGATGTGATATGTTGTTTGACTGAAATTAAATTATATTTTTTTAAAAAAAAAAAGAGTACGAAATGGGTAGTTTCACTACTACACAAAGAGGCTTAGGACTTTTGAACAAGTGTCATAGTTTGTATGTGATTTTTTGTTGAATTTTTTTCTTAAAAAAAGGACTTTAAATGGCACTCGTTTGAAAAAGCGTCACAGGAAACGGGAGACTTCCTGTGGCGCTTGTTTAAAAGAATGCCACAAAAAGTCCTTTAGAAAAAAGAAAAAGAAAAGACATTTTGTGGCACTCTTTTAAAAAAACGTCATAGAAAGTGGGGACTTCCTATGACACTTTTTAAAAAGAGTGCCACAAAAAGATCCTTTTTTATTTTTATTTTTAAAAAATTATTTTCCTTCTCGCTTTTTTTTAAGTTTCTTTTTTCAGCCAAAACCATACCTTATTTTAGCTCCAATTTTTATAAAAACTCATTGAATTCCCCCCATTTTTCTGCATCTCAAATTTCTTCTCCCTTTTACCTATCATCTTGGTTCCTACTCTCCTCTCTTTT
>JBAGKO010000008.1:6244324-6284790 GCA_037177275.1 Acacia concinna
TCACAATTACCAACAAATTTTAACGTTCACTGACAGCATTACCACCAGTGCGCCTTATAGTCAATCTCATTATTTGTATAGTCATTTCCATTTCGAATTTTGTCATTTCCGTGGCCTATTTAACTAATAGCACAAGACGTTTTTACTCTTTATATTTTTATTTGTGTGTATATATTAAGGAGGCTTTGATGCCAAAAAAACAAGCATTTGGGATGGGTTCAATTCCCACCCCACAACTTCGCCTATAACTTTTTGTCAAAAAAAAGCCTTCAACCAAAATATATAAAAAAAAACCCCTTCCACCCCCCACCGGCACTAAAGTTTCAGCCAGCTGCCAGAGGGAGGATAGCTAGCGGCCGGCGGTGGTGCTCCAAGGAGGGGCAATTTTTTCTTTTTAATTTTAAATAACTTAGGGATATTTTGGTAAATGTGTCAACATTTCCAACACCTAATTAATCCATGATATCTTAATATTTTTTCAAACTGCTAACAACCCTTTTTGAATTTTGGAATTTTAAAAGGTATTAAAGTGGAGTTTTTCCAAAATATTTTCCTAAATATAGTTTTTAAATTACCGCATATAATACATACCATCATTGCTCATTATCCTACTAAAATTTTTATTACCTTTCCCATGATTTTAAGTCCGGCAAAAAAAGAAAAAATCTTTCCCATGATGTTAAGACGATCATTGACAATTGTTGATGAAAAAATAGGAAAAACCGAAAACGGTTATGGAGCCTTTGCTGGTGACTGGTGTTCCTGACTACCCAGAGTTTATCGGGCCTTTCATATAAAGACGAAAAGCCAGTGTGAGGTGGCCACAAGTGCAGTAAGAAGGCCTATAATTTTGTCCATTGGGCCTTTGCTATCCTGTGGTGGTATTCCAAGTTCTGGCCCATCACAGCGTAAACCCTAACCCTATATGACAAAGCAATTAGGGTTCATTTATGCACAGACGCCTGCCTTGCTCTCGACCGTCCTCCGTGCGACTGTGCAGCCCTGCGATTCAAAGGTCGGGTCAATATGGCGGACAAGGCGGTGACGGTGAGAACCCGAAAGTTTATGACCAACCGTCTTTTATCAAGAAAACAATTTGTAAGTGTCTCAATGCCCATGGCAGATTTTGATTTAAAATTTGTCAAAAATAATGTAGAATCAGTAGCTCACATAGTAGAATGATTTGGTAGTTGAGGTTGCCATCAATAAGCAATAAGTGCAAAGCTTGAGATCTGATGATTACATATGATATATTGGCTTCTTTTCACGAGTTGTTTTCTGGGAGTGTATCGAATTAGTTGTGTTTTGTCTTTAATTTTTCTAATTAGATTAGAGTGAACTTATATTTTTTTCATTATTTTTTGTTGTGCAGGTCATTGATGTACTTCATCCTGGAAGGCCAAATGTCTCCAAGGTACTTTAATTGATGAATTGTTTTGGATAGGTTCTGCAGCACTCATGTAGCTTTGACAGTTGGAAATATTCTTTCTAAAATTTATAATACATTTTTCTTCATGACCTTTGATAAATAATTTGTGTGTGGCATACAGGCGGAGCTTAAGGAGAAGCTGGCAAGGATGTATGATGTCAAAGACCCTAACGCAATCTTTGTCTTCAAATTTAGAACTCACTTTGGAGGCGGGAAATCAACTGGGTTTGGTTTAATTTATGATTCCGTTGAAAATGCAAAGAAGTATGAACCGAAATATCGCCTTATCAGGGTAAGTTGGTACGGTATACCGGTAACTATTATCATTTTCATGATCTATTGTTATATAGTGGATCAGTGGATACTGGGTAGTGAGTTGTTTCTTATAATATGGACAAAATTAGAATTCGCTAGATGCTGTCCTTAGTTCCAAACAACTTACTCGAATTATTATATTATTGCTCACTGCTCGGAAAACTATATATTCCTTGGATACCTGGGATGTTAGCGGCCTATCTTGGTCTGTATTTCTTTACTATTCTCGAGTTGATAAGAAAATCTTTTCAAGTATCAATGGTATTTAGCCAAGTGATGTACTATAGTATTTTATGTTAGTCATTTCGATGGTGTTGTGTATTGTTAATATTTGGTATCATTTGGAATTAGTTGTTGAATTTGCTTACAGATCTTATTGCGAACGATTCTTTTTGTACCTATTTCTTCCTGTTCTGCGTGCCTTTTTCTGTTTAAATACAACTTCATTCTTTTTCTGTCGTGGCAGAATGGGCTCTCCACCAAGGTCGAGAAGTCAAGGAAACAGGTTAAAGAGCGGAAGAACCGTGCCAAGAAAATCCGTGGAGTGAAGAAGGTAAATATCGTAGCTAATAGTAATTATTACTGCATTATTGCTGTGATATATTTTAACTTTTGTGTCATTGGTTGTGCAGACTAAGGCATCTGAAGCTGCCAAGAAGAAATGAGGTTTTGAATTGCTTGTAATGATTATAATGTTAAAGTCCTGTTCGTCAATAGTTATCCTTTTGGATATTTTGGTATTATTGTTCCTTTCTTCTTGCTATTTTAGATTTTGAGCACCGGAAGTGTACTTTTTGAGAAATTAATGCAAAACTTGCTCCCAATTTTCAACTATTTATTTTCATGTTTTGAAACCCCGGTTTTAGGGGAAAACAAACACTCCTGATCTATACAATGATTTTTATCTCATGAATCATGCATAGCATATTGCAGATACATTTTGTCTGTAGGAATCTTAAAAGCATGCGTTGGCATGCTGCAAATTATAAGGTCAATTTTATCTCACTATGGTTTCTAGTGGATGCATGATCAGTGAATTGCCAGTGCTTGATGATCTCAGCTTGACCCGTGTGTGAAACTGCTCTTTTTGTGTTGATGCCTTCGTTGTTTTTTTTTTTGTAAAGGTATTTCATTCAATGGAAGAAATATCCACGATGCTTTCATTGTATTGTTTTGACATTGGTAGCCGTATCATGGCACCACAAGTTGGTTGGTGCCGAATTGATTTAGCTAGTAATATCTGTTCTGCCGTTTCTTCTTTCCATTCTGTTCATGTTTTGGTCGCTTTTAAGGAAATAAAGAAAACGACGTTACGCAAGTGAATCTGTTTCCCAATGGGTCCCCCTTTGATTCGACCACGACAGATTACTTTCCCCGTCAATCAAATTGTGTGCTTATGAAGTGAGGGTGAGACATAAAATATATAACTCTTTTTACCTTTAGACTCTGACCTGATAATTACTTATAATAGTCTCGTTGGTTCAATTATATGGAAGATGATTATATATAATTTTAATATAATATATTGATTACAGCGTTTGGTTGAGTTTACATGATATAAATTATATTATAAAATGTAATTTTGATTACATTATTTGATGTAATGATTTGTTAGGAATGATTAATAGGGGTAGAGACATCCTGTAATTAAGTAAAAAAGACTTTATCGTTATAATTTTTTAATTTAACCAAAGTACCTATTCATAACTGTTTTTAAATATTAAATAATTATTACAATTAAATATTGAAAATATTAAGTAATTATATAACATTTTTAAAAAATATTTTTCCAATATAAACATTTTCAAAAAAATAAATTTTACTATTAAAAATATTAAAATATCCAATTAAATAGTATTCTTACTGTTGAATATTAAAAAATTACAATAAAGCTAACTTGTATCTGCAATAATATTTTTACAATTAAATATTAAAAGATTATTATAAACTCAACATGTACACTGCACAAATTGAAAAGATTACGATAAACTCAAGATGTACATTGTGTGTGTATGTAAATAGGGATAATTTTGTCTTTGATTATTTATTTTTATATATTTTCATGTGAGATATAATTCAACTAAACATTTTTATGTATATGCATAATCTTTCCTTAACGATGAACTAAACAAATTCATAGAATCATCATTACATTATATTACATTACATTATATTACTTTCTATTACATTACTTTCGATTCTGTAAACCAAACGGGCACTTAAAGTTCTTAAATTTAATACTTCAGCACTAAAATCCTTTAAACATTTTAGTTGATACTTTTTTCAATTATAATTATAAGATCCAATTGATGTTTTTAGAGAATGAAAGTTTATTATATTATTTTAAAATATTAAAATTTATCTGTTTTCTTTAAATTATTTTATTTAACTTATAAATTAATATATTATATAATAAAATACAACATATGATATAATTTAGAAATTTATTTTACTTCTTAAAATAATCAACTAAATTTTATAATTAAAATAGAATAAATGATTATTTTGTTACATGATTTCCCGCTGACTTTCTTTAAATAAAGAATTAAGAAATGCCAGGAAGAATTAGTGCAAGATTTCCCATCTCCTAAAGATTGCAAAAATAGGGGGTGTTTGGAATAACGGTTGGATACGTGACTTATTTGTAATCGGACTTATAAATAAATCAGATCAGATATAAGTCAGATTATGTATGTTTGGATTAACGGTGGTATAAGTTACTTATGTAAAAGTAAAATGTGTTTGGTTGATATGTTAAAAAATAACTTATTGTAGTAAATGACTGAAAAGGACATGAATATTAGTTAATATTATATATATATATATATTGTAAAATTCAAAAATTATACCAGAAAAAAGAAAAATTAATTTTAATAAAAGTTAAGAATAAAAGCTTAAAATATATAATTAATAACAATATTAAATGATTAAAAAGGTATATAAATTAAAAAGAAAATAAATATAAAATTTCTTATGAAATAACATTACATTACAGATTTGATTCTCTAAAAAAGTCAACTGGCCCTTATAATTAAATCTGGAGGAAGTATATTTGTTTATAAGTCAAACAAAATAGTTCATAAGAAGAATGATAATTTTAATACTTTAAAGTAATATAATTAATTTTCTTAAGATTCTTTAAAAAAGTTAACTGAGTCTTATAATTAAAACCAGATAGAGTAAATTGTAACAAAATTTTTTTAAAAAAAAGTCACTATATTACAACGTCCCATTTAATATTTTAAAGTAATGTAATTAACTTTATTAAAATTGTCTACAAAAGTTAACAAGTCATAAAATTAAGACCCAAAAAGGTAAATTATAACAAAAAATTAAAAAAAAAAAAACAGAGAGAGAAGAATCAAAACGTCTGTTGGAGAATAAGCATCATATTGATGCTTATCCAAATGAGTCTTTTATTTGAAATAAGTACAAGAAGATAACTTTTATCCCAAACACCCAATTTAAGTCAGGCATTTAAAACTTCCGTTTTGAAGGATTTCCGTATGATACTGGGTTTCCAAACACACATTAAGTTGGGGATGGATAGGAAACAATGAAGAGTAGTGTATGTAGCGTGTAAAGAAGGAGGAAGGGGCAAGGGGGACAAGGAGACAAAAGACCAATAGGAATGAATACATACGTACGTACGTACGTACGTAGTTGTTTGTGAGTAAGTTGCAGGTTGTAATGTTGTACGAGTATTCAGTATTGTATATATATATATGGGGAGATATATAGAATATATGGAGAGAGGACAAAAAACGACACGTCATGACATAGGTGCAGTAGTCAAAAGTCAAAAGAAGCAAATGAATTGAATGATCTGCGTCGCCTTCCTCTGCCATTGAGCTCGCAACTCACTCACTCACTCATCACATTCATTATTCACCTCCCAAAGTAAAAAAGAAAGAAAGAAACGTAGAAAGGAGGTGTTGGGATCACGTGCCTTCACTGGAGGGAGCACGTGCATGGGAACTTTGGCTTCACGGGTATGGATTGGGTTCCTCCTTACGAAACCAAACTCCAAACTAGCAAGCAACTCCCTCTGATCTCTTGTGTATACTATGTGCTTTGAATTACGTACCTCCCATCATTCACTCCACATGTACACCCACCCACCCACCCTTCCCTTTGACCCTCCTTTGACTCCTGGCTCCTGCCCACCATTCTTGACTTTAATTACTTTCTCACACGTACTATATATATATATATATATACTATTAATCACATTCACACACACAAATTACTGAATTAGGCAGTTGCTAAGCTATTTTCTTACTTATGAAATGAAAATGAAATTAGGTTAATCAATTGAGATATATGTGAATTCATCACATAAATAATTATAATATATAGTAGTGAGAAGGTGAGAGGAAAGTGATATATATGATCAAGAGAGAAGAAGAAGCTTAAGAGTGAAGGGTAAGGGTTGTGTGTAAAAAGGAGGGTAGGGTGGGAATGGGATCGATCACGTGAGAGGAGGGGACAGCAGTTACGATAGGAGTGGGATATTCCAAATGCGTCAAGCAACATCCTCTCTTCATATTTCATATTTCAAACTTGTTATTATTTAATTTATTATTTGTTTTGCTTCTCTTAATTCTTCTCATGATATATACACACATACACACACACTATTTCTTATTATATTATCTTTACTTGTCAATATATATAAATAAAATATTACACACCCCACATGTACGTACGCGGCTGATGCACCAGTAGTAGTAGTGTGCGCTTGTTTATGAATCAAGTGATCTTTTCTTTTTCTTTTTCTTTTTCTATCTCTGCATGCTTGCGTAATAACTTTCCTTTCTATTTTCGAGTATTAATCGAGTTGCATGCAGATATTTTATTTGAATATGAATATGAATATGAATAGGAGAGCGTGAGGCAGGGCATGCCTCCAGCGTACGGATACAGTAATGACACAGTCTACGTTGTCATCCTTGTACCTCTCTACCATCATTCCAATTTATATATGTGTGTGTGTGTGTGTGTGTTTACCTACCCACTCCTCCCATTTTCTTACCTTTTATCTTCTATAATACTTGTTTTAGGTCTTGAGAAACTTAGATGAATATATGAAAATAGTTTTGTCTCTACTTGTTTTAAAGTTTTTTTTTTTAAACATGGTTTGATATTTCCCGAACATGGTTACTCTGTTTGTTGTTGAAATCATTGTCTTTGTACGTCAAAATATACCTAGGGACAAAATGGGAAGTGAGTCTCTTTGCCAAGCATTGACCAAAATAGTTGAGTTTTCCTAACAAAAAAAATACTTAATCTGTCTTTAATATGGGACCTAATTGAAAAAATTAGCTTGATTCTAAATATAAAAATTATTTACTTTATTAAAATTTTCCGTTAATTTTTATAACTAGTGGAGGCTCATGCATTTTCATAAAATCTTCAAATGTGTCTATGACTTGTGAATTATTATTTCCGTTCCTTAATATAAGATATTGTTTGTATTGTAGTACATGATAGAAGATAGAGATACAATCTACATATATATAACTATTTAATTTGTCAAGGTTTTTTGAATGCACATGAGATATATTAATGAAAATGATTGTTTGGATGTTAAGATATATGGAGGAGACAAGAGTTTTGATTTGTTAAAGAGATAGAAAAAGGGATTGGAAAACATGAATTATAAGGCCAGGAATGGTGTGGGTCACATTATGCTTATCAACTATATCTAACCTTCTTGTTGTCCAAATACAAACCATTAATATTATATGGTTCCCTCATACTTACCTTCTTCTCAATCTCTCTCTCTCTCTCTCTCTCACACACACACACACATCCCTATCTCTATCCCTACCTTCTTCTATATATCTAACATGATTCACACTCGTATCCATAATTCCTCATCTTTCAAGACATGATACTATCACTTTGTTACCAATATTTTATTTCATTTTCATACTTTAATTACCCCCCTCCATGCCTCGTTCAAAGATTTTATTTTCTTTTTTTTTTTTTGGCCATAGGCGATGGCGTGAAAGTTAGTATTTATTGAGTATCGACTATTTATATATATATTAGAAGGAGAGAAATAAAATGTACGTTACATGAATAATAAATAATGAAGGTGAGATGAGATGAGTTTGTTGCGTGGGGGTGGTTGACTTGTAGAGTACTCTGCGTAGCTCCAAAACTGCTTCCTAGGAGTTGAGTCAACGTCCATTTTAAAACTACCCCCATCTTCCTTACTACTCTATTCATTCACTTCCCTATTAAGGCTCCTATTTAACCAACTCTCTCCCTCTCCCTCTTTTTCCCTATATATATAATACTCGTAGAGTTACTATTTTGTTAGTTTTTAAGTTAAAATTAAGGGAAAATTCATCTTTTGGTCCTTATAGTTTTTACCAAATTGTAACTCAGTCCCTATACTTTTACACGGTGCAATTCAGTCCTTAAAGTTTTAACTCGGTTGTGATTCAGTCCTTGAACTCTGACTCGATGCAATTTAGTCTTTATAGTTTGGACACTTTATAATTTAGTCCTTATGTTTTAAAATAAAGGTTAGGGACTAAATTATAAAATGCTTAAAACTACAGTGACTGATTTGCAGCAAGTCAAAGTTTAGGGATTGAGTCACAATCGAGTCAAAACTCTAAAGACTAAATTGCACCAAGTTAAAGTATAAGGATTGAGTTATAATTTAATTAAAACTATAAGGACCAAAAGATTAATTTTCCCTTAAAATAATTTAGTCTAGCCATATCATCTTTAACATAGAATTCATTTGACTTTTTTTTAAAGAGATTAATGAAGTAAAAATTAAGTTAAATTAAATTAGTTTTTTTTTTCTAAACTGATATATAATCTAATTATAAATAATAATAATAGTATATGTTATGATTAAATACGTCGTTTATGTTAATTTTTTAATCTTTAAATAAGGTTATTTGACCAATAGATTGAGGTCTAGACGAGTATATATGTTGCATCATGGCGGATGAATATATAAAGTGGCAACCCATGAAATTTGTGTTTGCTATTTTTTTTTTAGGGAAAAAAAAAGAGAGAGAAGAATTAGAAAGGGAAAAATTAAATAGGCGTGGAGGGAAAATGTGTTGCGTGGCAGGGAAGAAGGGTGACAAGTGTGAGGGGGAAGCGAGTCATGTGGCGGACTCTTCTCAGGGACCGAATAACAACCAACTTCTTAGCTGTCATCTAACTTCCCAACAATTGTGGGCCCTACTTCCTCCCCACATCAAATTTCTCTCATTTCCCTTTTAAGTTCCTTGCATCGTGTTTGTGTCCTGCCACCTTCATCATTTTTGTATGCAAGTGTGATGTGGCAAGTTCGTCTTACCTGTAACTTGGTGATTATTATTATGCCCTTGCAATTAAAAGAAAAAATAAATATATTTGGTAGAAATTTAGTATCGTGCTATACATTGGGATATTTAAATATTCAGAGTTTATTATTTGTAATTAAAAATTTTGTTGGCGCATCAAGATTAATTAAATTCATATATAATCTGATTGCGTTGCCTTGACATGGAGATATTGCCCATTGAACAAGTTAGTGATCTTGGACTTGCAGATTCTCATTCACTTCTGATTGAATAATCCAAGCAAACGACAAAAGGCGTGACTGACGTGGAGAATGACGGCGTCGTTTTGCTCTTGCCCCTCTCTCTATTTTGAGACTCCACATTCGCAGCTGGCTGGTTTTATCTTGAAGGAAGCTGTACCTCACAAACTCATCACCTTTGCTTTCATTTTGGGATTACATTTCGTGTGGTTGACTGTGTTTGTTTGTGTGTGCATGCATGCTGCCACGTGTCGCCAACCCACCTTAGTCACTCATCTGATGAAAGCCTTTGTGGATCCATCCCATCCATGCACGTACGGTTTCTTATACGGGTTGTTTGGTGTATAGCCTACGCGTACACTCGTACAAAAATACACACTTCTTACTCTCACACTTGCGTAAGCTACTCTCATCATCATCATCAACAACAACGACAACAAAAACAACCATTTCTCTCTCACACACATTATTGGATCCGTACAATTAATACATGACAAAGTATATATGATGATGTGGATGTTAGGTCATCATCAGCCTCCGTTTACCTATACAGCTGTGCTTTGCCCTATACCACTCACCAGATACCTCCAATGTACTTATTTGATCAGTCCTTATTCAATGCTCCTGTTTAATGACATCATAATACCAATTAAACATATTTAAATTAGATAATTGAATTGAAGAGAGTAATTATAGGAAAAATGACATTTAAATACTATTTAAAATTTTAAAATCTAAAAAGATTTCTTAATATTTTAAAAAAAAACTAAGGTACTATAATTAAATTGGGTTTTTCTAATTTGGTAATATGAAAAGTGATCCACAAACTAGCAAATTCTACTACTATTCTTACAAAGCTCATTAGTTAACTTGCAAAAAATCTCCTCTCCCATATATTTTTCAAATTTGGTAATGTGAAAAGTAATTCACAAAATAACAAATTATATTACTAATCTTACAAATCTCATTGTTTAACTTGCAAAAATTTCCTTTCTCCTATGTTACTATGCATTAGTCAGTTCAGTATTAGATGAACAGTGCTGTCAGAGGGAGAGAGGAAAACAGAGATCAGAAAAAACTAACGAAATCCATTACTCTTTTTACAAATTCCATTACTCATTTTGCGAAATCATGTTAATGTTTGCATCAGAAAATTTGAAAAACCCAATTTGGTCCATAATACCTTAGTGTCTTTTTGAAATGTTAACAGACCAATTTAGGTTTTGCAATTTCAAATGGTATTTAAGTGTCATTTTCTCTTAATTATAAGTATTAGTAATAAGTTAGTTATTTACAACGTTATTAGTCTCGAATCGAATTGACCCGTTTGACTCGGAAACTGACAAACCAGGCACATAACCGATCTGGGTGAGGTGTTGACTCTGAGTTGCTCATGACTCATTTTTGGCCTGAGTCAGCTGAGTTGAAATCAACTAAAAAAATAACCAGAGGAGAGAAAATTTGCCGAAAAAAGGAGGAGATGGACTGAAAATTACTTTTTTAGAATGGAACAACTCATCTATGACTACATTATTTGTGTTCTTCATATCAAACAAAACTTTCTAAATCCCCAAATTTGTTGGGTGAATGATTTTTTTTTTTTTGTGTTCGGACTTGTGCTCGTGATAGAGATCTTCCAGTTGTTGAAGATCCTTTGGTCTCTTGAGATCTTTTGGTTGTGTGATGTGCTATCGAGGGTTCTCTTGCACAATTTTGTAGAGGGAAGAGAGAAAAGCATGATGTGCGGCTCTTCTTGACCTAATTAATCTCCCTCAAGCTATGTCTCATTAATTCAAGAAGGGGAATTTTTTTAAAAAAAAAGAAGATAAAAGTTGTCAATTGGGAGGTCACGAGGTCAGCTACGCGGAGGATCATGAGAGAGGAAAAATAAACTTAAAGGAAGGAAGATAATTAAGAAGATAAAAGAATTTCATAATTATAAATAATGGATTTTTTATACTTAAAATAAAAATACATTAATATATTTTAATTAAATTATACTCTTTTATCTTAACAAATAAGATTCACTCAAATCTCTCTTATTTATCATTTGATTAACAATTTTAATCCCCTCTCATTTATTGCACTACAGTGTGATTGTAATATGATTATATATCCCCTCTTTAGTCCTCGCAGGTCTAGCACGAGTTGACTTCGAGTTGATTCCGGTTTGACCCACTAACTCTTGACTCAATAGTCAAACTGGTTAGTGTTCGGTCTTGATTTCAGAACCTTGGTTATTTAGCCAATGAGGTTTGGGCAGTTGGTTAAGGTCTTACCACTCCAATGATAAAGAAATGTGTTCGAATCCTCTGAATAGTGGGGAGACCTCATTAGTGGAGTGATATGTAATTTTCTCCCGTGAATCCTCAAAGAGGTTGGGGTTTGCCCTAACCTTCGTAGGGTATCGGCTTTTACCCCTACCTAAACTTTTTACTATATATATATATATATATATAAAGAACCTTGTTTATTTATAAAAAAATATGTTCATTTTCTTAAAATACTCATTTGAATCATTTTCATAATTAGATACTACCGCTTTTAATGGAAAACCTCTTTAGCATGTGTCACCAATGGAGCAAATTTGTGCAACAAAATTAAAATTATAAGTTAGAGAGACAAATTGGATTGATCACTACTATAAAATTGTTTATATATGAAGGTTATTTAAAACACTGCTATATTTAGAAAGGAGGAATTAATGCAGAGATATATATGACGGTTTTTATAGAAAAGTTCAATATATTAAAAACAATTATATGACAGTTGTTTAAGTGTGTATCTTTTTTTAAAAAAAAATCAAATTCTATATATGACGGTTTTATACGAACTGTCATATATAAAATGCAAATATATGGTGGTTGTTCATTAATAAACCGCCATACAAATTATGGACGCTTTCAAAACTTCGTTTATGAACCCTATTTTATGACTTTAAACTTCTTTTCAGTTAGTGATGCTTTGTTCAAACTTCTCCAACCATTGTTTTCCAGCATACACACCATTATTTCCCTCTATTATTGCTGAAATTGTGATTCCCCTCTTTCATGTAGTTGTCGTTGTCGTTCATGGGTTGTTGAATTCCTCATTCGTGACTGTTTGTGACTTCTAACCCATTCGTTATTGAAAACTACTACAATTGACTCACTAATAACTCTAAATCGCTAACTGGTTTGAAACTCATGTCCTTAATAATGGATTAGAATCATTTATTTGATTGTATAGTTGATATTGTTTGATTCTGATGTGAAAGTTCGATTTTCCTTTCTATCGTATATACTTTGATTATTTGTGTTGTTTTTGAATTATATGTGCAGTTTTCTTCCCCATTTCTTTTGCTTGGACACATGCTACAATTTAATTGGTTAATTTGGCCTTGTATGGCGTTGCTGTACCATTTATGATCTTACTTTGCAACTAGCTACACTATGATTGCATGTAAGCTTATTATTGACAAAAATAAATTCTGAAATTTTGTCTATGGTTCTAGAATTTTGTGCTTATTACTGACAAAAATAAATTCCTGTTGCATGCAATTTCAGTCATAGAAAGCTTTTTGCTGAGCATAATTATAGTACTCCCTTCGATTCTAATTATAAGGGCCTTTTAGAGAATCATAGGAAAATCTTAAAAAAGCTAATTACATTACTTAATCATATCATATATTGTGTTTTATTACGTTATATATTAGGTAATAAATCAAACAATATAATTTGAAGAAAAACGACAAATTTTAATATCTTAAAATAACGTAATGAGCTTTTTTAGGATTTTTTTAAGATTCTCTAAAAGACTCTTATAATTAGGAATGGAGAGAGTAATTGTTATTGTATGATTTATAATTTAAAATTCATCATATATATATATATATGTAAATCATATATGACGTTTCTAATTTAAAAACTATCAAATATTGTGACAAATATAATATGGTTTCTTAACCGCCGTGTGTGTGTATATATATATATAGCAAGGGGAATATATAATGGTTGAAAACCGTCGTTTATGGACAAAAACAATCATAATATATAGACAATTTTATAGTATTGGATAGAGTCTTATCTACATTTAAGACTAAAGCAAACTCATGTCAGTTCTTATATATTTAGAAAAAGATGGTGAATTAATTAATTTTGTTCCCATTTTTGAACCTTTAGGACTAGTTAGAGACTAGATATATATATATATATATATTATAAGAGGAAATTATAGTTTTATTTAGTGCACCTTTCATTTTGTATATTGTATACTTAAATTCTAAAGGTTTGTAAGTTACAATATCTTTAATTTCATCCCTATTTTTAAAAATTGTAGTTAATTTTGTTAAAAAATTGGATTACATAGTTATATATATTATTTTAATATTTTAGACAAATAAGATTTATAGTAACAGAGTGTCATGATAAAAATATAGTTCATCAAGTGATTATGTGTGTGTGTGTATTACACTAAAATTAAAGTTGACAATTAAAACTGCACTGCACCCCTTATCCGTGTTGATCTTGGCAATAGGGGTGGCATGGGCGGATGGGACTACTTCGGGCCAGAAAAAAGGGCATGCTTGACTTGCTCTTGTGCTTGTAGGAGGGATAGTAGCCAAGTAAATCATCAGTTAGGTGTTACGCCTTTAGATTATGGGTGAGCCCAACCTATTTCCTAAAATTTCTCATTCCAAAAATAAACCTACACTACTATAGAACTTGATAGTTGTTTTTGTTTATATATGGCAATTTTCAACCTTCATATATTGTTCCACTATATATTTATATATGGTGGTTGAACAACTGTTATATATTTTTTCCTATATATGGTGATTTTTCATTTAGGAAATTCATATATGCGTCACATATATATGGTGATTGTTTAAAAAATCGGAACATATACATATTTATGACAGTTGTTTCTAAACAACCATTAAGTATTTCCTGTGTTTCAAATACAACAATTGTCAGAGCCCTTCTTTAGTGATAATTCATACTCCTCGCGCGAATAATTCTCTCTCACACCCATATATGATAGTATACCTTAATTTCTCTTAAGCATGTAGTAATAAATTTTTTTTCTTCTCACCATATATATGCAAGAAGCACTGTATGTATACAACTTCTTACATATGGTGAGAAGTAACTAGTATACCCTACGCTGAAGATCAAGAAAAGTAAACCGTATGATGTATGGTATAGAAGAGGATATGGAGGAATTGTTTGTCTGGCTGAGGATTATAAATTATCATCAGAGAGAGATTTTGAAAGATGATGTGTCTGAAACAGATATATTATGCACAAGATATATGATTATATATATATATATATATATATATATATATTAAAAACCCATATCAGATCAGAGCAAGCTATAAGCATGAATAATTTAAAGAATAGAGCAACAACTGGAAGAAATAATTAAAGTTAAATAATTCTCTCCTTTTCCCATTGATCTCCTCCACTATCAATAGGTTGTGCCATTTAACCAGAACAAGGGACTTTATATATAATTCTAAATGCCAAAATAAAGTTAATAATAGTAAAAGAGATCAATGGAGAAACCAGAGAAAGGTATATTTAATTTACCTAATTTTATGCAAGCATCAATTTACAGTCCAGCTATTCACCAAACATAAGAAGCCGGAAGAAATCGAAGAATTTCTTGGAAATCCTACAAGATCCATTCGTTTTTGTTTTCTCTGAAAGATGGTAAAGATCATAACAACAAGCTAAGTGAGCATTATTGATCAATAATTTCAGCAGATTAGAGAAAACAAACATTGAACGATAGTCAGTAGTTAATCAAATAAGAACCTTAAACCTTATATTGAAAACCCAGAGCAACAAAATCAATAAGTTTGACAGATCAAAGAAATAAGATATGTAACATATAGTACAACAAAAAACAAAGTAAGAATAAGAACAAAGTTTTGACTTTTATGCAAAAGACACAAAACCCACAATCCATTTAAATTACATTTTGGCAGTAAAGTAACGATTTTACATAAGAAAGTACAATTTAGGGAAGAAGTTTCTCACTTTTATTCAATTCACCATAAAACTTGCAGATATTCGAAGAACACCAAACATAGAACCCAAAATCATTTACCAAGAGACGCGTTCACAAACACTAGAAGATGGAGAATCATGATTTCAGCAACAATTGAGAGCCTAGCGAAGAGGTTGCGGGTTTTGTGAAAAATAAGGTTTAGAGATTTCAGTTTTAAATACATATCTATGACGATTGTTAATAAAACATTGTCATATATAATATGTATAGTGGTTGTTTCACGAAAAGCCGACATATAATTACTGCACATATATCGCTATTCTATAAAAATTGTAATATATTTATTTCATATATATGACGTTCTTTTAATAAATCGTCATATATACTAAGATAGAGTGTCGATTCAAATTCCGTCTCTTCATATGTGACAGTTTTTCAAAAACCGCCATATATATATGATATATATATGTTGGTTTTTTGTAAAACCGTCATACATGTTAAGCGCGGACGTCGATTTAAATCCCACTTATATATATATATATGTGACTGAGGTTCCAATAGCTATGATATATCGGACATAATATATACCCGTTTCTTGTGGTAGTGCTAGGTGATGCGAAAGGCAATCAAACGCGCCAATATGTATTGTTATTTGTTATGGGTATCGACTCACCCATTACTGTGTTTGATGTAGGACTTGGAGTCCCACTCCTTAAAGAGATATGTGACCTAAATACGCAACTAATGCTTTGATGACAAATTCACGAGACTTAGCCCCACAGATATAAATATTTCTTTGTACAAAAACATAAATATATAGAAAAATCCTCATTTCATATAAAACCAACAAGAACTTAAAATAATAATTAACTAAAATAATTGTGTTCGAGATATATATCACTTTCATGTAGAATGATCATTGTTCAAATATTTCAACCATTCGAGCTGATTCGAAATTTCGATAATTCAGATTTAGATAGTTCAATCAATCATTTGAAAGTTCCTACATATATTAGCGATATTCGACTTCGTCAAATCATTAATTCTAATTTTGACAATTCGATCATTTGAGGCTTCATGCATTTAACAACGTTCAAATTCGTTAATTAATTGATGTTCAGTTTTCAACATTTTGCCCCTCAATAACTCAATATTTTTAACTAATTAATTTTGCTTATATAGCGTTCTGGTCTATAATTTTCTAGTGGAATATACTATATTCATCAATTGAGCATTGGAAAAAAAAAACCATTATCATGAGAGTATGTATTCGCGTTATATCTATGTGTGGGGAAATAATTACGTATCTGGGAAGATATTTTATTTAGTAACTGAACTTTTAATAGTTTTACTTGATTAAGAGTTATTGTTCGTGATGTTTTGTGTTTGAAGGGTGATCCTAGCTAGCGTTATTTATTTTTCATCATTTTAATTAAAGCAAAGAAAGTTAATGCAGATCAATTGGCATAGTCATAGGTTGGAATCATTAATTATTCTATTAAAAACCCCGACTCACAGCGTACCATATTTATTCTATGGATCTTACAAGTCATCAATATAGTACGAATGGCATGGTGTATGCATGTTTGGTGGTCAAACGATATGTATATGAATAAGTAACTTGAATTTGGTAAGAAACTAAAATAAGTTACCCGTGACACATTGATCCAAGTGTGTTTCATGACTTATATATATATATATATATATAATTATGCTTCACAACTAAATACTCACATATACGTTGTTTAAGGATCCATTGATGTTTATTTTTCTAGATTTATCCTTCTACAGAATATTAAAGATAATTCAATAGTGGTCCAATGTTTCAATCAAAATTTTTTAGTAAGGGTGAATAATAATCTCTTTTTAATTAAAGACATATTTAATGAGTTTTGTTTTTTTAGCTTATTTTGGTAAACTGATGTTTATATACGAAGAAAAAGAGGAGTAGTTGGTTTTGTTAGGATTGCAGTTAAGGAGAGGAAAAGTTGAGGGTATTAATGAGAAATGACTAAGCAGCAACCAGAAGCATAGAAGCGTGTGAGAGAAATAAAAATGCAAACAAAAGTGGTTGTTTATTGGTATGCTCGTGTGGTTCTATATAATCTTATATACAGACCACTTTTAACATTATTTATATAAATTAAAAAAACTTTAAATCTCATAATTTTAATTTTACTTTAACACTATATAGTATACATAATATTAAATAAAACTAAAATCAACACAATAATACGTAAAAAGAAAAATTGTATATTAACCTCAAAATTTTAATAGTATCATACAAATAGATCAATTTTTTTTTTAATTTTCGCCTTATACATGAGATCAGAGAAGTATAAGGTAATTTCAATATTTTTTAAATTAGTTAAAAAAAAATTTAAATTTAATTAAATTTTTTTATAAAATTGAATAAATTTATCACTTTATCCGTATTCAATATATATTATAATAAAAAAAAAGTTAACTTGTATATTTGTATAAATTTTTTTTGTCTGTTATATAAATATGATCAAAATTTTATATATATATATATATATATATAGAATCACGAGAGTGTTAGGAGAACGAGGCAGTACTTGTGGTTGTGGGACAAAAGTAAATGTTTTTTTTTTCCCAACTAAAAGTAAATGTTGTTAATGCAAGAAGCAACCAAAGCCTACAGGTGCCTAATATTTAAAGCCCCTATTAATTTGTGACGTTTTTCTCATCCCTCTTTTTCTAATATTGTGTCTGTGGCATTTAAATGAACCAACCACTTGTATTATTATTTCAACTACATCTAGCTAGTTAAATTTAATACTCTAACTAATGCCCCTGATATATTTTGGTTCGCAACTATTATTTGGTTTCGGGTATTAATAAGTAACAACTACTAAGAATTCATTCAAATTTGAGTATTATCATGTTGAAAACCATTCATAAGTCTTTCCATTTATAAAATTTGAACGTATAATAATATTTGGAAAGTACTCCCTCCCTCCTTGAATATATGTATGGTTGTTGTAATTATGAAATCCAATGAAGGGGATGTATCTATTTTTTTAACTGAAATCTACCTATAATTAAATATTTTTCCTTTTCCGTGATGATAAAATCTTTTTATTTTGGATTAGGAAAACAAATCATTGAATAGGAATTTAAGTAAAAATATTTTTTTAAAATCATCATGTACTTTTGAACAAGATTTTATGGGGAGATCGATACTATATTTAGAAGAAACTAAAAAGGTATTAAATCTTTTTTGCTTCATGCTTGACCATGTCGATTAAGTTCCAAATAACTGCTTGTATTTTGTTGACCAGTATATAACTGCCTGTATTACCATCAATGTAGCTAACTACTTGTATATTATAGTCCATAAAAGTATGTACTGAATGAATTAAATTTATTAAGCAGTAGTAAATTAGTACAAAACAAAATACGCCTCTGGTGATATTTATAAACCATTTCAAACATATGTTATTGAAACTAATAACTTTTTAAATTGATGCTATATAGTAGTACTACGTACCTTCCATCCTTATGCACTACTATACACAAAAAATTATATTAAGAATCAGAGGTAGTATACAATATAACTCAATGAGTACAAAGTTTTCACAACCAATATAAAAAACAGAGTGTATACAATAATAAATGGATAACAATATTTTACTTATTCGGTGCTTAATGTAAGACATATATTAGAATCAGAAATAATATGTTCATATGATAAATTTAATGCCGTGACTTATAGTTAAGGCCAAAAAAAAAAAATTTCTACCTTATAAAAATTAGGATAAGATGAATAGTTTTTAAACATAGTTTGTATGATATTTTATGCCTTTCTTCCTTTTTCTTTGGTTGGGATGAATTATAACAACCTGTTTCATGTATAATGATCATAACAACTAAAATACAATTTTTGAGTCAATTTTATTTTTTATTTTGGCCCGTCTGTAGGTGTTTTTTCTCCATTGAAATCTACCCTTAAGTAAAATCTTTCCTTCGTTTATGAAGAACAAATAATTTATTAAGTTGTATAGAAAAACAAATAATTTATTAAGGGTTGGGAAAATTATTAAATAAAGATATGTGTGAAAAAATATTTTTTAAATATCTTGAAGAGTTTTAACAAGATATTTATATTCTAAAAAGAGTCTATAATTTTTAACAAAGTGGATACTTGTTTAGGGATAAAAGGAATAAAATTTTGAGGGCAGAAAAAAAGAAGAAGGAAGAACACAATTTAATTCTCATTTTAGAAGTCCAAATATCAAATTCTCTTGGATGCAGTATAACTAATTATTATTCATGAATAATTCATCAAAATTTATTAACAATTGCTTTTTCACAGTGTATAATGCATGCAATTATCTTTAAGCATTGTCTAAAATAATCCATGGTTAAAATCATAAAACAAAGGTAATAATAACATTAACACCCTAATGGATCCTCTCAAATTAGAGTTATTTTAGAGGATTCATAATACATACATATATATATATATATATTGGATTACAATGTTTCTATACATATATATAATTACCAGAGATGATCACAATTTCTATGATATTTGTGTGGTTTTTTTGTTAAGGAGAAAGAGCATACCCCGGCAAACAAAATGGGCCATATATAAATATATAATGTGGCAGACTTTAAAGAATAATAAATGGAGAATAATAAATGGAGAAGATATGTATATACCAAATAGGGCAACTAATTGTGGTCATGCGTGTTAGTCGTTAAAAAAAATAAAGGAACTTGATGATTCTTAATTAAACAAATCGATAAATGCTTTTATAAATTTCATAAACTCTATTATATTAACGAAAATAGTTTTTGTTTTGAAAATAGTTGCTGGAAATAGTCTTGCGTTTAGTAATTCTTATATTGGATATTCTAGAATCAATGTAAATTTAGATAAGATTGAAGATAAATTTGTTTTCGCACGATCCAAATAGGTTGGTGTGAATTAAATGCCAGCGAAGAATGAATTTACAAGAAATAGGACAGATGAGAATAAAAACTTTTTGGAGGCTAGGCTCACGGGTAAGTTATTGAGGATTAACCAAAAGAATTACAAGTATGTCCCAATATTATACTGTGAAGACGATCCTAAAGAGTTACAGGTATACCGAACAGTGAAAATTAAACTAAGGGAAAATTACACTTATGTCCCAAATAAGGAAATATACGTCAAATAGGTCCCGTGAAAAAAATATACTCTTCTCAGGTCCCAAGTTAAGAAATTTATTACTGTTAAGTCCCAATTAACAACCCCGGGGTTATTAATATAGCCCCTGGGGTTGTTATTGACAACCTCAGGGGCTATATTAACAACCTTGGGACCTGACAGTAATATATTTCCCACACAGGACCTCTTTGACGTAAAGTCCCTTATTTGGGACCTCAATGTAAATTTCCCTTAAACTAAAGAGTTACAAGTATACCCTAACATTATTGGAGATTAACCTAAAGAGTTACATATATATATATATATATATAAAGAATGGAATTAAATAACATAGTTATACAGTTGAAGGTTATAGGGAATAAATATAAAAAACTCTTCAAGTTATAGAGTATATATAATGCCATTAAACTAGATAGAATCTTAAAAGAATATTTTTAAAATATTTCAGATTTTTTTAAAAGTGATTTATTGCATAATTTTGTTCCCCCTTAAAAATAATAATACATAATTTTGACTTTAGGCTGCGCTTCATTAGGCTCAACATAAAAAAGGTAGCGTAAATGATGAAAAAGTGTGCCCTAACCTAATAGATTTTTGTTCGAGATTGGAGTGAAAGATGAAACAACTTAGTTAAGAAATAAGATTAATTGCATTGCATGCGTCATAAAGAAAAATACATGTACGAATCATTATTGACTTTAGATTGATCAACCTAATAAGATACTGGTTAAAAAAAAATGAAATTTAAAGATTTATCATCAATAGTCATGAAAATTATTTTATAATATGTGAAAAAAAAGGAGATTTGGGATGTGAGGGTGCGAGATATTCAAAAATAATAATTCTTACCATTTAAAACTTAGGTAAGAGATGCTCTAAATTAGGTTAGAAACAGGGTTGGCCGTAATTAGTAAAGAAGGAAATATTATAGTTAATAAAAAACATGAAATATTATATATATATATATATATATATATATATTTGATTGAACATGAAATACTATATTGACAATGATATAAGTTATAATTAAGGGAGAATATTAATTAAATCCTTTGGAAATAGTAAAATCCAAATTCATGCCAACACTTTAATTTTAACAGATTATTTATCAGATGGTAAAGCCTAATTAATTATTTTAGAATGTTGTTGAAAGATTATAATATCTCTATTTAAGGTAAATATGAATATTTTTAATACATACATACATACATATATTCTTATATACGTTTAACCTTAATATCACAAGCTATATTTCTTTAAATCATTGGAGTAATTGAGATTTCAACTTTTAGTGGACTTAAAACAACATTGATAGGTAATATGTATACATTAAAAATATTCATTTTTAATTTAAATAAGGGCATTATGGTCTTTCAATAATATTCTAAAATCCTTAGTTAAGCTTCACCGACTGATTAATAATTTGTTAGAAGTACGGGGTCTAAATTTAAATTTTGCTATTTCAAAAGGATTTAATTAAAACTTTCTCTATAATTAACCATATATATCTATAAAAAATATAAGTAAGGTACTCTTATGGTCCTATATATAGGGTAGGGAGAGAAGAATTTTTTTTAATTCTATTTATAAGGCACTTCATTAATGTTTTAATGTGAATGTACAATTTTACCCTTAACTTATTATTCTATTGACTTTATTTTTATTTGGTATTATGTATATTAAATAAGGATATAGTTAAAGAATTGTTGAGTTTTATCTGAAAGTTAATAAGATTTAAAGTTTTCTTTGATCTATATGAAAAATGCTGAAAATGTCTTAACAAAAGTTAAATGAAGCAGTTGCGTTTTTCATAATTAATAACAAAATATTTTGTAAGAATATTTCCCTAATATTCATTTAGATTGATTTTAATATTGATATCGGTGATTTTTTTCTCTTGTTGCCAGCGATAGGTGATTTAAGAAAAAGAATATCACCGGATAAAATCATAAAATTGATAAGAGCAATGCCAAGATTCCGTTTATCGCAAGTTCCTTTTATATTATTTTTTTTAGTCCTAATTATAAAGTGTAGTCAACTTTTTTAAAAATATTAAAAAAATTAATTACATTACTTTAAAATATTAAAACTTATTGTTTGTTTAAATTATGTTGATTGATTTATAAACTTATATATACTGTAAATATAATAAATTACAACATATAATATAACTAAATAATATAATTATTTTTTTAAATATTTTTTTATAAAAAAATAACTAAACTTTATAATTAAGTTCAGTGTACACCACAAAAAACGACCACAAAACGGAGTCTTAGCTGGAACATTCATGTTTTTTCATCATTCCATGATTCCCACGATAGCAGACTTTATTCCTTGCCTTTTGAGTTAAAGCGATTTTCTCGACGTTTGCTTATTTGCCATTAAAAATGGAAAACAAAAGAAAAACAAAAAAGAAATTAGAATTAATGAATTATATAGGTTTTTCGGAGTAAAACGAAGAAACAAGCCAGTGTAACTGAACTATCCGTTTGACCGTTGGAAGTTTACAGGGAAGTGCCTATAATGGAAAACACCACGCGCCATTCAATAACCGCGTTTCGTGGTCATTACCCTGAGACAGAGATGAAAACGGTGCACAACAAACTCACATCTCACAACTCACACAACACGACGCAACTGAAATTCTTCTATTATCACTATCATTATTATTATTATTATTATTATTTGTTGTCTCAGTAAATTTATACCAGTAGTTACCAAGTTATCGTACCAGCTCACGTCGTAGAAACGGGAACGACGAGGGTAGTGGATCTTGGTCAACGCCGTTTCACTCGCCTAAACGACATCAACCACTCCCGCTGCTTTTGGGTTAGTTTTGGAAATTAAAAACAAAACGACTTCAATTTAACCAGTCTCTGTGTCGTTGCTGTGTATATATAACTTCTCTCACTTGGCTTTTTTCTTCTATTAATCGTCGCTCACAGGGGAGAGTGAGACAAGATAGGGATAAAGGAGTTAAGGGATATGAGAACAAGGAGAGGGCTGTGTTATCCTCGAGTAACAACTCCGAGGATGTGTTCGAATAAGGACGATATCGGAAAGTTGAGGTTGTTTCAAGATCAGGAACAATTTGTTAGCCGGAAAAGATTGAAGAAGTCGCCGGAAAACATGGTTGCTAGAGGAGGAGGAGGAGGAGGGTGTGATTTTTTTGAGTCTCTGCCCGATGACCTTGTCCTCTGTATCCTCACCAAACTCATCTCCAGTGCGGCGTGCCCCTCCGATTTCATTAGTGTTTTGATCACGTGCGTATCAAATGATTTCTAAAATATTTATTGGTCTTGGTTTGATTTTGGTCTTTCTGGGTTGGTCTCTGACATGTTTCATTTTCCTGGGTTCAGGTGTAAGAGATTCCATGGTTTGGGCCTTCAATCTCAGCTCTTATCGAAAGCTTCCCCTAAAGCATTAGCGGTTAGGGCCAAGAACTGGTCCGAGTCGGCTCACCGGTTTCTGAAACAGTGTGCCGATGCCGGGAATGTTGAAGCCTGCTATATTCTTGGCATGGTTAGTATATATTTGTTTAAAAAAATCATCTTTTGAAAGATGAAGTTTTGATTTTTTTCCCCCCTTCAACCCGGAAATTGTGAACAAGTTTGATTGAATTGGGGTTTGTTTTGTCTATACAGATTCGATTTTATTGTTTGCAAAATAGAGGAAGCGGAGCGTCGCTGATGGCCAAGGCGGCAATTAATTCCCACGCGCAGGCCCTGTACTCCCTAGCGGTGGTCCAGTTCAACGGCAGCGGAGGGACCAAGAACGACAAGGACCTCAGAGCCGGTGTGGCTCTCTGTGCACGCGCCGCCTTCCTGGGCCACATCGACGCTCTGCGTGAACTTGGCCACTGCTTGCAAGACGGATATGGGGTGAGGCAAAACGTCGCAGAGGGACGGCGATTTCTCGTTCAAGCCAACGCGCGAGAGCTCGCCGCTGTTTTGTCATCTCCGCCGCAGGCGGCGGCGGCGGCGTCTATCCCTAGTACCCATATGCTTACCTGGAACCTTCACCCTGTCCCACACCCTCATCCTCATCCGCTTCTAAGAAATCTGACCGGGTCAGGGTGCCCGCTTCTCAGCGATTTTGGTTGCAACGTGCCGGCGACAGAGTCACACCCCGCCAACCGGTTTATGACGGAGTGGTTCAGAGAGCGGGGCGGGTCTCCGGGCACGGGTCTTAGGTTGTGCTCGCACGTTGGTTGTGGCCGGCCGGAGACGAGGAAGCATGAATTTCGTCGGTGTTCCGTATGTGGAACGGTGAATTACTGTTCTCGTGCTTGTCAGGCGTTGGATTGGAAGTTCCGGCACAAGGCAGAGTGCGTGCCATTGGAGAGATGGGCTGACGAGGAAGGTGAAGATGCAGCAGGTGAACTGGTGGGTGGCGGTGTGAACGGAGACGGCTTGGTGGCCGTCGATAGTTAGTGAGAGACTGGTAGAGTAGTTTCGGCCACGGTAACGGGAGTGAAAACGGCATCGTTTTGGGGTCATGGAGCCATTTTTTTGGTGCGGATTTTGGTAATTATACGTCAATTAATCGCTTTTATTATGGTCGATCCTCAAACGGCACCGTTTCGTTTCCTTACCTTTTCTTGTATAGATTAGATGTTCCTGAAAGGACAGGATCACTTTTTTTCCCTAATTACTCAGTATCACCACCACCTTTTTGTACAATACAGAAACTATCCTTAAAATCTAATTAATTAAAATTATACTTTTTGTCAATTTTTGCCTTTATTGTCTGAAGCACGCCTGAGTTCTCGTTGTCGTTGTAATTTTCGAGTCTGACCTATGTATTTTAATATCGTTGATTTATACTAGTAATTAAGTTCCTTTTGCAAAAATGAATAAATTGATTATATCGTTCAAAAGATCCGAATTAAAAATTTATGTACGGCGATTATTGTCTGGGTCTCATAATGCTGATAGCCTCGTTTGGACAATTGCTCGGAAGACAACCTAAAGGATCCAATTCAATATCTTCTGAAAATTAATTAATAATGCAATAATCCGAAAAATTAAAAAAAAAAATTGCCAATATGCCACCACTGAAGGTGGAATTATTTCTTGGCATGCGACTCCATTTTTGAGACATGAATGATGTGTCATATGACATTACTTCAATTTAAAGTTTTTCCTTCTGGTGTGAGATTTCGGATTTATGGCATATATATTTTTAAGATTATTGTATATTAGAGAATTTCTTTCTTTCTTTCTTTATTTTTTTTCCCAAGGCGATGAGAAAAATGTAGGCTTTGAATCCGGATTCACCAGAAACAAAAATAGGGAGTGAGAGGCAATATTGGTACCTGTTCTGACATCAATAATTATCTGTTTCCTCTTTTTTGGCCCCTCTGAAACCTGCTTTTTAACTTTTGTTACCTTTTGGTGGTCAAAAAGCATAAAAAATGTATTAAAGATTGACCCTCAAGGGACCATAACCAAATAAAAAAAATAAAGAAAAAGGGAAAAATTACAGTGGGGGAGCCAGCACTTTGCAAGTCACAAGTGGATGCGTGACATTGAAATCCAATGCCTTTATTCTGAAAAAAAAAATAAAATAAAAGCCATGTCTGGATAAGATACACAGACAAATAAAGTATTCCTATTACTTGTATATTATCGCCCACACAAAATCAATTTTTTTTTTAAGGATTCAATTGACAAATAACCTGTACTAATATATATTCGTGTTCTTTAAAACATGAAATCCATCCACAAGATTTCGGAATTTTTATTTAAGCTACCAAACAGAGTCTGTTAAAAATAAAACCATAGAATGAATTATTATCATTATTCTTATTTTGATTATAAAAAATAAAAGTCAGAGAGGGGAGGTTATTTATGAAGAGTGGTCCAGGCCCAATAGTGATAGGCCCACCACAATCTGGAGTCCAGTTGTGACTGACAGATACTAATTCGCTCAGCTTTGTTCGGTTCAGTTGTGTGAAACAGAAATGTTGCCACTTAGGAGATGCTATGAGCATTTAAACGCAAACAGACTTTAAGAGAAGAGACAAGAATTGCATGAAAATAATTAATTTTTGTGACAAATAAATACTTATTTGTTTATTTGTGAGAGAGAAAGAAAGTAGTAAGGAAGAGAAATGGTAGTAGGTAGAAATTGTTATGTATTACAAAGAAAGTTGCTTCATCAGATAGATGAGGCCAGCTGTGTTGACAACCTTAGTTATTACATTGGAACTACTTTTGTTTTTGCAACTTCAAAGGTTTTTTGTTTTTTGGTTTTGTGTCTTTATGAGTTTTGGTATCTTTCTTTTTCTTTTCTTTATTCTTTAGTTTTCTTTTCTTTATGGTGTATATTTGCCTATGCTTCCTTCTTTGATGCTTTGAAGCAAAAAGAGGAAGAGTGACACACATAGATTTTGATGTGGTAGAAGATAGATCGAGTTTATGATTTTTGATGTGATTGAAGGGTTACAGTTTTAAATCATCAATTTCACCCTCCTCACCTTTTTAATTTTCCATATATATGATTAATAACATATAAATAATACTAATTGAATTTCCATAAATTGACGTGATTTTCAAAATTAATTGAAAACGATTTGTTAATCAGTGTCTAAAAACTTGCTATTAAAGCCCGGCAAAATTATTTTTAATTCTCATCCTCATTCAAGAATAGAAACAGCAACCTTTCAATTTGAAACCATTAATTGACTAAACTTTCGGTAGAGAAATTAATTGTAATTATTAAAATTTTATTAGCGTAAAACTTACCTGATTCCTTAAACTGCTTTTCCTTTTCCACACTTATGAGGTAGGGTCTCAATTTGTCAGCACAATGTATTGTCTAGGTATAACTTTTTGACCCCTTCTTATCAGTTTTTTTTTTTTTTAAAAAAAAAAACTGGTCATTTTTTTAAAAAGTTCAAATGACATGTATGAAGAAATTGCAAGAACTTTAACTTTTATAAGCCTTTTTATTATAAGGTTGAATCTCATAAATAAAGGTATGGCAATTACTGACATAGATTAAAGTGATGAATACTAAGTTACAACTTATTTTGAAATTTGAAATGCTTTTGTGAGGCAGGGGGAGAGATAGAAGAAGTGGCGCGGCAGATTGTGAAGAGAGGGAGAGTTTATTTAAACGTGTTATAAAGGAGAGAGAATAATTATTAATTAATGAGTCAGTATTTTTGTAAAATATTAAAATAATAAAAGTAAATTACTAACAAGTAGTTCACATATAGAAGTATTTATTACCCAATTGAAGTTAAACAAGGGGTAGCATAGTACAATTATTATATCCTAAAATTTTATTTTACAACTTGATTTAGAATTTTTCGAATTCAACAACACAGTTTGAAAGTTTAATAATTCAACGGTCTATTTTTAAAGGATTTTCCCCAAATTTCTATTCAAAAACAAAAAATTCAAGGTCTAGAAAATCAATTTAAAAAAAAAATGAAGAGAGGTTGAGAAGTTGAAGTGTCCCTTGCACTTATGACTAATAACTAACAAGTCGCTAACTAGGGAAGGGATGGAGCCCTTCTGTATATTAATTCCTTAGATTTTTTTTTTTACCAATCATTCCTTATATTTAGAGTTTTATTTCTAATCAATTGTGTGTTTGGGTTAATGTTTATTTTTGCATTGAAGTTTTTTCCCCGATAATGGACCTTTGGTTCACGAATCCATCGAGTCCTGGTATTTAGCCGTAATTTGAGCTTCCGGATCCTGTGAGCCCGCAAACTAACTAGTACAGACGCCCCCAATCGAATAGGCCTAAAAAATAACCACATCTTTTAGGTACCAAAAGGAGAGAGCTCCCATCCATTATCAAAGTTATATTTGACTATTAGTTAACTAACCATGATTATCATGAGTTGATAGTCTACGTGACATATGTATCATTATCGTTTTGAGTTTAGGTATAAAGTTGTTTCAAAAGTTTTTTGCTCAAGAGCTATGTTACTCAGAATGTTTCAAATAATAGCAATTTCACCTTAGCTAATAATATGATCCAAGTTTAGCCACTATTTGGCCAAAGATACATATCTAACTAGTCCATTATCATTGATTCATTTTTTTTGTCTAAGTTAGATTTAAAAATAATGATTTTTTTTTAAAGAAAATGCACTCCCATATGAATGATTTGAGAAAGTCAAAGAGTTCAAAGCATCTTGTGTGATAAAGAGGGAATGGAAGAGGTACCCATTTATCTTAACATTGCTGGGGTAATGAGCAAAGGGTAACCAATGACTTTATTCTCAATGATTTTGCTCAATGTGTCTTGAATACAAATCAATGGTAAAAGGGTCAAAGGCAAAGTTTGTTAAACGTTAGTTTATGCCTCCCTCAACCAGTATGAGCAGTGGCTATGTTATACTGTGTCAAAAATAATGAAGGATTGAAAAGTTTAATCCTAGATGAAGAAGGTCACCCAACTAACAACACTTTTAATATTGTATACAATGAAGCATTTTATAATTTAAGAGCCTACATAACATGCTTTAGCTACTTATATAAGTTTATGTGTGTATGGTGTACACAACTTGTGCAACTCCTTACTTGTAGAACAAAGTATTCTGAAGTTGTTGAATCTCTTAATAATTAATATCTGCAGCGACACTTGCACCGAGCGTATTTTAAAATCTACAAAGGCGAGGAGTAGGTTATGAACTATTATCTCCAGCTCTAAATATAATATTTGATTGACTTTTATAGAGAATTTTAAAAAAGTTAATTAAATTAACTAAAAACATTGAAATTTATTGTTTTCTCTTAAATTATTTTTCCTAACTTATAAATTAATATATAATATAAAAATACACAATATATAATATAATTAAATAATTTATTTAACTTCTTTAATCTCTAAAAAAATAATCTAGATCTTATATTTGAGATGAAATGAATAATTAAGAAACAAATGACACGTTTTCGTGTGCAAGAGGGTGAGGGGTTATTAGTTGAGTTTGTAGCTACTTCTTCTAAAGGTGAAAAAAAGCAATTAATAAGAAAAAGCAAAGGAGCAATATAAAAGTTCCTGCATTTAGCCCGAAAGAACAAGCGAACACATAGGATGTACGTAGATATATAGATATCTAAATGTTTGAAATATATACTAATTCTGAAGCAATGAGTTCCACTTCCAAAGGCCATAAACAAATATCGTAGAATCTAATTAAATTAAAGTAGTCAAAATTAAAGTCCCTGAAAGATAGATGAAGGAAAGGATCGGAGAGAAAGGTTTCAGAGTGTGTGTGTGTGTGTGTGTGTGTATATAGTACTGCAGGTGTAACTGGGCCTGAATATAAAACATACTTGAGATCATCATAACCATTTGTAACTCGCAGGTTTCCTTTTTCACTCCATCTTAATAATGTCTTAAGACCGACCACGTAGTACTTTAACATGTTGACCATCTTTGGTCAAACATGATGGTGAAAGAAAATTCCGATCCTCAGCAATATATAAGGTGTAGAGACAATTAAGTTTAGTCCAAGATAACTTAACTCCATACTCTTTCATCACCCCCACATACACATTCATATTGACATGGATTAGAGCCAACCAATCTCCAAACACTCTCAAATAACAAATTAAAGTTGCATTGGGTCGATAGAGTCAGGCTTAGGTATTTAATTTGTCCTAGCTAGGTCTTTTGTTTTATTTTGTTACAAGCCGTGGTGGATTATGAAGTTCTGTACTTTAAAAAGAGAGAGTACAGTTAACCAATATATATAAGGAATAACATCGTTGACCACCTAATCCACATGTATGGAACGACTGGTTCTTCATGAAGCAGATTGGGTCGTCTTCTTAATGGGAGGAGTAGGTACATCACAGACTGTGTGAAGGAGTTGGAGATTGTTTTTTGTTTTTAAATCTTCTTAATGATATCAGTATGGTTTCCAACTTAGCTCACCCGATCATCTCAAACTTAACGACGTTAATTAATGACATATAGACAAACTTAATACTTATAGCGCGTAAAGGGCTATAATGGCCACAATTAGAATAAACGCGAGGGACGGAAAACAATAATGGTTTCAAACTGAATTAAAAACAAAATAAAGGGAAACTCTGAGGACCAATGGTTATATGTTAATCCAATCGATAATAATTGTGTGCGGGTAAAATTTACATTTGTTTTTTAATTTGATTATTTATTATATTTGAATTGAATTAGTTAGTTAGAAAGCTGAATAGATAGATGGGAGAGTTAGGGGAGGATTAAGGAATATAAATATTTACTACACATAAAGATATTAAAAATTGTAATTATTTTTTAAGAACAAAACATAAAATATAAAACTCAATTACGAAATTAACACTGATCAAACTTCTTTTTTCTAACCTCATATTTAGTGAGTAATTTAGTTTGAATCTCTCTCTCTCTCTCTCAAATCACACAATTCCAAGACAAGGTGTAATTAAATAAATTAGGGAACTAACCGGCATTGCGTCTAGCAAAAGGGGTTTATTCCTCATAACTTCACAAACCATAGTCTGAATCCTTGTTAGAAGATGTGCTCATATTTATGTCTGATAGTACATTGAACACAATTGTGTCTAATTAGAAGCATACCTATGCCTAGCAAAAAAATCAAGGCAAATCAAGACATTATATTAGTTTTAATATTTTTTTCAAAATTTTAAATATTTATTTTAAAGTCCTTATTCTAAAGTTAAAATAAAAATCAATACAAATATAAAATAAAAAAAATAGTCTCTCTCTATATACTCCTATTGGTCCTAATTATAAAAGCAAGTTGACTTTTTTTGAGAGAATCTTATGAAAGTTAATTACATTACTTAATTATATTATATGTTGTATTTTATTATATTATATATCAGTTCATATATCAAATAAAATAATTTAAAGAAAAATAATAAATTTTAATACCTTAAAATAATGTAATTAGCTTTCTTATTAGGATTTTCTAAAATAAATTAACTGGCCCTTATAATTAGGATAAGAGGGAGTAGTAACTTACAAATGACAGATTTGTGTTGATTAAGAAAATATTTAACATTAATTAAAAGTAATAAATATGTAAAGAAATGTAATATTTTTTTCAACTTTATTCTTATTTGTAAAGAAGATAAGTGAGAGGTTAACTAAAACAAAGATAAGTGAGAGAGAATAAATGCAATGTAATGCCACAGGGGTGCTGATTATGTAGCTTATGTTCCAATTAAAGAGGCGCTGACCATCATGGATGGTGTTACCTTCTTTGAGTCTCCACTAGCGTTCTTGCTTGAGGTTTTGGAGAAGGATATGGGTTTAAGCCCTTGGGCTTCCGTACATCGAACTAAATAAATAAATACAGCCAACAATGGGTGAAATAGGAAAAAATGCAACAAATGTGTAGAGAAATATACAATACACTCATTTACAAATTAATAAAGGACGGAGTGCTATGTAATATAAAACCTAAGCTCCAAAATGGTACTCCACCGTTTTGGTCACAGTTTTTTTTTTTTTTTTTTAAGAATTTTCCATTTAAACTGTGTATGCCCGGGGGTCATTCTAGTCAATGAAATAATTAATTTGAATTTTACTTGTTCGAGTATTATATTATTTTCAAAACCCATTTTTACAGCTTTGAATTCTTGGTCCATGACTGGCAAAAAGAGAAAAAAAGTTACCAACACGGTAGAGTACCATTTTGGACCTTTAAGTTTTATATTTTATATAGAGTAAAATACTCTAACTTTCTTTATATTTTATTTTATTTACACAGACCTCCTTTTTATTTTAAAAATATACATTTAAATTCAAACCCTTCATTAATAATTTTTAATTTTAATTAAAATTTATGATAAAATAAATTTTATTTTCTAATTTACCCTTCATCATTACTCATTTTCTAATTTTGCTATGCATGATTCTTGGAGTAATTTAAGATTTTTTTTTCTTAATTTTTTTTACTTTTGCAAATATTTATTTATTAATTTTTTTTATATTGAGATAAAGACCTAATTAATTTAATTAATGCAGATATAGAAAACTTAATTAAAAGCAATGATTAATTCATTTAATATTCATGTTTAAATAAAAATGTTTATAAATTTTGTGCAAAAAAATTATTTAAGAACTTGAAATTTAGAGTCAATATAATTTATATAAAAAGTTTAAATTTACATTATTAATAACATATAATGACTAAGAATATGCCTTTCAAATATGTTTTCAATCATGGTGTCATGGTAAAAAAAGAAAAAATATATATGTTTTTATTGATTTAAAAGAATAATGAATAAATAAGCTTCAATATTTATGATAAAAATGAAAAAAAAAATTAAATTTAATAATACAATAACAACTTATGAATTTTATAATATATTAAAAATTTTGAACATATATATTATAATTATTTTTTGTTTGTATAGAAAATTATCTTTAGGCAAATATAAATGTGTATTCATATATTAAAAGAGGGGTATTTTGGTCAAACAGTTGGGTAGATAAAAATGAAATCTCAAATATATAAAGATGTTTGTGTAATTTATGTATGTTTTTAAAATAGAGGGAATGTTTATGTAATTTAAGTAAAATCAATGTGTAATCAATATATTTTACTCTATTGTATACCGTTATGTCCTTTATTAATTATAACAAAAAATTACTGGTCCATGATAGATAAATGACAATTAAAATTCAAAAGCAAGAAAAAAGGAATAACTATCTAATGAAAGAAGGATATAAAAAAAATTAAAACAATATAAGTTAAGGAAAAAATATATTCCACTCATGTATTTATTGTCATGAATTTTAGTCTTCAGAAATTTTATTAGATACTTAATTTCTTTAAATTTTTTATTAATTATATTCCTAAAATTTATAAAGTTATACTAAATCACTAAATAATACACACACATATGCATATGTAACTATTAATTAAATAAAAATAAATAATAATTTAACATTTTAAGTATGAGAACCATTAAATTAATATGCGTGTGTATGTGCACACTATGAATACAATGCAATTATTTTCTATATATGAATCAATTTTACATTTTGTCATATAATCACTTGCACATCAAGTTCAATTTCTGTAGCTAGGAAGATCACATATTAATAATTGAACTGAGATCAGTACTTATGAATATACACATGCATGCATACTTATTCTAATGGTGACTTTTCAATATAATATAAAGAGGAGGAAGATGGACCACGTAAACCAATCCTAATGTGGTCTTGGACAATCAAAAGTAATTCATTGCGTATTCGTCTTCTTTGCTTCTCTCACGTTTCTCTCCCCATAAAGTCACCCTCCCTCCCTCTCTTATATGAATGTCTCAGACTAAAGCTCGCTTGCTTTCATGGCTATTCCCAATTTCTTCTTCTTCTTCTTCTTCCTCTTCCTCACCCTTTTCTTGCTTCAACTTCATTTGGCTTTTGGAAACGTCGCTTTGAACACAACGCTATCCACCAACGATCCAAAAGTTTCATGGCTCTCCCCTTCTGGCGATTTTGCTTTCGGATTTCGCCAAATCGACAACTCAAATCTCTTTTTGCTTGCCATCTGGTTCTACAAAGTACCTAACGGAACCATTGTGTGGACTGCAAACATGTGGAATCCAGAAGTACCCGCAGGATCGCGTGTTGAGCTCACACGAACAGGTCTCAATCTCACTAACCCCCAAGGTCAAGCTGTATGGACAACTGATGAAGTACAAGGAGACGTGTCCTACGCAGAAATGCGTGACGATGGAAATTTTGTTCTGGCATCCTCCAATTCTTCCTATTTGTGGCAAAGTTTTGAAAATCCCACTGATACACTGTTGCCAAACCAAAGTCTGCCTCTCAACAGTAAATTGTCTTCTCGCTTGACACAAAAGAATCACTCAAAGGGAAGGTTTGAGCTTTATTTCGATCATAATGGCAATCTCTTGTTAAGTCAGCTAGGATGGCCGACTGAATCTCGTTACACTAACTACTTTTATGTCAACAAGAGCTCATCTGCAACCAATGATAATGACTCTGCTTTACAGCTAGTCTTTGATACCTCAAATCTTTATGTAGAGACAAGGGGTGGAGATCATAAAGACCTTGGGTCTGGATGGAACGCTTCAAATCTTAATCTTGACATATTTTATTACAGGGCAACACTTGATTATTATGGAGTTTTCACGTTATATTCCCTTCCAAGAGAATTTTCTTTCAATGATTTTTGGTTACCCAAGACCAATGTTCCTCAAGACGTTTGCCAAGCACTATTTAGTGATAAGGGTAGTGGTAGTTGTGGGTACAATAGCTATTGCACTTGGGATGATAGCAATAAAAGGCCGACTTGTGCATGTCCAGATGGATATTCTTGGGTTGATCCAAATGACATTTTTGGAGGATGCCAACCTGTTTTCTCCCTTGGTTGTGGAGCTGATGATGCGACATCACGAGAAAATCCAGAAGAGGTATATCAGATGAAGCCTTTGCAAAATGTGAATTGGCCTCTTGGGGACTATGAAAGGTTGATCAATTATAGTATGGATGAATGTAAAAAATCTTGCTTGGATGATTGTAATTGTGCAGCTGTTGTCTCTAACTCTGGACATGATTGTTGGAAGAAAAGATTTCCCCTTTCCAACGGAAGAAGACATGCAGTGCAGACTTTAACAACAACACTCTTGAAAATACGAGTTCAACCCATGGCTACTCTTAATCCTTCTCTGGTAAAGGAAGATCGGACCCAACCTGCCCTCTTAGGGTCCCTAATTGGCTCCCTTGTCATTAACACTCTATTGGTTGCCACAATTGTCTCAATTATTTTGTTAAAGCCCAAAAAGGGTGTTCAAGTTTCAAGTTTAGTTGAAACAAATATGCACTCTTTCACATATGAAGCACTGAAGGAGGCGACACTTGGCTTCAGTGAAGAAGTAGGGAGGGGTTCATTTGGCATTGTGTACAAAGGCACCCTCAAATCAGAAACCGATACATTTATTGCAGTGAAGAGATTGGATAGGTTGGCTCAAGAACGAGATAAGGACTTTAAGAATGAGTTGAGTGCTATTGGCAAAACAAGCCACAGAAATCTGGTTCGGCTGATTGGGTTCTGTGATGAGGAAGTTCATAGGCTTATGGTGTATGAGTTCATGAGCAATGGTAGTCTCGCAGATATTCTCTTTGCAAAATTTAAACTCCATTGGAAGTTAAGGATTGACCTTGCTTTGGGAATTGCAAGGGGGCTGCTTTACTTACATGAAGAGTGTGAGACTCCCATTATCCACTGTGATATAAAACCTCAAAATATTCTCATAGATGATTATTTCATGCCAAAAATTTCAGATTTTGGGTTAGCCAAGCTGTTGTATTCTAATAAGAGCAGAACCCACACAATGATAAGAGGGACGAGAGGATATGTAGCACCGGAATGGTTTAAGAGTGTTCCAATAACGGCTAAGGTGGATGTTTATAGCTATGGCGTGATGCTGCTAGAGATAATTTGTTGCAGAAGAAGCTTGGAGATGGATTTGGATGAAATGGAGGAAGAAAAAGCAATACTAATAGATTGGGCTTATGATTGCTATTCGGAGGGAAAGATAGAGATTCTGGTAGAGAATGACGAGGAGGCCATGGCTGATATAGGGAGGGTGAAGAAGTGGGTGATGATAGCAATATGGTGCATTCAAGAGAATCCTGAAACAAGGCCGAGTATGAAGACACTGATGCAAATGTTGGAAGGCCTTCTTGAATTTCCAAGTCCTCCAATACCTTCGTCCTTTACCTCTAAAGTTTGAGGGTCGCAGCTATGGAATTTAAATAGGAGCTAGTCCCATGGAAGACGACATTATTATTTCAATTCGGTGAAGGATTTGCTTCTTGTTGTCAACAAACAGTAGTCATAAACTCATCATAGGGTTTTTTTTTTTTTTTCTTTCCTTGTTTTTCATAATGGTTGTCATTACAATTAATCGTTTGTTTTATTCATGAGCATGCATGGTCTGTTGTCAGTACGTGGTTATACCTTTCGTTGCTCAGCAATTAATGTCTGTTAAAACTCTATCTGTGTAGTTATACTTTCCATGTATGATTTTTCAAGAGTTTATGTTAATTTAATATTATTTGTTTTTGTGACACTAACCCACAATATCTATGCATGTGTTTCTAAAACCATGCGTCAAGCACTCATGGTCTCGCTACTTCCCCCAATTCTTTCTTTCCTTCCTTTTTTTTTTTTGGTTTTCAATACATTGATGTTGAATGGTAAATCAAGTTGTCCGTATAAACTCAATTGAACTAATAATTAAACACTAAAATTTTTATTTTTCTCTATTAAACAATTCAAATAAAGATGATTCACGAGAGTTTTTAATAAATAGAAAAATACTAGAACGTTTTAAAAAATTCAAATGATAACACAACCTAAATCTGATAATCTCTTTTTTAAATTTAAGAGTATGTCTTTAACCAATTAAATGGAATTAATATTAACTTGTTAGTCTAATAGATATAAATATCGATCAATCATTTATACCCCTCTCTTTAGGTAGATTGTCATTCGTAACAAATTTATTCAAGAGACAATAAATTCTCAAATCATTCTAATATGATTATATGGGTTGAAGTATATTCTTATCCTAATGGCCACATTATTTAATTCTATGGTCTAATAAAAATCCATTTTCTAAGGTTAACCTAAATTCTCTAAATTCCTACTTAATGGTGATCAGTATTAAGTAAGGACAAATAAATCAAAATTAAATAAATAAAAATAATACTAAAGCATAACTAAAAGGTTCAAACATACACTGTCCAAAAATCAGTTCATAGCAACCCTAAATCAAACAAAGAATTAGTAACACATGGCTAAAAAATCAATGAATGAAGAACCGAACCGGCCCGGCCCGGCCGGTCAGACCGTAAAACCGGCCGGCCTGACCCCAGTCCGATTCGGATGAAGGAGATAACCGCTGGCCGAGTCTTGAAAAGAATTTCTAGAATGGGAGACTGACAGAGAGAGGGTGAGGCACACCTACACACATGCGCGCTCCACTTAGAAGCAGTCACCGACAACGGCGGCCAAAAAGGAAGAGTCTGCCACCGCCTCCGCCTCCTATATTCAACGCAAAAGCAGAAACAGGTGAAGGATGCATTGCAGAGTGTAGCCGGCAATCCACAACCTCAAAGGCATGCCCGGCGACTCGCTTAGACTGAGAGAGAGAGAGATCAGAGGATGGAGAGTAGGAGACTGAGAGAGAGAGAGAGAGAGATCAGAGGACGGTGAGTATGAGACTAAGAAGACAGAAGAGAGAGATCAGAGCACGGATGGTAGTGGCTTGTGAGTGCTGGGTAAAGAAATTAAATGAGAGAGATAGAGATCATATTAGCAGGAGTAGGACAGTAAAAAGACTTTTGGGAAGGTGAAATTTTAAAGTTAAGGCACACAATTATGACTTTGGCGCCCACAATGTTTGTTTTCATTAAGTATGATTTTTCTTTTATATCATCCATTAAGTGCAAAATTTAAACATTGGTTGCCATCCGTATTGCACATATGAGATTAAATATACGTAATTATGCCTTTGGAGTGGGGGAAATCAGTTATGCATATTTTTAAAAATTAAAAGAGTATAGTTGGTGGGTAATAAAATAATATATATATTTTAAATAGAGATTTTTTGTCTATTTTTATATTAGTTATGAGTTATGAATGGTGATTAATATTAAATTATAATATTTTAATATGGTCGGTTCAATCTCGGTCCAACCCAATTGAACACTTTAAACTCTAAACCTATATATTGTTGACCAGTTCATTGTCCGGTCCAATTTTTTTATAAAAAATCATGATAGTCATAAAAGTAAAATCCAAATTCAAAGAATAAGATTAAAAAAAAAAAAAAAGACAACAGATGCTGCTGCACGGGTCGCACAAAATCCCCCTCTCTTTGCCGTCTCCGTCTCCGTCTCCGTCTCGTCCTTCTCTTCAGGTCAGTGCTGTTCTTCTCGTTGCTGCGCGATCCTCTCCGTCCGTGCTCTCGCGTTCTTTCTCTGCGCCGCCACTTGTGACTCCTCCAACCCACAATTCCCTCTTTTATAATAGATAGTAGGGTCTATTCTTCGTTGACTTTTTTCCAGATCAGACATCATTTGGAAATTGATATTTTTGATATCCTTTCGTCTTCACATGTGTCAACCTAATCCCATCCGGAAAGAATATCCTCCAGCATCATTTTATATTTACTATCTATATAAGATATATAAATTGCCGTGCATTTGCTTCTTCTTTCTTTCTTTCTTTTTTTTTTTCTTCAATTCATCGTGGGATCATGCTTGTCTTCTTTATTTATGGTGTTGCGTCAATTTTTTTAAATCTCTTTTTCCCTGCATTAATAAAAATAGGATATGAGTAGATTTTATATTAGAATATTCATTTGTCCTACAATTAATTTAAAGAATAGAAAAGTATATAAAAGATAATTAAATATGTTTAATATTGATAAATCTAACCAAATACTACCTCTGGTCTTAATTATAAAATCTAATTGATTTTTTTTGAAAAAGTTAGGGAAGAAAAATAAGTTACTCAATTATATCATATTTTGTATTTTACTATATTATATATTAGTTCATGAGTCAAACAGAATAGTTTAAAGGAAAACAATAAATTTTAACGCTTTAAAGTAGTATAATTAGTTTTTTAAAGATTCTCTAAAAAAATCAACTAGATTGTTGGAGGGAGTATATCTCACAATCTACCCCTATTTAATTATAGGATATAGACCTATCAACATCCACCTTCCTTATTGTTCTATCCTAATGTTTTTCGTTAGCTGGAAAACATTTAGTTATATCTGGTCAAAAGGTTTTAGAAAAGACGAGTCACAAAAGATTTAAAGTATATAACAATATTTCTCTTTAAAGTTTTTATCAACTGTGATTTCCTCTAGGACCCAAAGATGAGACCGATGATCAGTAACAAATTGGTTAAATTTCAAATGAAATATTCTGGTTTGATTTTGGGTTTGTTTTGTTTCTGTGTACTTCTTTGTGAACTTTGTATTTGGGTTATCAATGGAAGAATATATTCAACCTAATGAATTCGGTTACTGAGGAACGTCCTGTAATAATAGCCATCATTCCGAAAAGTTTACTTAAAGCATTATTGGTTCGTTAGCATTTCGCTATTGATAGTGAGGAGAGATCTATCTATAATTGAGACCCACAATTTTTAAATTTAACCCTATATCATCACACTCTACATAAAATGTGACATTTTGATATCTTATGCAGAGAACGAAAAACTGGACCAGATCGGCCGGTTCGACCCGTTGAATTGGAAACCGCCCTTGTATGTTGAACCCGTTTATATTAAAAAAGAAAGAAAAAAAATCATATTTTTCTTTAATTTTCACTTTATTAATGAAATTTTAAAAATATATTGATATATTGTCACCTATTTTATTATGATAAATTATACTTATATGTTTCTTTAATTGTTATGTTTATATATAGTGTTATTTTTTTTTAAATTGTCATATTTTAATATGGCCGATTTGACCTCCGATCAAACCCTGATTGAACCCTTAAACATTGAACTCATGTTTCAACTAGTTTATTGCCCGGTCCTATTTTTTATTCCTTGATCTTATATATGAGAGAGAGAAAATTCAGTTGTTTTCAATTGTTTTTAATTTGAAAAATTGTAAAAAAATGAAATAATTTTATTTTTACCCATAAAATATCAAAATATCGCTTATTTTATATATAATATATTAATTCAAAGAATCATGAAAAAATATATTTGGGAAGGTCCCAAAATTAAGGGCTGGCAGGAGCAGAAAAGGCATATTAGTCACCCCGCTCTTAATATGTGATACGCAAATAATTATATATACTAACTTTGGTACTCAACATAAGATCTTTTTTTTTTATAGTGAAATTTTTGGAAGGGGGTCAGGTTCACCCATAATCTAAGGGTAGGGCGAAATCTCCATTCCTCCTAAGTGATACCAATGTCGGATAGGGCGAGCCGTCACTTACCCCCA
>JBAGKO010000008.1:6284890-6301287 GCA_037177275.1 Acacia concinna
AAGTTAATTAAACTACTTAATTATATCATATGTATTTTATTATATTATATATTAGTTCATAAGTCAAATAATATATTTTCAAGAAAAATAATAAATTTTAATGTCTTAAAGTAATATAATTAGTTTTTTTTATGATTTTTTAAAAAAATCAACTAACTTTTATAATTAAGATATGTGAAAGTATTAATTAGTAGGTTCTAAAGATGGATGCAATCCCAGTCAAACTTTACATTTCCCAAATTGAGCAGTATTATCCATAAGTATACACCATGTCTATAACCTTTCAAATGAAATAACATGAATGTAGAAATAAGAGTTAAAATGCAATCTATCCTCTAATGTTTTCAATGAGGGGCAATTTTAGTCTTAACGTTTTTTTGGGTCCTATTTTAATATGTTATTTATTTGAGGCAATTCATATATCTTTACTAACAAATCTGTTAAAATTTACTGTTAAGTGAGGTTTATTAACCAATGATGAGGCCATGTGGCTGATAAGCTAGATAAAATAATATGAAAATATAAATTGATAGATTTATTAAGTTGAATGTTAGTATAATTTATGATTGCTAAATGAGGTTTGTTGACCAATTAACATATTTATTTGACACAATTCATATCCTCATCATATTCTTTTATTCGGCTTATCAGCAGCATGACTTTATCATTAGTCAACAAATCTCATTTGGCAATCAATTTAATAGATCTGTTAGTGAGGATATGAATTGCCCCAAATAAATAACGTTGGAATTGCAATTTGGTCAAAAAAATGTTAGGACTAAAATTACCAATCTCTAAAAATGTTAGGGAATAAATTGCACTTTAACCCTAAAAATAATTAGCAAAGAAGAAATCTTAAATTTCTTTTACTATACAAAAGTAGAGGTTTGAGTTATTACTTCCACTCTGCAGAAGTGGTTTTTGTTTTTTGGATTTTTAGGTCACTTCCCAGTCAAAAGTCGAGTAGCTATCCTCAGACATGGATACAATTTTTCTCTTCCACTAACATTTTGATTTATTTATTTCATACTAAATCATGTTTAATTGACTTTTTTTTAAAGATTAAATAAATTAAATTAGTTATTTAATTACTCCCTCTAATCCTTTTTTGTAAGTAACTGTCTTTTTTTTATATGTAATCTCTAATATAAGTAACTTTTTTTCTTTGTTACAAAATTAAATTACCTTTTGTTTTTCCATCCCTTATTAAATTGATACCTTTATAATAATTATCCCCATTCATCACTAATTATCTTTTATATAATCATTTATTATACATTTTCTCTTATATTTTCTAGCCATTTTCTTTCCTATGTTTTATATTCATTCTCTATCATATTTTGTAGGGGTGTGTAAAAAGTCCCAGTCCCTATACTCCCAGCCGGTCCTAAGATTTTAATCCCGGTAAATTATAAGTCTCATTGGGATCGGGGACCAATTTTCTTGATCTCGGCCGGGATCGGGATGGGGACTGGGATCACCCTGGGTAATCTCGGTCTCGGATTTTTATTTTTATTTTATTTGTTAAATTAAATTCTCATTTTATTTATATATTATTACCTCTATTAATTAAGTTATTTTTTTTAAATATGTATATAATATCTTTAATTTGAATTAAATCGTATATATTGTGATACTAAGCTTATCTATATACCGTATAAAAATAATAATGAAGATAAAATACTAATAATAAACATTATTTCTAAAATTTAGATTTATTTATGTAATTATTATGGTCTTATTTGTTGTTAAATGATTCTTTTTAATAATAAAATCTAACAAAATATTTTATATAATTTTTTTTCAAAAAAATATAGACATCCTAGGATTGGGATTTTCCAGTCCCACTCCCAGCCATAGGAAAATCCCGATCCCGAGGTCTCGATAATTTTCTTAGGACCGAGATTGATTTTCTAGTCCCGGTGTCTAACCAAGACCGGTACCGGGAGTAGCAAATCTCAGTTCTGATCTCGGATTTGCACACCCTTGATATTTTTTTCTATAAATAGGGGTATATTTAGGTAAGATATGACATTTTTGACGCAATCATTGCTTTTAGTTTTAATTGATCTTAATTGCCAATTCGTTTTCTATAATGAGAAAAACAAATTTCTAGGTTTGTACACATAGAATCTATGGAAGCTGATATCTATAGGAATGTGGCTGATCGATATAGATATTCCATTTGGCAGGAGACTGTTTTGGTGATTCACAACTTAGCTGAGGCTGAGATCGGGTGGTATTGGTGGTCCGGTGTGATAGCGTAACATGAATTTTGGAACACATACTGATTAAGGCATTTTTCTGTAGAACCAAACAACAATGGGTGGTGGCTTTGGAGCAGTCTCAATTTTGTGGTACTCTCAATTGCAGGTTATCTTTAGTCTTTGGTACCAAACAACACATTTAACCCAATTGTAATCCCTATATAGCTGTTAAAATCGGATTGGATTAGCTAGTTTGACAAAAAAAAATAAAATCAACATATTGAGTTAACCAACCGATTTGGTTAAGCCAGTTTGACTAATTCAGTGTTTTTGACCTTTTTTTTTAATTTTATAATTTCAAAAATTCATATCTAATTTTGCATATCTCTAAGAAATACAAATAAGACTCTGAAAATTTTGAAATGTCTACTTTCTAATACAAAAATAATCACTACCAAATATTATCATTTGATAATGGAAAATTTTCAAATTTCAAAACTATTCAAAAACCCCAAAGATATAATTTCCAATATACGTCGTTATTGTTTTTAAGTTCAAACATTTATCTACCCCGACTAATTTGATGGCTGGTCCAAGTTTAATATCCTTATAATCCCTATCCAATAATAATTTATAAGCATGCGATGCCAGTTTTATTTTATTTTTTTACAAAAAAATTTAAGTGAGTTAGATTCTAAAAACTTGTTGGGTTAGTACATAAGTCTGGCTCAAAAAGTGTATATGGAGATATTCATAAATTATCTACCAATAAAGTTTTTACATTAGTGAAATTTAAACCTACAATTTTATGGTTATAAACTAACCCATTTACCAACTGAACTAACATTTATTGGTCATGTAATGACAAATTTGTGAATAAGAAATAACAATGTATTTATGTTATACTTTTTTTGTTATTAAATCATTTCTTTAAAACCTCATGTGATACTCCAAAATCGAAAATCTCATACTAGGCCCAATATTGGTCAAGACTTGGGCCATACGGGCTTTTAATGAATCAGGCCGGGCCTAAGGAACCTAACAAGTAGGTTTTGGGACTAAAATTGTCGAATTCCCCCAAGTGTTGCCCACAATGAAAGTGGTGTGTCAAAAAAAGATTGGAAGCTATGCTAGCTCAAAAATAGTGATCGACATTGTGGTCGTCGGTGTCCTGCGAATTCTTCAGCTTCGACGAGCGGATCAGGTAAACTCCTTTGATGCATTGGATTTCAGTTTGTTCGTTCTTCTGTGCTGAATTTTTTGTTCTCTTGCATTTCACTTAAATTTTGTCTCCGCTTCTTCATTTCGATGTTGAAACCTCGGAGATTGAAAAATTTGTGAAATCAAAGCAAACCTTACCTTTTCCATATACCTGATTCAATTAATAACTATATATTTTTCATTGACGACCGAGTTCTGTGGTGGTTGATTGTTCTGCGTCCATCGAGCTTGAATGGTTTATATTGTGACTATATAAATCGAGGGTTTTGAGTTTTGAGTTGCCATCTTTGACAGTGGAAGATAATATGGGGTTCATTATGGAGTTCGCTGAAAATTTGATTCTAAAATTGATGGAAGATCCGAAGGAAAGGGATCGAAAATTCAGAGAACACGTTTATGCAGTGAAGGATAGGTGCCAGAAGACGAAGGAGATGTGGAGCTACCCTTTGCGACCTTATGGGTTTTGGACATTCGAGCGCCATAATTCTCAACTTGCTTGGGATGCTCAAATTAGTCAAACTCCTGGTCGTAGGGACCCTTATGATGATGTCCTCCAGCGAAACAGTGGTTCATCTAAATGAGGTGTTGTTCTTCAATCTTCATCCGCATAATTTTGGAGTTTTCTGGGCACTTTGTTGTTTTGATTGATGATTTATATTGATCGTAAGAAATAAGGACTGTTGGTTGTTGCGAATATAGGATGAATCTCTGGTGGTTTGGGGTTTAGAGGCAAGTTGAATAAACTTACAATGCTGATGTCTGCCCTTTTCCATTTGCAATTATTCTAACATTGTGTTGTTGGCATTCATTGGGATATCGAGATTAAATGGGGAATCTAATCACCTAAGCGATTGGAAAACCATTTAAAGAATTATCCTTTTTGGCCAGTATTTAGAGGATGTTTTGATATAATAGAGAATTTAAAGACTTATGTGTCATAAGTTAATCTAGAACTTCAAAATTATGATACACCGAGTAATTCCCACTTAAACAAATACCATGGCGAAGGTCATCTTTCGTAGCTTCCTGTGAGAATTGTTAAATCCATGCAACTGACAGTGCAATAGTTGTGTGTATTTGGGTAGCCTTATCTCAAATGATAGAAACAAAGCTTTTCCATTTCTTGCACTCGAGGTAAATTGCTTGCTGTCATTTTTTGTTCACTCTCTACTTGATCGTGGGAAGTAGGGCGTCTACAATATTTGTGGTTGGACAGTAGTTGGTAAAAATATGAGTATAATTACCATGGGTCAGGAATTTGGAGCCAGTGTTTTGCCTTTTTATGCAGTGGTGCTCTTGTATCTGTTAAGATATGTGAATATGTGATATGAAGTTGACTAAAACAATTATGTAATACTACCTCCGGTCAGGACTACAAATTAAATCCTACATTTAGGATCGGAGGAGTATGTGAAACCTTAAAAGCTTGAATTATATTATATCAGACATGTATTTAACAATCTTGTAATGTTGTTCTGTATTATTATTTCACCTTCTGTATCTATATTGTTGTTAACACATGTTACTTTGGATTCGAATGGAAAAGGTTTCTCTGAAGTGACAATTTGGACAACTTTTTGCTCTGCAATTTGTCTCATGGTCATATACTCATTTTTAATGCAGGAGGGCTGAATTGTCACAAGTTTTCAGAAATAAAAAAGTGGGGTTATGAACGGTATTCGATGTATGCTGTTAATTTCATGTACTGTAGAAGAGTTTTCAATTGACTTGCACCTCTTTCTTTACACCTTTTTCAAATAAGGTTTCATGTTCCTGTGACTGTATGAAAGAAGCGAATACGTATTTCCTTTGATTGAATGTTCAGACTAATCAGTGCTATCTGCATAGCCTATAGACAATTCAACTAAGTGAGAAAATTATGTGGGCAGAATGTTACTGATCTTTGGTAAGGTTGCGAAGCCTTGAGATTTAATTTGTTTAAAGCAGGAACTGGGGGATTTTCGTTATTAATTAAAAATTTTGTAAATAATATTATTGCGCTGACCAGACATAATAATGCCCGAAACTTGTTTATTTGCGCTTATTATTAGTATTACATTACTATTCGTATTGTTATTTTTAAGTTGAGAGCATACTGCGAAATCTGCGATCCCAATTACGAGCTTTTGTACCTTTTAATGGACATGAAGCTTTGGGTTTAGGGCATCCACCATTTGTTATGATTCTATTGTGATAAGATGGCACCTCTAATTTTTTTCCTTTGCTAACATAATACTGCATTTGATCTTTAAAGTTGATTTTTTGAAAAAAATTAAAATAAAGGAAGTTAAATAAGTTATTGAATCACATCATATGTTGTATTTGACTAATTCTATATCAATTTATGAATTAAATTAAATAGTCTGCAGGAAAACTGATAAAAATAAATATTTTAAAATAATTAGCTTTCTTAATTTTTATAAAAGAATTAATTGAGTCATATATTTAAAGAGTACGAAAGTCATCCCAGTGAATACATTGAAAACAACTTTGCAAGGTTATTATATATTTATATCCATAACCACCATCGAGGACTTTCTTGGCATAATCTGCTGCTGCAAAATTCTCATGTAACTGATCAACACACACACACTCCAAGTGGCAGGGACCTGTTTTAGCCTTTTGGGTGACTGACAACTTTGTTAAGGCCGAGAGTGATATTGGGTGCCTAGTGGGATGGCGGCGCAATGTGAATTTTTGAACACAAATTAAGGATGAGTCCGGATTCTCTTTGTGGCGCTCCCTCCTCTTTTCTCAGAAGCCTCTCATCTCAGCGTATGTGTATGTGTTTTTTTTTTAAATAAAAAAAATGGATGTCAAGATTTAAGCATATCAATGGTTTAGATTTGCTTTTGAATGATGAGAAGGGAAAAAACCGCTGAGGAAATCTGCTTCGGACATTAAGGCATCTTCTTATGGAACCAAACAAGAATGGGCTTCTAATAAGAATAATTCAAAGCATCTTTCATTAGAATAAAAACCAAACTAAAATTTTTATGTATCAAAATAAGATTTAAAATGCTTAATTACAAAATGGAGCATGGCAACTTCACCTTCTAGCGTGAAATCCAGATTCTCCCAATAAAATCAATGTCTAACAAAGCAGTCCAATCCCAAAAGATTCGAGTTTCGGTTTCTTGCGTAGCTAGGAACTGCACAATCGAAGTGTGGGGCTTTTAGGAGCATCCGCTATAGTTCATTATATTCATCACCACATTATTAGTATCTCTAAATCACGAATAATAAATAAATCATATAAATTAAGAACAAAACATATTTAAAGTCAGAGTGATGTTAAAATAAACGTGTGGATTTGCCATCACGAAGAACATATCCAAACTTTGGTCATCAACGTTCATTCTTGCATTAATCCCCTGATAAAAGGGTATATTAATCAATTCATCCATTTGCATAATCTTATTTATCATTTCCCCCTTCAAATTAGCTCTATTGAAGACCTTAGTTCTTAAGGCTGCATCCAGTAAAAAGGTGTTTTAATTTTTTTTAAAAATATTGGAAAGTATTTATATTATTCGCAGCACAATAATAGTTTCTAATTTTACTTACGTGTTACCTTTATATTTTTGTACAAATATTTCTTTTCTAAAGATGATACGTAAGACTAATATATTATTGTTCTTCACTACTGATGATATTAGTTATTTATAATATACATAAATGTTCTACTCATATGAGTATATTTATGTGTGACATCCAGACTCTTATCTTACGTACTAAATAGTAAATGGACTTTAGGTAATAAGAAAATGATTATATCTGGGGGAGAATAAATTGAAATGACGTTAGTTTGAACAATATCAAAGTCAAATGAACCCATTACATTTAATCCGTACCAACTACTTCTGGCATTCAAAGTGGAAGGGGAGGAGGAGGAAGTGAATTAAAATGATCAAGTTAATTCGTAAGTGGGTATCTAACATTGGTTGAAAGTCATCAATTCATCATCTACATCAGATTGGTTAAGAATTATTATTATCTCAGTTCTATTTGAGTTGATAGTAGAATAGTTAAACGACACCACGAAAGAAAGTGAGGAAGAAAACGACATCATGAAAATAAAGATTGAACACACAGACGAGTTTGCCACTGACACGTGGATATCGGCTTGCTTTTGTAACCGCTGATATTCTTTGTTTTCCCTCAACGTCATGAAAATTTAATCGTTTTAAATCAAAACACAGCAAATCAACCTACTTTTATATATCTAGACCTTTAACTTGAGTGGAATTCAAATTATGACTCATTAGGCAAAATTAATGACACTAAACTGATAATATTCAAATCTACGCAACAAATCCATGAATATATGGAACAAGATCTTCACCAAAAGTAGTGGCGGAAGAGGAAATACCGAAATACTTACCTCGTACTTATCGATGGCCATGGTAATAATATGTAAAGCCTAATATAAGCAATAGGAATATACGAAAACTAGGCACAACTGATTATATATGATATTAGTCTTTTTGTCTTTTCTCCAATCTCAACTGTTGGCCAATCACAATAATGTCATCAGCCAGGGCTATAGACACAAGAATTTGACCGTGCATGGTAATTCTGTGCTACCAAAAGTAAGTTCTGACGCTGTCACTAGAGATATGTAAATAGTTAACTACCATGATATATTGTTTATATATGGTGAGGGACCAAAAGAAGTCCGGACTTCAATTTTGTATTCCAATCCGAACAAACTAGTGTTGGCATCGGGGATGAATGCAGGTTCACTGAACTTGAGATCTCTGGCGTTTAAAATATTGATGGATAGGTTCCTTGACCTGCAAAAGAAGGGAAAGGACAAATAAATCTATACCAGTACCGTCTACTAACATGTCCTGATTTAAAATACCAGAAGAGTTGTTTGAGTTAGGCGGAAATTGACTTGGCATTAAAAAGAAAAGAGGAATTGAAGATGTAGATTACCGTGCTTGTTTTCCTGGATCGCTTGTCCTGAGAGGAGTTAGAACAGAGAAGAGTCTCTACTTCGTTACACTGGTTTATAGTTGAACGTTCGTTTGCTAAGCTGTTCTCTTTTCCTGGAGCAAAACTCTCCCTAGAAGCTACAGGCTGTGCTTCCCGGGCAAAGATAAAAAAATACAGTACTTGTCAGTTATATGCAGATACATAGAGAATGACCACTATGAACTACAATATTGAACAGTGGAAGCTTAATGTGTGTAACTTGCCTCAACCCTGCTTGTGGGAGTGTTCCCCAATTCTCTCACCTTCTGAGCACTCCTGGTAGAGTCAGTCTGGTTGTTGACGTCAGATCTAACTCTCATCCTCGTTAGATCTGATCCAATGGAGTGGAGGACGCCACACGTGGATCCCTCCCTGTTATTACTTCCTGATTACCGAGAATGGAAATTACACTCGTAAGAACTAAATTATCCAAAAGCTGCAGAATCGGTAATTGAACTTACTCATTAACCATTACCATTTGCATGGAAAGTAATTGCCTTGGACTTGCTACTCGGTTCGCTGTGGTCTATTTCCTGAGAAATTTCAAATACACCAAAGAGGTAAACACACATTCATATGAAAGGTGTACACACACACACACAGAAAACTCCGCAGTTAATACCATGGCTTCAACTGTAGAACCCATCAGAGCCTTCTGAACTTCCATCAGTTTCCTCTGAGTCAACTCAGAACGGATTACACGTTTCCCTGATTTATCACATATCTATTTACTAAAAAAGACATGAAATAAGTAAGAAAAAGTTAAATGATTGCTTTTAGATAGATTATTTAATACCCAATCTTTTGCTGCCTTTCGGTTCAATAAAACCATCCTGAGCCATTTTACGAATTATCTTGCGCATGTCAGTCTGGTTTACTTCTCCCTCAAGTTTGCTTTGAAGCTTTGCGGCTGACACATAGGTCATTGGTAGAGCATGATAGAGAGCCTGAGAGTTTACTTCCTGGGTTAGCTGATATATTCTATGATGAGTTGTTAGAAGACACAAATGGATGTTTTACGAAACTATATTCCATGTTTTGCGAAACCCGCAAGAGAATTATTTCATCAAATAATTGCAAACTATAGATGTTTCATTCATCACACAAATGGAGCCTTACAAATAAGAAACAGTTAATTTTGTTACGAATTATTAAAAAAATCAGACTTGAATGCAATACTAACTCTCCATATCTACCATGTTTTGTTCATTTTCTGGGTGTCAGTCTAGTTCAAAATCAGTAATCTGACATGTCTAGTTCACAATCAGTAATCTGACATGTAAGTATACTACTATAATATTTGAGCAATAGTTGTATGTATAACAGCAACTAAAAGGCAATATATCTGTAGAAAGTCCGCTAAGGTTTCCTAGAATGAAGTTAAACTCACCTTCATGTAAAGGTTATCTACCACATGGGGAACATAATCAATGACTTGAATAGTTTGATCACCAGCTTCTTCTTTTACGGTTGAGAATTCATATTCATCGGATTTCTGAGAAGGAGTTTTTATCAGGGCAAATTTAAAACTAATGAGAAAGAAGCCACTTTTAAAACTGAGAGTAGAAGTTCACCTTATTCCTGTTAATGTTGTAGGTGTCCTTTCCCGTTACATATATCACGCCTTCCTTAACAAGCTTATCCATTATCTCTGAATAACCCATCAAAATTCATCACCATAACACCATTAATATTTATCAACAAATGGAATTTACCGCACCGCCCTAATGTGATGTTTTAGTCTTATACCTTCAATTAAAACCTGCCAGGGTTAAAATTCAAATTAAGATTGAATCTGACATAAAATGAGAAAGGATTAAAAAAATTATATAAAATGGAACAGGAAGACTTCAACCATAGTATAAAAATGACCAGAAAAAGATCATAAAATTAAAAGAAAAGGTTTACCACTGAGATGTCAGGAAAATTTGCTAGAACATCAGTAAGCTCAACAGTATCCAGGTGGCAATAATGAATCCACTCCTTCACCCGTTCTAATTGTCGCTCATCTTCCATAGAATCCTGTGTATTGTCTGTATAAAATATGAAAGATCATAAGGCATTCAAACATATTTAAAGTCCAGTTATTCGTTAAACTATCCCTAGAAGCTACATAGGCGCCTAGACCACACACGCAAAAGCAGTTGACAAATAAACACATACATCGTCTGGATTATATATACGCACATATTAACATGCCTGACAGAAACAGATATAGGTAGGTAGGAGGGATAGTTTAATTCAATAAAGTCTAAAAGGACAAGTTTACCATGGCCATCCATGCCATCATTTGCCTGTGGTTGTTTTTCTGCTGTAACAGATACAAACTCGTTTAATAATGAACTTGAGTAAATGAACTTAAAAACACGGGCTGAATAGTAATTACCTATTGGAGCAACTATGTATCTATTCCTTTGAGTTTGAGTATGGTCAACCTGAAAATAGGAAAATTAGACAGTTTTAGAAACTCGGTTGCTTCAGTGAGTGATCTCAGTCAGGTAGTATTTAAAGGATGCTCCATAAAGCAACATCCTCACCTACCTCACTGTCAGAATCAAAATACTCATCCCTCTGTGTGGAATCAGCCCCAGAGCTCATGTCATCATCTTGCATTTGCTCATTCTGATCCTCACAAGGATCTAGAACACTCTTTACCTTTATAAGTTTAAACAAGAAAGCGTTATAAGAAAGTAGGAAAATGGATTTCTAAAACAAGCTGTAACCATGATCCTTCCTTACCCTGAGAGCTAACACAAAATGCTTGCTGTTTACACTCCCAACCTCCATTTTCAAAGGACCTTTTGTCCATGGACAGCGAGCTTCTTCATCTGAGCAACACCTGAAGAATGGAGGCTCATAATCTGCAGGCTGCAATGATAAAAGTTGTGAATGCTTCTATATTACACTCCGCCATCTGACCTTTTAGTCACAGTGTCGTCAAATATTTCAAAAGCTAAACATCCCACCAAAGTCAAATTTGTATTGGAGGTATTTCTACAACTCAGAAACATACTGAAAGCATATTAAGGAACTGACATGAGCTCCATGTTCAGAGGCATACCGTCACATCATCATAGTAGAAGAGCTTCATCAATATGGTACGCTGAGGACAGAATAACAGACAATATCTCAGACTTCTTTCACAATAAAAGGAAAGAATGAAGTGTTTAAAAATGGCTGTATCAAGAAAAGCGTCTGAATCTATTTACCTCTTCGGGCATTTTATCCAGAGTTCTCATCAACTGAACAAGTGTTCGAATCATTTTACAAGCAGAACTCCTGAAGATGCCATCATGCCACAAATAATATCGATTACAAGGTTTCAAAACAAGTCCATTTTGGATCTAATGTAAATTTTCTATTCAAAATAACCTCATCTGCTGGGGAGTAATTTCCGCGGTACTGTTACTTTTGAATGTCCCACCCTGCTTCTTGTTTCCAGTGCGATTGATATTCATGGAGACCTCTTGTTTGTCTGAACCCGAATAGCTGAAGGAAACTGCAGTAGAAAAATTAAATATAAGAAAGAAGAAATAGGGAACCACATTGTGCCATTAGCATTGCGCAAAGTTATCCTAATATTAATGAGTCTCCGGGTTTCTCTTCGCAGTCAACTTTTCAACGAGATTCCAAAAACTACAGTTATAATCAGATAGTCAAAGCCTTACATGCATATTCCTCAATCATCGGTCCATCAACTGTCTCACACACACAAAAGAAAAGTGTCTTCAGGTACTTCTTCTGTAAAGCATCATATACTCCTGCAATTTACATAAAAGAGAACAGACAGCTTCCAATCGAAAACAAATAAAAAATCAAATCGAAAAAAATTCAACGAGATAAAAATAAACGAGCCTTTCTCCATCCAATCAATAAGTCGACGAGATTCGGCATCCAATGGCATCAGTTTTTTTATCTTCATTTCTGTCGTTTTTATCAAAATTTTTTAACAAAAGCGAACAAATATTAGAAGACTCAGTCAAAATCAAAGGATAATGGACGGGCTACTAAAGATAGACTATACCGAGAGCTGGAACAGACTTATCGTTGAAATACTTCTCAGGAAATAGGCCTCTGATGTAACTAATATTAAATATGGCAATTCGAAGCAAGTTCCTCGTCTGTCAAATTAATTTCAGATGAGTAAACATCCAATGTAATCCGCTCAAAATTCTTATCATTAAGAATTAAGTCCAAATGAGTTCCAGAATAAGTAAATCGTAAAGGAAAGTGAGCACCAGCCAGTTCAAACCACAAACCAACTCTGCTTTGCAGAGAGCAATGTTCTCTGAAATATTTAGAGAAACTACGATTAAAGTTATGGATCACGAACTCTTAGTTTTATATTCCGTCTAACATCACATTTAGCTAAATCAAATATCTTAGGTAACTATAGGCTGCTCGTGGCAGCAAACGAGATCCCTCAGATTAAGATAAAACTTGATAGCAGAAGAAAAACAATGTAAGGTCCGCAGCTAAGAAATCTAAATTCACTTGAACAAAATAAATTGCATCCAGCAGAAATCAAAACAGGGAGAAAATACACACGCACAAACTTTCATAATCATTTGCGCAGAAAACTCCGATAAAAAATTACGAAATGCTAATGAAACAAAGAGAATCAACGATTACAAGAAGAAGCGAATCCTGCTCGGTGATTTCAGCTTCCTGGACTTTCTGTGCAACGACCTGAAAGAATGAGATGGAAATTCAGAATACACGAGAGGATCAAAATTGAAAGAACAGTATATTCAGAGAGCCTTCTGTTATCACCATGGTTTCTGCTGTTAATGAGAAATTCAAGTGTTACAGGAAAAAGAATAAAAACGATGGAAGAAGAGGACTCAGAATCCGCTCGATGCGTGAAAGATTTTGAATGGAATATGGCGGGAGAGGAAATGGGTTGTTATTTATAGGCTAAGCGTGAAGCTGCAAGTAATTCGTGCCTCAAGTGATAACCGCAAGCGCAAGGACGAACCGAACTCGAATAACGAATAGTTTCTGTGGTCACGCATTTTATACCGGAAGACCGGAGATTCGTGGGCCCCGTCATCCGGTTTGTTAGTCTTTTTTTTTTTTTTTTTTTAACCTTGATCTAGTTGTCCTCTTTTCTTTTTTCTTTTTTACTTGATCCAGTGTGTTGGTCCTGAAAAATTGTTTTTCACCTTTTTAAGCATTTATATTTGATATATTTGAATAATTGTCATGGAAAGTGACAAAAAGAAGAGTCTGACAAAAAAAAGAAGCCAAAAATAATAGTGCTCCATAATTTTATTAAATTAAAAAATTGTTTAAACTAATTAACATGAAATTTTGTCTAAAATACAATAATCATCTTTTTTTTTTAATTCATTCGATCTATTTTATTTGATTATATAAGCTAAAATTTATAAGCTATATATGTATTCTTCTTTTCCAATGAATAAAATTTATAAGCTATTACGAACAAAATCCTCAAGGAAAGTAATCAGCTAAGAGCATAAATATGTAAAATATAAGGGAAATTTAGATGGCAAGCCAATAAACATCAGGGTAGGAGAAAGATACACTGTCATAGATTTGTGCCTGTATAACACTTAATAAATGATGGTTACAACAAATAAATGTATGTCAAAGCTGAGGTTGCGCAAGAATATATAACATTAAAAATGTAATGATTAATTATGTGAGTTGTCAACTTGTCATGTATTGCGATGCAGAATTTACGAAAACACAAATACTTCCTGCAGTTCATAATAAAAGACACTTTTAGTATAATAGATTGGTTTATAATATAAAGCATTTATAAGATAATTAATACTCTTTTTTAGTTTTATCCTTGTAATTAATGCTCATTAAAATTTTAAATACATTTTTCAATAGAGATAGAAGTGAATAAAAATTATAATTTATGACATATTTACTTAGTATTTTCTGTGAATTAGTTGAAGTGTTTAATATTATGGATCGAAGAGAGTATATCAGTTGTAGTTAATAACCATCATTTCTTGAGTGACTAAAATTAAAGTTCTTATGAAATAACGGCCATGCAATACTTACAAACAATTGGTCTTCTAACCTTATGTTAGCAAAGACAAAAACATAACTGTTGTATCCATTGACCATAAAGAACAAATGACAAAGATGACATTTTATAATAAATAACCGTCATGCAGAGAACAACTCTAAAAAGCATATCTTCATAACCTTGTTTAGTTTGACACCAAGTACACTTCAACTCTATTCAAACTAAAATATTCCATTTGTTCTTAGTACTTATCTTCATCGATCAGCCTCGTCCTTTTGTCATTCATCATGATTAGACGCCAAACAGCTCTTTCTATTGGCCCTCCTCCTCCTCCTCCTCCTCTCCTCCTCCACCACCACCTCCACAAGCTCTTGCCCCTCCTCCTTAAATAGAGGCTTTGGTGCAAACGTTGGCCAGCTTTGACCGCTCCGTAAGGCATCTCGCTACATACGCCCACAATTTGAAGAATAAATTGAGTATTAAAGAAATCATCGTTAGGGCAATGTAGAAGGAAACATTGAGTTCTGCACTAGTATTAGCATTGCCTGATTTTTCTAAAACTTTTGTTGTAGAAACTAACACTTGTGGTACAAGCATTGGTGTTGTTTTGATGTAAGGGGACAACGTTTAGCATTCTTCAGCAAGACATTCACTCATAGGCACCACGGGTTGTCAATTTACGAGAAGGAATTGTTGGCAGTGGTGCAAGTGCTTGAGCATTGGCACATAGAGGGCATGCATTTTATCATAAGAATGGACTATAAAAGCTTGAAATATCTGTTGGATCAAAGATTAAAAGCCTCATTTCAAATGTAGTGAGTCTCTAAATTAATGGGGTTCGACAATGAAATTCATTATGAAAAATGGACTAATAACCATGCTGCCGATGCCCTATCGCGTAAAGCAAAAATGGAGGGTATGCAATTAATATTGTCTACATGTTCAGATGACTCGGTGCAAGGAATTAAGGCTAGCTGGGAAGAAAATTGAAACGGCAACTGGAGCAATTGTAGCAACATGGAGGCAGTGTTGGGAAGTACACTCGGAGGGATGATTTATTGAAGAAAAACGGTCGGACTGTGGTTCGTAGTAGTACAACTATGCGACACAAGATTTTGGAGTGGTTACGTGCAAGTACTCAAGGTGGGTACTCTGGTAGTGGGTGCTCTGGTATTCATACAACCTACCAACGAGTCAAGTCCCTTTTTTGATGGAAACATTTGCTTGAGGAGGTTAAGGACTAGTTTATTTGCCATTGTGGTGTGAGTGCTTGTTGTAAATATGACACAGTAGCTTATTCGGGGTTGTTGCAACCTCTTCCAATCAATCACTAGTCGAGTTCGATCGGGAGGGTATCACAATGGACTTCAACGAGGGTCTACCTAAGTCAAATGGCAAAGATACAATACAGGTTATTGTAAATAGGTCGAGTAAGTATGGTCATTTTATAGCACTTTCTCACCCTTTTTCCTTGTCCGTGCTGGCACAAAACTTTTTGGATGAATTTTATAAGTTACATGGAGCTACTATGAAAGTGATAAGTGATCGAACTCTCTCTTTTTCAATAATTTTTTGCAAGGAATGGGGTTGCCAGTTCTTCCGAATTAAAGTGACACCTCATGCGTTATTGTATGGGCAGAAACCGCCTGTGTATGTTTCTTATTTGCCACGTTCAATTGTTAGAGATGCTGTTAATAGGTCATTTGTAGCTATGGAAGAGGCCTTATTGTTGGCCAAACACCATTTATCTCCAGTTGTTAATATGATCTCATCATATGAATATCAATTTATTTAATTTGTTTAATAAGAAAGACTACTCTTCGTTTACCCTAAAAAATGTGACCTAACTGATCATGATTTATTTGTTTAAGAAACAAATGAGGCTATTTGCAGTGGGTGATGTTGTTTTGTGGAGTTTGTAGCCGCTGCTAAAGGAAAACGTAATTAAGAAGAAATAGCAAAGGAGCAATATAAATATATAT
>JBAGKO010000008.1:6325220-6341239 GCA_037177275.1 Acacia concinna
GTTGGCCTGTTTCGGCCTGCAGCTTGTTAACAGGCCTCAGGCCAGGCCAGGCCTGTGTTCAGGCCGTCCACAAGGCCTGAAACAGGCCTAAGGCCAAGCTCAGGCCACTTGATCCCAAAACAGGTCGAGCCTGTTAAAGGCCAAGCCTGGCCTGGCCTGACTCGTTTCCATCCCTAAATATATGATAACGGATCAGGTACACAAAAACGCGGAAAAAAGAGGTTAATATGAACCTAATCGGAGGCTCAATCTTTTGTGTAGCATTTTGCAGAAAGTTAAACTTGCGCTTGCCAGCTCCGTAAAGTCCAAAGAGGATAGCAAAAACCCCTCTCCCAATGTCCCACAGATAATGTAGGTGAAGAAGTCGTGGTTCATACTCACCTACCATGGTTTCTAATACCTAAAGGGTTAAGAAACATGCATCACAAGGCAATCATGTATCTACTTTATGGCAATTCAAAGCAAGTTCCAGTCCAGATGACTGTAAGGAAAGCCAGCACCAAGCGCTTCAAACATCAAACCAGAGTAATATTCTTGGAATTATTTAGAGAAACAACAATTAAAGTTATGGATCACGAACTCTTAGTTTTATATTCCGTCTAAAATCTACAACTAAACCGAAGATCTTTGGTAACTATAGGCGGCTCGTGGCAGCAAATGGGACCCCTCAGATTAAGCTAGAACTTCATAACTGAAGAAATACAGCTTAGAAATCTAATTTCATTTCAAGAAAAATTCCACATCCATCAGAAATCAAAACAGTGAGAAAAATCGTTGAAATACTTCTCAAGAAATAAGAACTAATGTTAAATATGGAAATTAGAAGCAAGTTTCTCGTCTGTAAAATATTCATGAGTAAATATGCCATGGAATCTTACCCAAAATTCCTGTTATTAAGAATTTGCGACCACCAAGTGGTACAAACTTTCAAACACACACGCACAGACTTTAATAATCATTTGTGCAGGAAACTCAGATAAGGACTTACGAAATGCTAATGAAACTAAGAGGATCGAATATTAGCGAATACTGCTCGGTGATTTCAGCTTCCTGGACTTATGTGCAATGACCTGAAAGAATGATATGAAAAATCCGAATACATGAGAGGATCAAGGTGAAAAAACAGTATATTCAGCGAGGCTGCTACTATCACCATGATTTCTGCGGTTAATGCAGAAAAAATAAAAACGACCAGAGAACAGAGCAACAACCGGTTCAAACTTCAAACCAACTCTGCGTTGCAGAGAGTAATATTCTCGGAAATATTTAGGGAAACTACGATTAAAGTTATGGATCACGAACTCTTAGTTTTAGATTCCGTCTAACATCACATTTGACTAAACCAAAGATCTTATTTAAGCTGCTCGTGGCAGCAAACGAGACCCTCAGATTAAGATAGAACTTGATAGCAGAAGAAATACAAAGTAGAATCTGTAGCTAAGAAATCTAAATTCGCTTGAACAAATAAATTGCATCCACCAGAAATCAAAACAGGGAGAAAACACACACGCACAGACTTCCATAATCACTTGCGCAGAAAACTCGGGCCAAAAATTACGAAATGCTAATTAAACAGAGAGGTCGACGATTACAAGAAGAAGCGAATGCTGTTCGGTGATTTCAGATTTCTGGAATTTCTGTGCAACGACCTGAAAGAATGAGATGGAAATTCAGAATCCACGAGAGGATCAAATTGAAAGAACGGTATATTCAGATAGGCTTCTGTTATCACCATAATTTCGGCGGTGAATGTGAAAAAATAAAAAGGATCAGAGAACAGAGCACCAACCAGTTAAAACTTCAAATCAATTCTGCTTTGCAGAGAGTAATATAATATTTAAAGAAACTATGATTAAAGTTAAAAGATCACGAACTCTCAGTTTTCGATTCCGCTTTCAACTGCACTAAACTAAACCGAGGATTTTAGCTAACTATAGGCCGCTCGAGGCAGCAAACCAGACTCATATTAAGATGGAAGTTCATTGCGGAAGAAATATAGTATATACATTCTGCTAAGAATGAAATCAAAGCAGCAGGAAAACTTCCATAATTATTTGCGCAGGAATTCGGAACAAAAATCATCAATGAAACTAAGAGGATCGTACTAATACTAGCAGCGAACCTGCTTGGTGATTTCAGCTTAAAAGAACAATGGACGTTAGAGAGAAAGTGAAAACGACGAACTCAGATTTCGCTCCATGGTGAAAGAATTTAAATGGAATATAGTGAGAGAGAAAGACGAAGTAGCTGGTTGGTTTGTTATTTATAAGCTAAGCGGCAATGTAATTCATGTCTCAAGTGACAACCGCGAACGCAAGGGGCTCAGCCGCTCAGCTTCTCTCCGATGCCATTACCATTCGTTGCCCTCCTTTAACTTTAAACGACGGCGTTTCCGTTTCTTCTAGATAAGATCTCAGCCCTCCATTGTGTTCAATCTAAGCCGTTGGCTGTGGTTGAACTTTGTTTCGCAAATTCACGCAGAGCGCCGGAGCAAAGAGAGCACCTCCAGATTTCACTGAGCGCCAAAGCGAAGGTGGATTTCATTTCTTCTTCTTTTCTTTTCATTTTTAATCTATTACTTGTGCAATTGCTATCCAATTGGAGGAACTTATATTTACTCCTATTTTCAATTTTTAAATCTCTCTCTGTGAATGAACACAGATTGCACTAAGGTTTGAGCCTTGCAACTCCAGATTTCACTGAGCGAAGTAAAGGTGGATTTCTGTTCTTCTTCTTTTCTTTTACTCGTATGTTTTTTTTTTTTTTTGTGAGAGTAGTGAAATCCTTTTCTGGAGAGAGAGAATCACATTTCACTCAACTGAAACTTGTTAATTCAACTAATAAAAAAATATATTCTATTTATAATAGGAATATATATACACACACATAAAAAAGAATATCCAGTATCATACACTTTGAAGATTATCAACTTATATTATGCCCAAAAAAAAATCAAAATGTAAAAACTAAATATTATATAGGGTTTAATCTATTTTCTCTCCAGAAGTTGTCACAAAATTTCAAATCGCCATGGTAGTTTCTTTTGGAGCAATGTCATTCTGAAAGTTTTAAAATTGTAGCAATTTTGCCCTAACAACAATTTAGGTTAAGTTTGACGATTAATTGGTCAAATATATTGAGTTAACAAATAAACAAATAATCTACATCATCATTTTATTTTATTTTTTTGATTTAAGTGCAAAGTTGTACCAGAAGTTTTCACTTATGAGCTATTTTACTTCGAAAGTTTCTAAATCGTAGCAATTTCATTCCAGCCATTATTCAAATTAAGTTTACCTTTTAGTTGGCCAAATATGCTTATATAGTTAGTTCATGTGTTATCAATTTTATCTTTTCCAAGTTATATTTATAAATAAGATTTGTTAAAAAAATGCACTCCATCCAGGGAGAAAATCAAAGAGGTGACATCATTATAAGCAATGAAAAGAAAATCAAAGATGTGCTTATTTATCTTGACATCATTAGGGTACGACAATGTAAGGTTACCAATGGCCTTGTTCTTGGCAAGGCAAAAAAAGCCAAACTAAGTAATGAATTGGTCACGGTGTTGATTCAGGGTTTAACCCGGTCAGATCGAGGGTTGAACCGGTCACATTAAAATATTATAATTTAATTGACAATAATAAAATAACACTATATATAGATATAAAAATTAAAGAAATATATAAGTATCATTATAATAATAAAATAGGTGACAATATATTGATGTATTTTTAAAATTTCATAATAAATGGGTACTATTTTCTTCTCTCTTTTTTTATGTTTTTTCTTCTTTTTTTTTTTGAAAACCGGTTCAAGCGGCCGGTTCAACTGGTTTGACCCCCGGTTCAACCCAATTCAACCGGTCAAACCCCCTCCTAGACCAATTCGACCCGCCGGTTTTCATATGTTCCAGACTGGACCAAAGATCAGTTCCCAATTGAACCGATCAGACTGGCCGATCTGATCCCGTTTTTTGCACCTTACTCCTTGGTAATATTCTTCAGTGTGCTTGCATCTGGATATTAAAGCGTTTTCTCATTCTATATAGTGAATGTAAGCTCTTCCTCCATGCGTGGCTTCATCTTTAACATTATTCACTTTCTCAATTTAGTATATTTGGTCAAATAACACTCAAACTTAATGTTTGTAATTGTTAGGACAACATTGCTACAATGTGAAAACTTCTAGGACAATATTGAACCAAAATATTTCTAGTGCAACATTGCTCTTGAGTAAAAACTTCTTCCGGAAAAAAATTTGCCCCTTAATAAAAATGACATGAATGACACGTAAACCTATAACTTAGTATATTTAGTCAACTAATGGTTAAACTTAACCTAGATAAGGGCCAGGGCAAAATTGTTATGAATTTGACACTTCCCAAGTGACATTGCTCCAAAGAAAAACTTTCAAAGTGAAATTGAGATTTTGTGATAACTTCCGAGATAAAAATAGACCTTAACCCTATAAAATACTAAGGAGATTGTCTGTATTTGATGAAAGATTGTCATTTACTCATCAATTTTTAATATCCAGTACCCTCAGCCTTCGCCTTTCCTTTGTTCCAAATTTTTCTCCTACCAGCTCCTGTGATTTGTCCACACTACTAGAGGAGGAAGAAAGCACTCTGCGCAGAAAGAAATATCACATGCTGTGCGTGTTGAAAGACAAACAAATATGAAGGTACACAAATGGCTGAGATTGGTGGGGAGTTTGAAAGATCAAATCAAATATTTAAAAGGGTTAAGGTGCACATTCATCTTGGAAGTATTCGTGTAGAAGCCTATTTATCCTGAAAGTTGTTTTTTTTTGTTCAATTATACCCTAAAAGTTTCCAAAGTGGGCAAATTTGCCCCTGCCATTAGTTGACCAAATATGTTGAACTAGCAATTCACAGATCATCTACTTTATTTTTGTTAAAGTGGCAATTTGTCTTGAAAGTTTTAAATCCGTTAATTTTGATTGTTAGTTGACTAAATACATTGAATTGGCAGTTCACATGTCATTTAGTTTATTTTTGCTAAGGTGAAAATGAAATTTGTCTTAGATTTAAAATTCATTTTTTTAAAAAAAGTTAGATTTAAAATTTCTAAGATAAATTTTTACCTTAGAAAAAATACAGTAGATGACCTGTAGAATGTCAACTCAATATATTTGGTTAACTAACGGTCACTAATGGTATGGGCAAATTTACCCACTTTTAAAACTTTCAGGGCGGAATTGAGCCAAAAAAAATTTAGGGTAAATACACTCTTATGCAAATATTTCCAAGGTGAATTTTCATCATGGATTTGAATAAAATAGCGGGTGTGTGACAACAACTTCTTAGAGCAATAAGTGACTTTTCGATAAAAAGGGGAAAAAAGTAACTTCTTATTATATGGATGTTTGCATAGTCAATGGAAGTCATTAGAGTTCTTAAAATAAGTAACTTATTTAAGAAGCTATGATAAATTACTTATTTGAAAAAAGAAAAATACTTAGGTTAAGTTTCTTAGATCGATTTCGTCAGGTTCTTCAATCATATATGGTCATGTGTTCTATGTTTGAATTATTATCATTTAATTACAAACTCAAATACAATAAATAGAACATATCATCACATGTGATTGGAAAATATAATGAAATATGTTTAAGGAACTTTATGTAAGTATAGTCCTTAAAAAAATTACTTCTCCTATCATCAATAAATCACTTATTTTACTTTCAATACAAACATAAATATCTGTTAATAAGTAACTTTATTTTTAAAGTCACTTGTCATCGAAAGTTAAAGTGGCAACAAGCCAAGCAAGTTAAATATTTAGAGGAGAGAAGCTGATACTGAGGCAAGGATAAGAGAATCGTGATCATACTTCCCTTTTAGCATGCCTTCTACTCTATAAAAGGATTTTATTATCCCTTCTTTCGGGTATATTAATACCAGATGTAAAGCTTGAGAATAACCTAATGCCGATGTGCAAACGCAAATATCAGCATTATCATATAAAAACATGAAAGAAAGACAGGAAAATAACATTTAAACTTTAAAATTATAAATAAGTGATTTTCTATAAAATTGAATTGTTAATTGCTATATAAGTGTAGTCAATCCCTTTAATAGGTAATAGAAATGATTTGAAGTTTTAAAATTTAAACAATATTCATTTATCATTTTCCTAAACACCAATAGATATGTCTGGTCTTCAAATTTCAAATGCTAATCACACTAAATCTAAAAAACAATTATGAGTTTAATCGCATTACAAGGTATGCAATAGTAATCAACATGGCATTATCAAAAAAAGGCAATTTGGTTATTCTTCATTCTTCAGTTTAGCAATGGAGTTTACCATTACCCAAAAAAGAAAAAAATTATTAATTACCATTCATAGCTCCCTCATATGAATCCCCATTGGAAGAAGTCTTACTTATATGACTATCGCTATGAACTAGATACCTAGATAGGGCTCTTACGTGGGTTCGAAGGCTTGAGGCATCGAGCTCTAAAGAGGATGGTGCTCCTTCAAGCGGCCGCTCATGCAAACAAGTTTAATTATATTAACGGAAGGAATTCTTGTCTCATGAGAAAGAAATCCAAATTCAAATATTCTATTATTCTTTAGATATATAAAGGAATTAATCTCAATTCACAGGTTAAGTTCCATGGTAAAGAAACTGTTTCTTGTTAATTTGCTGAAATAACTACCCCAATTGAAGATGCAAGCTTTGTTGAGTCAAATAATGAATTGATGGAACTTGCCAGGCTTGGGTTGTCGTAGATATCTATAAGTGTTTTAACTTCAGTGAAAACTTCAATTAATTAAGGGTTGTTTATTTGACATGGTATACTCGATAGTTGCAGTTAATGGTGTGGGGGCATTATAGACTTTTTGCTGCTATTTTTATTTGATTAAATATAAAAAATCATTTTTTTATCCAATCTTGTTAATAACATACTAAAGATACCCATGGTAATAAATATTACATTACATCCCATTGCATTACCATCTCTAATCACTTGGTAATTAAATCAAACGGACCCTATATTTATTGACGTTAATATGTATCTTTAGTCCTCAAATTTCAATTTATAGTTATAGTCCATCAAATTTTGTTTCGTCCAAAAAATAAATCTCTATAATAAAAACTGAATCATTAATGCATTGTATAGTTTGAAAAATAAAAAAACAACCATTTGAAGGTTGAAGTGCCAAAACTACAATAATGGTATACCAAAGTAAAGATACACTCGGGGGACTAAAAATTGTTTTAGCCCTTTTGAAGGTTTAAGTTAGTATTAACAGAATCCTCAAGGTAAGTCATCAGCTAAGCTCAAATATGTAAAATATTAGGGAAATTTTGATGGCAAGCCAATAAACAAACAATGCAGGAGAAATCAACCCCTAACATACCTGGCCCTAAGTTGTTCTTTTTTTTTTTTTTTTTTGGTTGGCAGCATATCATTACAGGATGCTGTTACCAACGTCATTATTTAAGAATGTTACAACATGAAAAGCAGCCATCGTTTTCTGTCAAAGTCTCAATATTGTACAACCCATGATGAATACTGAAGACTGGATATGAGATCGCTATTTGAATTTAAAGAAGGATGCACAGCAGCAGCAATTTTCTCCCGAAGGTTGAACTTCTTTGCAATTAGTGGACGAACATCATCAACATCAACCAAGCTCTCCAGAAACGGAAGTAATAAAATCAATTCTTGATCTGAACGATCATCAAACCAACTCTCAATTGGTATTCCGTTATCCACCTGAAACCCAAAGGCCTGCAGATAGGCAAATTAACAGCAGATATAAGTATTACTACTAGACTCAAAAAAAACAAAACGCAAAACTAAGTGTTAAATAGCAAAATTGTGGTCATCTTTTAGGTAAACTTTACAACACAAACTCTGATTGAGCATAAAAATAACAATCACCCACAATACAATGACTACAGAAATTATCTCAGAGGGCAAGAACACCATTACCATACCTGTGGGGAATTGTCAACTATCATAACACGTGCCAGATCACGGCCAAGAATTGTCAAATCCTTGAGGTAGTTTCCATCCACATAGACACAGGATTCACGGTAAACACGATGGCGAAAAATCTTCCTCTTTGGATCAAGCACGTTTAGAAGTTGCTCGGCATATATGCTTTGACTAGCTGTAAATATTATAATCTCAAACAGACTGGAAACTCTCTCTAGGAAATCTTTAAGGTGGGGACGACAGCGGACATAGACAGTATGCTCTTCAAAATTAAAATTAACAGGAAATGTGAAGTCTGCATCTTCACATGGGTCAAGGGTAGAATGCACCAAAGTTTCTGCCAGCAAAACAAAAAACCACAATCACTATTCAAAAATGGAAAAACACGAGTTCAACCCATAGCTTGACACCATAATTATTATTAATATAATAGAAAATGAAAGGAAAAATTAGTTTAGCTAACCAAATATCTATTAACCATTGAAGATCCTCATACCAAGTAATAAAAGCAATTTTTACCCAAATATAGCCTTAAGCCAGGCCTAAAGTGGTGGACTTTAAAATAGGCAAGTAATTTGGGAGAGAAAATTCTTGCTCAAATCTAGTATGATATTTTTTCCCAGAGGGTTATGCAGGAAAATTAAAACAGGCATGTAATTTGATTTTCTTACCATCCAAGTCCAGGACAAGAGTGGTAGGAGGGCAGCTTCGTGTCTGCTTGGGTAGTAACAGGGGTCTGAAAGTTGGAACCACTGATGACAAATCAGGTAGGGTCTTTATGAATAAGTAAGGATTGAATTCATCAAAATCAGAAAACTCGTCATCCTCTTGGCAAAGATCAGAAGATATGGAGTCCTGACCATGCTCATCAACACATTCTAGCTTTGAGTTCTTAACAGATGGGTGAGTCAAGGAAGTTTCTCCATTTCCATCATTTTCAGAACTACAACCACTGTTATCTTCTGTGCCCAGCATCTGGTCACCACAACTCAGTCTGCTGTATTTGGATGGATCGTTCATGTCTACTTCCATTGCAATGAAAGATTCTTTAACTTGACTGTCTAAAGCATCCTTCTGAGACAAATCTATTTTGTCCTCTGTGGAGATGTTTTTCTGGTCTCCATTCTGAAAAATTTTGACAAAATCAACTAGAGAAAAAGAAAAAGAAAATTATCAATGAAAATTTCATAAAATATCATAATTGAAATACTAAGGATGTACCAAAACAAAAAACAAAAAGAAATACTAAGATTACGTAGTCAACAAGAAAAAAGAAGCCAGCACAAAGAATTACTGAAAACAATATAGTCATTTACCTCTATCAAGAACTTTTCCTCCAGAACCTCTTGATGTATGAAAACCAGGAGAAAATATAGTTCCAGACTCCAAATGCATGGCTTGCTTGTCACAGCCCTAGAGCATTAGTTCAGACCAGAATAATATTAAAACAATAATAATTTCCTTATGCAGTTGCATGTCTGATAGGCTAACATTTAGATATTCACTTCATTGAATAGAACAAGTTTGTAAAGAATTATCAGTAAAATGGATTGCATGCCAAAAGAGAAACTTAGCAGACAATCCCAGAGACGCATCGAAAGATTATCAAATTAACTTACCATGAAATCTAATGAAGCCCCATCAACTGCATCATTTGCCAAACAAGCATTGGAAGTGTCATGATCTACCAAGTCATATTTATTCCTCAAATTAGTTGAAGGTATTGGCTCAGCACTTTTCTTCTTAAGAGTACTGGCTGAAAGATGCATTGAAGAAAAATACAATTACTTTTATTGGCAATTAATCTCATATTGTTTGAAGAAATGTCATTTTAGCATATAATTTATCAACCACAAGAACATTTCCAATAAAGAATTCTACATCAATCAATCCAATTTTGATAGAAAATTGACTAATTCAGTCTACCAGCAGCACTTTATATAAAGATTTATCAGCATAGTTCATATTAATTATTGACAGTAACCTCATTATGCATCAGACGTCACAATAAGGTAGACTAACAGGATGTAAAAGGTACAATTGATATAATTAAACAGGAATGTTATTAGATTACTTTCAAACCTAAAAAGAATTTGACTAGTAACTAGTAACTTACTAGGCTTCTTCTTTCTGTTTGAAGATGTAATTAGGTCAGTAACATTCTTTTCTTCTACTTCTTGCCCATTTTCAGAGACCTTTCGCTGTGCTCTTGAAATCCTTGAACTAACACGCTCATGACTACCAGTTCTCCCTGAAGCTTTCTTCTTGGTTTGCATTTCCGCACTGTGAAGATGTCCCAAGACCTGGTTAGATTTTGGAAGAGGAACAGAAGCAGAAAATAAAGTTCCTGAACAAGTATCTTGTTTCCAGCATAGCATGCATTCAAGGGAAGTGATTGAGGATCATTGCTTGGGGGAGATAACTTAAACTGTAGCTAAGAAGTAAATCTTATAGATGAATGTTGAATATTTAAAGCAATACAACAGTCAGTGCATCAGGCTCTACAACTGCAATATTAAAAGAACCGGGACTCCCTAAATTACGCAAGCAAGACTAGTCCCCCAAAAAAATATAAAAATAAAAATAAAAGCAAGCAAAAGACCTTAACATAAAGTAAGAAAAGTTTAATTCTGAAGAGCATGCATAATGTTGCTGAAATCCTGGTTTGGTAAAAAATCAGGGACATGCTCGTATTGTTAAGAAATGAATATAAATTCGATTTTTTTTTAAAAGACAATCAGTTCTGTAACATGCGAGAGATCACAATCAATGCCAATACTTGCAAGAGCATATAAGTCCAGGGAAATAAAATTAAGACTCGAGTTTGCATTAGTATTTGAATTAGTCAAGCATGCAGGGCAGAAGATTAATAAAAACCTTGGTCAAGCTCCAAATTTGTTCCAAATAAACAATCATGAATACATTATCTATTCGAATTATCATCAAATTAGACGAATAATCATCCAGTTAGTAGGAGTCTACACCCTAAATCAAATTATCCCGAAATTACGAGCTGAGAAATGCAAAAATCCAGATCGCACAAAATTAATCACCCAACAGAAGTACATGCCATGGTAAAGCTTAAAACCAACTGAATCGAATTGAAACCCTAAAGAAGCGACATTCTGAAGAATATCTTCAAGGAACTTGCCGGGGCTACTTAAACAAGCTCAAACACGAAAAAAGAAGACTATTACCTGAGACAAAAATCAACAGCAAGAACCTCCCAAAGAAAACGCCGTACTGACTCTTTCAAGCAATCCAAGACCGAGAGATTTCAGAAAAGAAGTATATTAGTACGGAAACAGCTCGTACAAAGCAGAACTGGAAGAACTAAACCCTTATAAATCCTTTAGCAATGGGTGAAAGAAATGAGCTCCTAGTCTCTCCAGTGCTTGGAAATCCTTTTAGAAATTTTCCCTCCAAGGAGAGAAAATGAGAAAATGAGAGAGGGAAAAAGATGCGGGATCGAAAACTATTTTTGTCGGAACAGAGGGATGAGGCGATAAATAACACCCACCATTTTTTATTTTATTTTTTTTCCTTTCCACCGAAATTTTAAAACTACTGCTTTATAAAATTGAAGTTGAAATTTGAAACACACACGGGAGTATATTATAAAATAGATTGATACTCGCCTTGTCAGAAGAGCACGTGTCTCGAGTGGCTGGGCGGGTCCTCCAAAAATTTCAATTTTCAAATCGTGGAGACAAATTTCAATTGCAAAAAGGGTTTTTTGCCCTCAATGGAAATTGGGAAAGTTGATATTTATTCCCCACAATATATCTGAATTTTCATTTGGTCCCCAAACAATTTAGAAGTTGATACATTGCTAACTATGGGCTCCTTTGGCTTAAAGGAAACGAGGGAAAGGAAATGAAAAAAATAAATGACAGAAAATATTATTTAAATGTATATAAAATTTACTCATCCTAATAAGAAAATTATTTTACCCTGTGTATATTTAAATGATATTTTTTGTATTGAGTGAAATAGGTTTTTATAAGTGGATCTTATATATATTTACGTAATATTTTTTTCTCTATTTCTCTTTCTTTTATTTCTTTAAACCAAATGAGCCATTTTGAACATTTTCCCACTTTTTGAAAGCTTTCAAGGCAATCCCCTACGCCTCACTTGTTGGCTTGTAGCCTTGTAGAGCAGTGAAATTATTTTTTATGCATTTCTTATCCATTTACCTCCCATTTAAGAAAAATAAATAAAATGTGAAATAGATCTTACATTTATAACCAACTTCAATTTTCTAATTAGATTTTATATTTATCCATTTACTTCTCATATTAAATGATCATTTATTAAATAATACTAATGAATTTATTCCCTTCACTTCTTACCAAACATATTTTTAAAAAGCCATTCTAACCCCCAATCCATTGAAATTCAATGCCCTGTACTAAAAGTGGAGGAGAGGCAAATTTTTTATTAGTTGGATTTAAAAAAAAATGGAAAAGTGGGTTATAAAATTTTAATACAGATAATGTGTATGATAAAAAAGTAAGATAAGCTAATTGAAAATTTTTAACCACATATCTCTTTTTTTTTTTTTTTGAAAACTCGAAACAATAGTTTCAGAAGCTTTTTATAAATCAAGACACAATTTTTCTTACAAACTTATCTCGTAAGTTATAAAAGTTATTATTAAAAACTAATTTAAATAGCCTATTAGAAGGAAGTGTGTCTTATCAAATAACAAAAAGGAGTAGAGATTATCCACACACAAAAATTAAGAATGCAGAAATTTGTGCCCTAAAAAATATGAACACAAATGAATTTTGTATAGTTTTCCTTTGGCAATAATTTTAAAATACTAACAAAATTACTATTAAAACTGGGTTTTATACATGTTCAACAAATTTGGAATCCAATTAAATCTCAAGCTTTTGTGCATTTCTAATTTTATATGATCTGCTTACATAAAACCTCTCAAATAAATTATGGGAAGAAAGCCTCTGAAATAATCAAGTAGTGGCTGGAGGTGTTTTCTTGTGGAATTTTCGCCAGGCTAATTCCTTCGAGACTAGCGACCAGGCCTCATTTTTGTCACCATAGGCCCAATAGTTTTGCGAGGCCCATTAACTGAAATTGAAGAAAACATTTTAATTTAGCCCATAAACTGAAATATTTTTAGTACTAGCTCCAAATCCATATTTATTATTTATTAGCTCCTCATATATTATTTAACATAGAATTTGTAATATTTTGTATGAGAAAGAATTGATAATATACATGCATAAATTATATCTAGAATGTAAATCAAATATTCAGAATTTCACAAATACCCGAATAGGATAAATGAGCTTCACAGGTATGCAGCGTGTTTGTTTGGACGATTGACAGGGCGGTTGCCACGTTTCATAGAATCCCATGTAGCTGAAATTTTTTTTGCTGTGTTTGGCCATCCGTTGGGTTCCAAAGCAGCCATTAGATCAATTGGATCAAAAGTAATATATATGGTAAATGTCGCTTTTGTACTGATTGCCATCAGGAATTTTTTTAAAAAAAAATGTTGTCTTTTTTATCCCATCTACTCCTAATTATAAGACTTAATTGATTTTTATGGAGAGATTGAAGTAGCCAAAAAAGTTAACTAGATCTTATAATTATGACCGAAAGTCATATAAATATCATACTATATTTACATGTAATAATACCCCCTCTTGTTCTAATTATAAGATCCAATTAATTTTTTTTGAGAAATCAAGGAAGGCAAAAGAGTCAACTAGGTCTTATAATTAAGATATAAGGTAGTATAAATAGTACATTATATTTACATGTAATAAGACTCTATTCAGTCCTAATTATAAGACTCAGTTGGTTTTTTTTTTTTGAAAAATTAAAGAAGTCAAAAGAGTCAACTAGATCTTATAATTAGAACCAGAGGTAGTATAAATATCACAATATATTTAAATATATATATAATTTATATATATATGTAATCATGCCCTTTACAGTCATTTTCCATCAAAAGTAATTTCTGCAATCTTTATTCCGAATACAAATCAAATTACATAATCTTATTTTTACTCAAACACACTGGGTCCAATTAGACTTCTTCTTCTTCTTTTTTTTTTTGGGGCCAAGGGTTCAATGAGACTTATTTGAACTCTTTCCGCTGAATCAAATGGGCATTAAAAAATAGGTGTAGAATAAATTGAAAGCATGCATTATATTGGGACGTCAGCGACGAAGATTGGCTCTGCCAACCTTTTGAATTAGTGACGAATAATAAATTAAGGTATCAAACAATTGGCCACAATTGCGTGTTATTGTTAGTGCAATAAGAATAAGAATCTTCAATATATAAAAACGCGACGCTGAAAATTATATTAAACTGGACACACAAAAAGCTAGATGAAGTGGACACAATGCTTCAATTTTGTATTTACGCGCTGCGAATGTTGACACTAGATAATACTTATAAAAAATGACACAAAGGTTACAACTAAAAAAATAATAACAATAATAATAAAAAAGTCACATAAGTTGTAGATGACAAGTGGGAGAATAATCATTAACCAATGAAATATCTACATTTAACAAGTTATAAAATTTTTCTGATATTATTATTTTTTAGTTGGGACGTTGGTATCATTTTCCCTAATTACATATATAATTCTTCAATTTAGTGATATTTTATTTAAGTGATAATATAGATAGATTCTTATGAATTTGATTGGATTAAATCAATTTAATTATATAATAATTAAGTGGGATTATTAATTACAGGATCTGTTTATATGTGGTCCTGAGCAAAGTCTCACGGGTTCAAAATTATTTAATCATGTTATTATGAAATGACGTTTTAATCTTTATTAGTTGCAACGCTTGTTGTATGCAATGGGCACTGAGATTATTCCAGTTGAAGCATTAACAGGTTATTATTAATCACGAGTGCTCTAGGATCAAACACATTCCATTTATGAGTGTTCCCAATCTTTTTGTCTGTTGAACCTATGGGTGAGGGGTGATGTAATTTCTAATTAAGATAATGATTGTCCAAACTAAAATTAACAAACACTTGAATCGGATTAGAGCAAAGGAGAAAAAAATTACTCCTTCGATCTTTAATATTTTTGACATATTTGAGAAATGATATTGGTCTTAAATATAAAATATAATTTTTAAATTTGTTAATCTTTTACCAATTTACCCCTTCTTCAACAGGAGGAGAAGGAAGGGAAAATTTAAAAAAAATGGTTAAGGCATTTTAAAAATTATGAGTTATATTAACCGAATCAACTAACTTCTTTAATTTAATTAAATTAATAAATATGTCTTATATTAAAGAAAAAAAAAATAGAGGGTTATTTATAAATCACCCATTAACAAGATTCTCACATTAGCAATATAATTTGAATTTACGGCCTTTTAAATTATGAACCAGTTCCTTATTGACTAAACTAACATTTGTTATTTTAAAACTTCAATTTTCAGTCACAAGCATTGCAACTACAAGTTCAATTCATAAATGGACAACGCACCCACACATATGAAAACATGCAGGCACAGGCAACCGAAGGTATGCCTGTAGCCCCTATTCTTGAATGACCCGCCGCATCATGGGCTTTTTATGGATGAGCCCAAATGGACAAATTTTAGACTGGTTTGGGCAGGCCTACTGGGTTGCAAGTAGCATGCTTAGTCTCATTAGTCTTTTACATATATTGGATAAAACCTCACACCCTTCCATTAATCTTACTCCTCTCATCTTTATTTAATGAGACACGAATAAGCTTTAAACATTTCTTCATAGAGAAAGAGAGCTCATACCCAAAAAAAAAAAAGAAGAAAAATTAACACATCTTTTTAAAAGGAAATTTGCATAAAGGTCCTAGGTTAGATAAAATATGACAAAAAGGTCCATTGAAATCACCAATTTATAAGTAAGTTCTTGGGACATTATTGTAATAAATTTGAAATGTGAAAAGACCCAAATGCCCTTGGTAACAAAACACTAGGCTGACCCCATTCAACTCTCTCTCTCTCTCTCTCTCTCTCTATCTCTCTCTCTTTCTCT